>VDFB02000003.1:281112665-281130294 GCA_007258455.2 Sequoia sempervirens
AACTGCTTGCCTCTTAATGCGTAAAACTCGAATATTCTTCTCTCAAATTCTTCCTTGAATTTTCCTCTCAAAACCCACTATTGCTATTCCCAACGCTTATCACTATGCCCCTTGCTATCACCGCAAGACTATTTGTTCTCACTACAACTCCATTTGCTATCACTGCAAGTCTTTCTCAAGTGTGTGTTCTCCAAATGCCCATTGATCCCCTTTTATACTTTTCTCATTGGAAAACCAATGGCCATGATTTAATCTCAATCAATGGCTAAGATTAAATAGACTCTAAATAACCCTCACTAACCTAATTCTAGAAGTCTCTAGAGGAATCAATTAATTAATTACATATTTATCGGACAACTAACTCCTTTCTAGAAGTCTCCAGAAAAATTAAATAATTAATTAAAATCTTGGGAATGGAGACACCTATCCAAGCTACCTAAAATTAACAATATTTGCATTAACATTTTGCAAAAGGATTTAAAAGCTTTGAGTTTTAATGGAAGCTAGAATTGGTTATGCAGGACTTAGCATGTGTAAAGACTAAAGGTCTTGTCCTCTTAGAAAATCATCTTAAGACATCCCTATGTATCCATTTCCATAGGTGAATCGACCTTTGTAGAAACTGGCTTAATGCGGGGATGGGGGTTAATGACACTGATGAAAGGGAACTCCACAAAAGGAGTTCTGCATAGGAAACTAAACAAATTATTTCTACATTAAAGTATTGTGTGAATATTTTTGACATAGATGGCATGAAACACTTTGGAAAGAACAACATATGAACCCGCAAAGACTACCTAGCCAAGACTCAAATTCAAAATTATGGAAACCCTAGACAATACCAATGTGTTTGGCAACAAAACCCTAAGGGATTTGTAACCATATTTTGCAAGGAACTTAAAACAACCATCAATCTTGAAATACTGGGAAAACCATAAACTTCAACAAGCAATTCCTACCTTGATTTTAGCAGAAATAATCCAATGAAAACCCTTGGGAAAAGCAATAAAAAAATTTGAAGTTGAGCTGCCAAAACTCAATTGCCCAAAGACACTCAAATGCTCCAAATTCCAAAGATAAGAAATGAAACCCCGACCCATTTTTTATAACCCCTGCCATAACCCCTGCCATTAATTTGGCATAATAAATACAAAAATGACAACCTATTGTGCATAATTAGAAACCCTAAGTAAGTCATTATGAAAATCTAACAGCACGGAAGATACAAAAAACCATCGCCATGTAGGGATGACAAATATGCGGGGATGAGCACAATGCAGACCGAGGAAGGTTGGGAGAACAAGCCAAGTGTGTGGATTCATGTAATGCAGGGATGAAACCCAATGGTGCCACCGAAGTGGAAACCCGCAGTGGGAACCTCGCAGTGGAAAACTAACCCTTGGGAACCCGCAAAAGGGAATCCTGCAAAAGACTAACTCCTCAAAATTTCCAAAAAAACCAATGGGGATCAAAATTTCAAAACCAACCCAAGAAAAGGGGAAAAATGGAAAGCAAAAATAAAACCAACCAATGCAAAAAAGAAAAAGAGGGGGTCCTCGTTTCTTGGGGTATGTGTGTGAAAGGTACAAAAATAACTAAATGATGCATTGATTCCATTAATTCAATGGATCCAAACTATAGTGTTCATGTTTTACTCCAATTACTTCTCTGTATAGTTCTTGTATAAAATTAATGCATTATGTTTGATATAATCATCAAAATTTGTTAATAACATACAATCAAACACCACTAATAATGATCATCTAGTAAATATCTAGTAGAGGTAAGATTACAATTAATGAATTTTTTTAATTATAAAATCTAATTATTGCTTGTTATGCTTCCAAGTATTGTATGTAAAGATGAATGTTGGGAATATATTTATTTAGGTTCTATGGCTAATATTTAGTAAGAATTTAAATGTGTTAGTTACATATATTTTTATATTTCTAATTGCCTACAAATATTTTCTCGTATGAGCATCAACATGAGACCAATACAAGCTCTTGCAAGCACAACCATGAGATTAATATTAGCTCCTTTCAAAAAATTATACTAGAAACCACATATAAAAGACCAAGAGTCACAACTTATAAATCCACTTATTTAGAAACCACCTCCACATTAAAAACCAACTATGGAAGACCAAGAGTCACAACTTGGAATTTCATACTAGATGTCCCATTGACATTTGAACTTGGGTATTCACATTGAGAAATTAATCCTTTAACCAATTAAGCTCTACCTCTTGGACATGTTAGTTATATTTCTACTCATGAAATTATTTTTGTATGTTCAAAATTATTCACAATAATATATCCATTAGTGACCTTAGATAGTTACCTCATGTAAATGACATGCCATTTTATGAAACTAGGTTTATTTTTAATTTTATCTTTATGAATATGTGTCCATTTACACACACAATAATCCATAAGGTATGATGTAAAAATATTCATTCATCATCTCAAATACCCATACTTGTATTTTATATAACATTTGCACTTACTAGAAACTAGTATGGTCTATAATCAACATAATTGAAACCCTAAGAATAATTCTTTCCAATATGGAGATGGCCCAAGAAAAATCATTTCTCAGCTCATGTTGAAAAGAAAAGACATACGAAAGCAACATACAAAGATTATAAAATGTTAATGTAAGATAAAAACCCCTCACTAAATCTATATTCATGTGTATTATTGAATGCATCATTTCATTTACATTATATGAATAATTTGATCATTTTAAGACAAATTTGTCTCTAATTTTGCATAGTCTAAATGTATACATATATTTACAATTCATATAATATCACATGATATTGATGATGAAAACTTGGACTATCAAATGCTATTATATGTTGGAAAATGAGTAATATTGATGTGCAATTTATGGGTGAAATTTGGGTTGGTCAATGATCCACTTGAGAATGTATAAAAGCTAATGTACATTTAATAAATTATAAACTTTTTAAAATTTCATTGTGTGTGATCATTTATTTTATAACTAAAAAATATAGTCCATGAGGAAGAAAAATCCTAATATGTGTTCCTATTCCTCTTGTTATATGATATAACTTTACTCAATTCTTAATAACTCACAATAAACATAGTCATAGTAGATATTTTTGATGTGTAGAGAATGGGTTTTCAATTAAATACTTCCTCACAATTGAATTCCCTTCATTCATTGATTATATAACCACTAATTTCTTATTAATCTACATGAAGATAGAGTGCAATTTATGTCATGAAAAGTTAAAATGAATAGAATGATTTGGTCTTATAGCATGGGCTATTAAACTTACATTTATACTCATTTCTTGTGCTAAGTGATTTAATATGTTTATTCACTTCCATATTATTTAAAATTTTATTTTTCTTGATATTTATAGTGATCTTAATTTTTCAATAGCATGTTGCATTCATTCCAACGTCTCTCAAGAATATTTTAAATATGGCCAACTATATGGATTATTCTTATAGTTTAAAGTAGATTATGTACCTATAATTAAGGAAATATTTTTTGTATTAATAGAAATTGGCCTATTATTTATAGGTATTACCCAATGATTCCTTTAGCAGTCATTAAATATTTTCTAATGCATAAACAAATTGTATTATAAATGTTCTAACTAAAATTTGATTAATTATTGATCTAATTTCATCCATAACACGTGTAATAGATTTAATATATGAACCTTATTACATATGTTCACAATTTCTATTCACTTATTACATATGTTAGACTTGTGTGTTTATGCCTTGTCATATAAAGTCACATGCATATGCATGGAAATAGACCTATAAATGATTCTAAGTGTGAGAAATATCCTATCATGACTACCAAATTATAGCATATTGAAAAGAGACATCTCTTTTGGCATTAGTGGATCTTCCTGTAAATGGTGAAGATAGTAATATGTTTCAAATCTATTTAAACTAGCTGGGAATATAGCTTCAACAATATAAATATTGGTCCTTTGAACTTGATTAAATTGAAATTTGTTCGGTTTTTTCAAAAGAGTTTATGTAGTAGATGGAGAAATAGTTGCAAGGAATGACAACTTGAATAAATGAAAAAGTTCCACTACTATGGATAGAGTCTATGGATGCCAATAATGATGAACTAAGGCCCATAGTATGACATTGGGTTAATTCTATCAACTATATGTAGTGTTCAAGTTTGATATAGATTGTGTTATTCTAAATACATATATTTTTATTGTTGTAATATAATTTATACATATTGATTTGTAACTATTGCTCAATGATGCATTCAACAATCTTCATATTTTTTATTGCAACATCAAATTATACATAAGAAGCTCTAACCAAAAGTTGACTGGTTACTTGTACAATTATTTTTTACAAAACATGTGTAGCATATCTATATAAAAAGAGGTTTAATGTATATATCAATAATTTGGTTCAATAATTACATGTGTTACAATAGATCCATTTGACTAGCTATATGATGTTGGACTTGTGCTTTATGTGTTGTCATATAGAGTCTCATTCATCCATGTGTGAGTATTGCAAGAATCAATTATATCAACCATCACATTACACCTATTAATATAGTTTCTAGTATATACTTTTAATTGAGCTTGTTATTGAAATGTAAAAAGTATTGTATGACTATAATACCATTACAAGATACAATTTAACCTTTTAAATACTTCCTATAAACGAATGAAACCTAAAATTTAAGACATTTTTGCATTCATTCATACATCAATACATGCATGCATATGCATATTTACCATCAAATTTAATTATTTTCTCACCTACTCTAATTAGGAAAACATAAAATTAATATAATCATATCAATACTAAAAATGGGTAGAAAGGACAAGGGATAGGGGAGAGGAATTAAGGAAAATGGAGGCTAACATGACATCCCTTAACTTTTTACTAGGAAAATTAAAAGACCTTAAAATTTGTGCACTATTGGACATTGGCAAGTTATGAATTTTAATCTAACTTATTAATTTGTTCAAGGTCATAAAAGATGTAGACACATAATTAGTTACATTTTCTTATGAGATTATTTTAAAATACCGAAACCATTAACTTTAAATGTGTGCATCAAATTATATATTTTTTACACCTTAAAGATATCACTAGGGAAATTGACTTACTTGATGAGCACATTCCAGTAACTGCTATGCTGCAACACATTACAAGCCTTTTATTTTTATACCTTTATTAATTACTTGAAACATTATAAGTAGTTGTAGCTGTCTATATGTGTACTAAAAAATGAACACAAAGTATCCATTTTAATAAGTCTTATCAAAGAAACAATCCATCATTAATACATATCATGATTCACACATTTCAGTCTAATTGTTTGAGGGTTTGTTTTTAACAACTGTAAGAAAGACATAACTAATGAACCTAATACATTCATCCCCAAAACCCAGCTCTTAATTCACAGATAGTTAAATTTTTTATAGTATATAGATACTAAATCCTCTGATCTATATAATTATAATATTTTTCTTCCTCTTTCTAATGATAGATCGTTGTGTGTGATCTGAAACGTCGACAAAAAAACTTGCACAGTTGAATCCAAAAGTTAAATATGATGACTTCATAGACTGTAAAAAACTCATACCAACTAAATCATTAACATGAAGTGATGGCCCTCTTTTACCAAATACCCTCACTAACAGCATCACATTAACAGGCATGTATATAACTAAGAAAACAAGGCCAACAGAAGCCATATTGGGAGTGACAGGCCTATGATGGCCGCTATGGTAATCGCAGCCCCGGGGTGTGTGTTAATTAAGATGCATCGCAAACACTGAATTGACTTCAACATATTGTCATGGTAAGCTGGACATAAACACCTTTCCCATTCCATGAACTGTGACGGACTTTCATAACTATTGCTCTCTTGCAATATGACTTCGTATATTCGTTTCCTCAGAACGATCATATTCTCGTCCACAATGCTCTGCCCTTCTGGAAAACCCTCCAGAAGAAAAAGAAGCCGTTATTTCAAATAAAACCTATTTGAACAAAAACAAACTGAATAGTGAGCACTAAAGAGATCAGATTTTCCCTCTTAAATACCTGAGCCAAGTTGATGATCACCGAAGTCTCCAGCTCTTACTGAGATCTGTCTGGGAAATGATCCCTTATTTTTCTTAACCGAAATTGAAGAAGTGAAAGCATGGATTCTTCCTGAGTGAGAAAAACCAGAGCTTGTTTGCACCGGCACATAATTAACATTAGTGATTGCCATTCTTTTAATTGTGCAATTGGGTGTGGAGAATCGAACTTATTAGGGGAGGAGAATCACTGTATGCTATAATAGTAAATTGAAATTGTAAGGCTTGACAGGATCTGATCTTATCTTCTTTCAATGGCTATGTTCATTGTATTTTGATGATGATAACATTAAAAAAATGTTGATCACACGTTTTTTAACTTTATTTCAAAATTGATAGCGTCATAATGGGTAATGCACGAGCTTTTTCGTAGAGCAGGTGGGTTGCCGTGAATAAAACAAGTTTCACGTCTTAGTGGTGTCACATTATAACGATTTTAAAGAAGAAATTCGTTGAAGATGGTTTGTCGCGCCATTGAAACTTTCACATCATGGAGGTGTCTCCTCATCACGATTTGAATAATTCTTCTCTCAGAGTGAGATCTAAAATAGTTTTGCTTATTGGTGTTGGTACCCCCTACAGTTCCTCGTTGTATCTTTGCTTGAAAATATTTCTGTCAAATGTACACCGACGGTTGTGGCGAAAAAGTATTGTCCATGTTTTTTTAATTTAATTTTGTGTTTAATATAGTTTTGTTTATTGGTGTTTGTACTCTCTTTTCTATGTTTCAAAATATTGTTATCAAATGCATTTCTGGAAGAAGTATTCTTCATGTTTTTTTATTTAGTTTTCTACTTAATATAGTTTTGTTTATTGGTGCATGTACCCTCTTTTCTATGCTTCAAAATATCGCTATCAAATGTCTTTTTTAAAGAGTATACTCCATGCTTTTTATTTAGTTTTGTATTTAAGTTAAGGGAATATTTTAATGTATTTATATAGTTATAAATTATATATATATTTTGTTTATAGTTGGTGTAGCATAAAAAAATGGATCTTAGATCTAATTAGTAGATTAATTAGTATCAACTTTTTTCTTGCTTCCACAATTAGGTTTGACGATTGACTAGTTGTTACAAGGGAGATCCAATCTACTAGAATTTGGTTTTTTTAAGTTGCAAAGAGGAGAAATTTGATGTGTATTTTAGTAATTCTATTTGATATTGTAGTGTAGAAAAATGGATCTTTGGACATTTTCATGCTCATTTGGTTCCTTCTTGTGGATATTGGCTTAGTTTCACATTTATTTAGTGTTGTAATGTGGTTAATACATTCACATTAGGTCTTGGGCTCTTGTGAACTAAAATTATTTTAGTGGTACCTTACCTAACTCTTGTGAAGTGGTGTAACACACTTTCACACTTTTCTAGGGTCTTGTTAATGTATTTCACCTAAATAACTTTTTTTATCATTTACCAAGCCTTATTTCAAAGTGTTGTAAAATGTTGTAACAAAATTTCACACTTTTCTAGGCTTGTCATTAATAATTGGGCTTTCTTATGCTTTAATTGGCCCCATTTTCCATCTACATGCCTTACTTATGAGTATTTTTGAGAATAAACCCGATAAACATCATTTAAAACACTTAAGTCCCGAAACCCACCTCAAATTCCTAAGGTGGGACCCATTCATCATTTTGGGAAAATGAGTCCACTTAGGTGGAACCCATTTGCCCAGAGTGGCCAATGAGTCCCCTTTGGCTCAAAATTCAAAGACAATTCAAATTTCTAGCGGGTTTTTATTTTCTAAGATCTAAGGTTAGCCTGTGATGATGTATTTTTGGGAATTATTGCATAATAAAGTATAAATATAAGGATTTTCTACTCATTTCATCCCCAATCACTCAATCATTCTATCAAGCTTTCTAAGCATTTCAAGCATTTTCAAGTCTACATCCATTAGAGCCATTACTTGCATGTTTGCAGCATTCTACTTCAAGGATTTGATGAGTTGTAGCATTTCTTTTGTTCATTCATCATTCTCTTTTCATATTTCATTTTCATTTCAAGGGTTTAATTACCAACATGAGGTTTGACAAAGGAAAACCCCTATTCACTAACCCCACAATATTTTTACCCTCTCTTTGCATGTGATTTGCAGGTTTAGGTTGCAAATTTGTCAAAGAGCGAGATTGGAAAAGTTTCCATCAAGTTGTCAAAGTCACTAAAATCACTAAAATTCTACATTTTCATGAATTATATCTACATCAGAAAATATAAAAAGCATAAAATTCATCTTAAAATTTTTGAAAATTTTCAAAAACATCAGTACCAGGACTTATTCACCACTTAGGACAAATCAATCCCTGTGCATATTTTGCACTGCATTTTCCGTCATTTCTAGTTCATTCTCTACATTTTTGTTTTCTCTTATTACCTTTATGTTTCAATTTCCAAATTTGTTGTTTCCTTCAATTCATTGCATCTAGTTTAATTCATCTTGTGCAATCTCCAATTTGTGTTCTGGATATGTGTTTTAATAAGATTTGGATTTCATTAAAGTCCTTAGTGGATGTGTCAAGTTGTGCCTTTGGAACTAATCCTAATGACATTGAACTTACTCATGCTCCTTCAACTCCTCATGAATGTCCTCCTCATGATGTTGCCATCATTGGAGAAGATAATGACAACATGAATAAGTTCCTAAATGATTGACTTGATAACCTTAAAGCTAATGCATCTTTTTATCCATCCATGAACCAACCAAATCCTGCTATAGTACCACCTCCTGAGGTACTTAGTTACTTACATTCTAAAACTGAGAAAAATTTTGAACCTAAGTTTCCTACCACAGGTGAACCTAGTTCCTCTAGACAGGAAAACACTCAACCATTTTATGATAATAAAGTAACCAACACTCCCACCAACCTTGAACAAACATATGGCAAAGGTTTCACAATCTTGAGTAAACAAGGATGTGACACAATAAGTGAACATGAAATTCATCAACTTCTAGAAAAAATACCAAATGATGAAAACACAAAGGGGATAGGCTATCAAGATCCCCCTTAGGAAAACAATTCTCTTTGAGAATATCTAAGGCTTCATGATGATAGTATGGTGATCTTTGATTCTCCCCCAACCTGAATGTCCTTCTTCCTCGAGAGCAACCCTTGACTAATAACAATGAAAAGGATGAAAGGATCCGATTGGTTCCTCCTCCTTCAATTAGAGAAAATGGTGAATCTAGCAAATGCAAGAGGTCTTACAAGAACTACAAAAACTAAAGTTTCCTCTCCATCCACCACCTAAAAGTGAAAGAAAATTACAAATACTTCTAAAAGAAGAACTAATATTATTACCACTTGTGAATAGGTTGGTGATATATCCTAAAGACGCCAAGGTTCCACACTATGCATATCATCGAGTTCTTGGATATAGTAGTGATAAGTGTCATACATTGAAAGAAATATTGAGCAAGTATCACTTTGATGGCAATAATTTCAATCCAGTGATCCCATGACATACTCTCCTACTCTTTTTCATGTAATAGTTGACAAACATTTCCTTCTCACTCTTACGTGAACTTTCCCATAACCTCTCTCGACTCATTTTTTCCTTGCACCCAATGGGGGAAAGAGGTTGCTAGCATTTTCCTAGTAATGGATTTGTCATTGTCCCTTAGCTATGTTATTCAACTACTACTTATGCAGACTAAGATTGGGAGGCGAATGACCTGCTCATAGGTTGAATTTCATTTTCCTTACTAGTCTTTTGCATTTTCCTTTTCTTATTTATTTTTCTTTTGTGTGATTGCATGTGTGTAATGTGACCACCCATAATGTTTTATTTGAGGTTCTCTCTATTTTCATGACATTCCTCTATTTGTACCTTCATTCTTCTATAGGGCGTGCATCACTTTTTCCCTTTTTTTTCCCTTTTTCTTGTGTTTTCCTTTTGTGGATGATGCAAGGAATCAAGACATTCATGTCTCCTTCATGTTGACCCAAAAAAATTTCCTTTTTCTTCCTCCATTTCTCTTTCATTTGTCTTGTCTTTTCATTTTGGAGATGATGCAAGGCGTCAAGACACCCTATGTCTCTTCCATGTTGACCCAAAAGTATTTTCTTTGTTTTCGCTCTCTATGTGTCATTCTTCCAGTTTTATGTATTTGGGGGATCATGATAGTTCTAAGCTCCTTAAAAAACATTGTAGAAATGAACACATTGACCCCAAATCCATAGATCCCTTATGTGTTTGGTGTTTTCATTTTAGGGGAAACCCCTCTCTTTTTTCTTTTTATCTCGCATGACGTAGCTTTACTTAGAAACATATGACTTGGCATAGGTCTTTCCAAGTTGGCTCTTATGTCTTCCTTCTTGTTTTCATTTTTCATTTGCAACTTTAAAGTAATTGCTCACAGCATGGTGTTTAGAAATTCCTTTAAAGTGGGGGCATACATTAGCATTATTCTTTTGCATTTTTCCTTTTCTTGTTTCTTAGTGCGGCATTTTTACTTCATATGATGCGTTTGTTGCTTTGTGGATGACATTGGAAATAGTTTCCTTCATGAGCATGATCTATCTTAGCATATTACATTCCTCTTAATGGCTTGATGTGACACTGTTAGTGTCACATCACCTAAGTTGCAAATTTTCAATTCTTTCATCAGTTATCTCTTGGAGACATTAGAAAAATGTTCATAAGTTAAATATCCCACATGAACTAAGTGAGACTCTTTTGAACATCCTTTTCATGTCACATTTTCATTTTGTTGTTATATCTTCCATTCCTTCGATCATCAGACTCCATTCCAGAATCCATTCCATTCCATTTCCCTTCCACCATGAGTCAGCCATTTCCTTCCCTTTGCTTGCCTTGCCCCTTCCATCACGGTTGGATCTGGACAATCTTTCCCGAGTGAGTATGCATTTTTCCAAACAAGGGTATGTCGCGGGATCGCGGTAGGGCCAAAATTGCTTAATATGATGTGTATATTATTGCCTAGGGTGTAATGGCTAGTGACTTTTTAAAAGAGTGATGAAGCGAAAGGGTTTTTAAAGGATATTACACAGCTTTCCACCAATATAAATTATGCTTTACTTTGAATTTAATAAATAATTATTATCCATTTTCTGTTGACTTATGACTAAAGCCGTTGATAAGTGATTGAAAAATCTATAGCTTTCAAGCGGTGTCACATTTTGAATCTAAAACATGCATCACATTTTATGCTTCACATATATAGGAGTAAGAAATAATAATAATTTTCATGAATTGCGACCAATTTAAAGATTGGTCAGGACATGCGAGATTTTATATTTTTTTAAAAGTTGTAATAAAAGAATTCATAAATTAATTTACATGGGAAAAATATTACAAAAAATATGCATCACATTGAGACATAGTCCTTTAATTATATCTAAAATATTATAAAAATATTATCATTTATTGTGAGTTGGGTGGTGAATGAGACACCTACTTCTTATTTTTTCACGAAATTTAAGTACTCTTGCATTGAAATTTAAATTTACTGCAAATAGATTTAAAAAAAAACCTAGTAGTTTAGAAGTGCATTCAATTTGGCACAAAAATTTATTCTTACATATTTTGAAAATAATATAGATAAGTTATTAAAAAAATTACGTGAAGTTGCTTAACTCTAATTTTTTGAATTTTTTTCTACTTAAGAGCCTGTTTTTTCCATGATGATCTTAACATACCCACAAATGGCCTAGATCTGATCCACATCAGGATGAAAAAATAATCGAAGTTTGATCTGATTCTCACTTTTCTTTCTTATATTTTTTTCCTCCTTTTTTGCCTTTGCTAGTGAATGATCGACCTTGTCATGTGTGTTCCTTTCTGCTTATGTTTGGTTTGCAATGAGATCTTGATCCTGTGAGATTCATCACCCCTCTTGATCATTGTTGTCTCATCTTTCCAACATGAGTGCATTTGGATCCCTTTTGATGGGAATGGTTGGCTACTTTAGTGTGAGTTTGAAACAAGTTCATCCTCTCACTAAAGTGGGGGCTAAATGTAGCATAGGAAAATTGATCTTTGGAAATTTTCATGCTCATTTACATCCTTCTCATGGATATCAACTTAGTTCACCTTGATTTAGTGTTGTAATGTGGTAAATACATTCACATTAGGTCTTGGGACCATGTGAACTAAAAGGATTTTAATGGTACCTTACCTAACTCTTGTGAAGTGTTGTAACACACTTTCACACTTTTCTAGGGTCTTGTTAATGTATTTCACCTAAATAGCCTCTTTTTATCATTTACCCAGCCTTATTTCAAAGTGTTGTAAAGTGTTGTAAAAAAATTTCACACTTTTCTAGGCTTGTCATTAATAATTGGGCTTTCTTATGCTTTATTGGCCCCATTTTGCATCTACAGGCCTTACTTATGAGTATTTTTTAGAATAAACCTGATAAATGTCATTTAAAACACTTAAGTATCGAAAGCCACCTTAAATTTCTAAGCTGGGACCCATTTACCATTTTAGGCGAATGAGTCCCCTTAGGCGGGACCCATTTTTCTAGAGTGGTGAATGAGCCCCCTTTGGCTCAAAATTCAAAGACAATTTAAATTTCTAGCAGGTTTTTATTTTCTAAGATCTAAGGTTGGCCTATGATGATTTATTTTTTGGGAATTATTGCATAATAAAGTATAAATATAAGGTTTTTCTACTCATTTCAGCCCCAATTACTCAATCATTCTATCAAGCATTCTAAGCATTTCGAGCATTTTCAAGTCTACATCCATTACATTCATTACTTGCATGTTTGCAACATTCTACTTCAAGGGTTTGGTGAGTTGTAGCATTTCTTTTGTTTATTCATCATTCTCCTTTCATATTTCATTTTCATTTCAAGGGTTTAATTACCAACATGGGTTTTGACCAAGGCAAACCCCTATTCACTAACCCCACAAAAATTTTCCCCTCTTTGCATGTGATTTGCATGTTTAGGTTGCAAATTTGTCAAAGAGAAAGATTGGAAAAGTTGCTGGATCAAGTTGTCAAAGTCATTCAAAGTTTTCAACATCCTAAGAGAAGCTTGAAGAACACCTACAGGTTGAATTTGATATTTTTGGACCCAAATCTGAACCAGGAGCATAAGTGTAGACCAAGAGCTATAGATTCCACTTTTGAATTGCCTCAAATTTGAAAGTGGACTAATTTTCCATTAGTGGTGAATGAGTCCCACTATAGGATTCTGACAGAGATTTTTGCAGATCTAAGTACCCATATGTCTAAAACCTGTTCCAACATTGTTCGCCCGAAGTAGAACTAAGTCACCCAAATGGGTGTATAAGTCCCAGTTTGCCTAAAAAGTAGCAACTTTAGGATTCCATAGCTTCATTCCATCCATCTCCCACACTTTAAATCTCAAAGTTTTATGTTAATAATCTATTTTCATTTCTAGGTCTTTTTGCAGATCATAGTGTGTTTTTAAACATCTTGCATTTTCCAAGTTTTTCATTAGTGGTGAACTCCTCTATCATTTTTCAGCCTTTATGGCAATCATATTTGATAGATTTCAATCTCTTTGTATTGAAATATCAAGGGTTTTGTTCTTGAGTGAAGCATTAAAGTTTTTGTATCTCTCTCCTTTTAGGTCCAAAATCCTAGAAATGTAAGAGTCCCACATACAAAAACATATGTTTCGGATATAAACTCTAGATCTAAAAATGTAATTTATCACACAAATGAAAAAAATGAAAATTTATGGAACACTTACAAATATGAAAAATACTGACAAAGAAGAAACTATACTTAAAAATTGATTTTGAATTTGAGGGTCAAAGGGGAAGGTGCCCTTGACCAGAGATGCTTCTTTTTTAGGATCTTTCACCTTCAAATGATGTGTTACAATTTTCTTAGTGTTTTCATCTAGGCTTCTATTGAAAAAGCTTTTGGATTTGACTTGCACACATGAAAAGAGGGGAAAATGTTGTGCTATATAATGGCTTTCCTAAGTTAAACCTTGCTTTGGTGTTTTCATCTCCACAAATAGGAAATGATGATGGTAAAGCGGTCTTATCCTAGATCACACAAAGGTCAAATAAACAAAAATTGGCTATAATAAAAAATGATAACAGATAATGTAACCTTAGATATGAAACGTCTATTGAAGTGATGTTTGCATATGTTGTCACAAAGAGTGGATTGATGAATGTTTGAATTTCTTGAAAACCTACAAGAAGTTAGTTCACAAAATTGTGGACACAGAAAAAGTAACCCTTTTACTTTTTCTTGTCTTTTCCCTCCTTGTGCTTATTTGGCTTGATTTCACCTTGATTTAATGTTGTAATGTGACTTATACATTCACATTAGGTCTAGAATATTCAAATTATTAAGAATTTATGATGTCTTGTAAAGGTGTCGTGAAGTGTTGTAACACATTTCTACACTTTTCTAGATTCTTCTTATTATAATTCATCTAAATATTCCCTCTTTTATCCCTTACCAAGTCTTATTTTAAAGTTTTGTAAAGTCTTGTAACAAACTTTCACACTTTTCTAGGCTTGTCATCACCAAATACACCTTGCTTATAAATACTTTATTTGGCCCCTTTATACACTTGTAGGCCTTAATTAAGTGTATTTTTTAATACAAACCCAAAAAACATCATTAAATACAACTTAATCACATTCGGAAATGAGTCCTCTATTTATTTCTAAAATCTTATAAAAAAATATTATCATTTTATTGTGGTTAGGGTGGTCAGACAGATACCTACTTCTTATTTTTTCCCTATAATTTAAGTACTACTGCATTCAAATTTCAAATTTTCAGCAAATAGATTTTTTTTATTTTTTTAAAATAAACCTAGCATTCAATTTGCTATAGATTCTATTCTTACATATTTTTGAAATAATATAGATAACTTATTCAAATTTTTACGTCTAGTTTCCTAACTCTGAATTTTTTGAATTTTTTGCCACTTAAGGGCCTATTTTTTCCATGATGATCCTACACATACCCATGTTGAATGGGACCCATTCCCCATGGGTGGCAAATGAGTCCCTCTTGGCACAAAATTCAAAATAATTTCAATTTTGTTTTAGGTTTTATTAATTAAGACCTTAGGTCAACCTGTGATGTATTTTCAAGAAATTAGGGCATAAGTGTGTATAAATAATTTTTTTCTATCCATTTTAACCCCATTCATTCATTCAATCTCATTCTTTCATCCATCCTTGAGAATCATAGCATCATTCAATTAAGCAATCATCAAGCATCTTGGAGCAGCCATTGACATATCTTCAGATTTCAACAAGGGTTTGGTGAGTTCATGACACTTGCATGTTATTTGTTCATCATTCCTTTCTTATTTCATTTCATTTCTTTATCAAGGGTTTGATTACAAAGTGGGGTTTGACCAAGGTAAACCCCTATACTCTAACCCTTAACCATTTCCCCCTCTTTACATGTGTGTTTGCAGGTCTTGTAGAATTTTTTTAAAGAGATAGGTGTTGAAAAGTGATCAACAAGTCATCCAAAGTTACTCAAGTAAACAAAGACCCTAATTCAAGCTTGGAGACATCATTCAGACCATTTTCTATAGATTTGAATCTATCAACCCAACAAGAAGACAAGTACAGATCTGGACCCATAGAGTTGACTTTGGAATTTGTAGATTTTTGTAGGTGGACTAATTCTCCATCTATGGAAAATTAGTCCCACTACTAGGATGGAAAAAGTGATTCATGAGGTTTTCAGTTCCTGGCACCTCAAAACCTATTTCAATAGAATTTACCAGAAGCAAGACTAATTTTCCATCCGTGGCGAATGAGTCCCAATGGTCATCAACAGTAATTTTTGAAACATTCCCAAACCTTATAATGTCAGAAATCTATCTCCAGATGAACTCCATTTAGTCTCATTAAGTTTTTTTTTCATTTGTACATGTTTCTAGTTCATGTTTGTATTCAACATTGTGTTTTCCAACACTTGGCATTTCCTAGTTTACATTCAATAATTGATCTACTTCATTAAGTTTCTGAATTTAGTTTACTTCATCTAAGAATATTTCACCCTCATCACATCCCTCTTTGAATTTGAGCATTGCATTTTGGGTCCAATCTTATCTCTTTTTAGGTGAAAAACCCTAAAAGGAGCATAAAGCATTTAGGTGCCAAAATATTTGTCTCCATTTTGGTGAACCTGACTTTAGAGAATTTTTACTTTCGATTATAAGTGCATTTACATCCTAGGTTTTTCTTTCATCATCATTGCATTAGGTTTTTCATTTTTTACACATCCTAGGGTTTTCAAAAATTGTATTAGTGAAAACATCATATAGCTTTTATTTTGCATTTCAAATTATTTAAACACATTGAAATCCTACATTTTCATACTGTAGTTACATTTGTGCATCTGAAAAACTTTAAATTGCATTTCAAATTTTTGAAAAAACTCAAAACAATTCATCCTTAGACTCATTCACCACCCTGAGTGAATCAGTCCAGTTGCACATTTTGAACTACATTTTCTAGCATTTTCTAGGAATTTTCTACATTTCAGCTTTTTGTTATTACATCTCTATTATAGTTTCTATAATTTTTGTTATTAGAATTTTATTACTTGTAGTTTGCATTACATTTGAATCCACCTTTCCTTTATTACCCCTTGTATGAGTGTTTGGTGCCCTATTGATAATACTTTAGTGAGAAGAAGTTCCTGACTCATGGAATCCCATAATAATACACTCATTGTGGACCTTGGGTTGTCCCGAGCTACTACTCCTAGTTTTGACAATAGTGCATTAGGCATGGTTCCCACCTTTAGCAATACTTTTCCTTCCCATAACATGCAAGTTGACACATAAAACGATCACATTCTGCAAGATAAAGTTGTTAACATTCATGAGGATTTAACACATTTGTGACAAGATTTGTGTCCTGAAAACATCTCCACCATTGTGATTCCTACTATAGACAACATACATCACCCGATTGAAAGTGATGAAGGATTAAATTTTATGAAAAAAATTGCTCAAATATACAACAAACATCTTCCTTCCACCTCTAGCACATCCCAACCAACAAATACTATGGTTATTCAAGGAGGACTTCACTCATCTTCCTTCCACAGTAGTATCTATACCTATCTACACCATTCCACAAGTAACAACTACAATGCACTAGGTTAGCAATGTGATTCCTTCCTCAACTATTCCTGCTAGTATTCCTAATTCTTTTGTGTCATTGAATGTTGTCTACTCTTCCACCATACCACCTATTAACATTTCATTCACTTTCCCTACCACTACATACACTCCATCACCATTAACTCTTCCACTTCATACCACTTACATTGACCCTCTCATCACACAACTTTTCCAAACCGTTTCTTCCATGCAACAACAAATATCCACCATAAGCCAAATTCAAAATTCTCCACCCACCTATTATGTCCATAGCAGCCCATTATCCCTAGAAATATTAAGAAAATTGATGCCACAAGGAATTGAGATACCTAGATTTGAGAAGTATAGAGGAAAGGGTGAACCTACTAATCATGTTAATGCTTACACAACCTTATG
>VDFB02000003.1:281140634-281443318 GCA_007258455.2 Sequoia sempervirens
AAATACACAGTCTGGTGAAAGAATCAGGTCAAGATCATTCACGACTTGAAAGTTATTCAAGTTCCAGTTTCTGCTTTTTGCCCTGAAAAACCTTCCGAGCTCAGTTTGAGGCACTAAACGATTCCGGATGGACCTAAAAATTTGTGGAAACACCAAAGTAGTCCATCAAAGACTTACTTTGTAGAAAATCATCTTTTCGAGAGCTTTTCGAAAAGGTATTATCATTGAAGATCCGACGGTCGGATTAAAAGTTATGGCTGCCGGAAGTTGGTGCATATTTTAGAAATGTGCTAATTTTCAACTGTGAATTTAAACTTGAATTTCAAATTATAATTTTGGCACCAAACCGTCAAAAATCTTATCTCAAAGGTTGTTTTTGGTTCCAAACCGAAATGGGTCTATTTAGGGGCTTGTTTCTGATTTTTGGGTAACTTTTTGGGGAAGAAGTTCGCATGCTGCGAAAGGGGGATCTGGGTAATTTTCTCAGAAAGTCAGACTCAGGATAGCTAGATTTGAGGACTGCGACAAGAAGTTCAATTTTTATGAATAAAATATTATTCTCTCTTTTGTGAGTGTATTTTTATGTCTCAGGTTTGCTCCCTCATCACTCTTGGAGGCATCTTTCTTGACCTCGACCCACAACCATGGTCCTGGTGCGAATTGCCTCACGATTGGCGATCTATCCACATGTTCAAGAAAACCTGCTCTCATACCACTTGATGAGGGCACAACCCGAGACACATAAAATAACCCACAAACAAGAGAATATTTTTATTATTTAGAAAATGGAGCTTCTTACATGCAAAGAATCTCAATCCCCAAGTTCTACAACACATGCAAGTTACAGAAAGCTACAGAATAACCCTTTCGCAATATGCGAGCTTGTCCCCAAAAAGTTACCCAAAAATTAGAAACCCACCCATAAATAGAGCTCCTCATTAGTTTGGAGCTAAAACAATATTCAAATTTGAGTTTAGGTGGTTTGGCGCCAAAAATTTACAACATGAAGTTCAAATTTCAAAAGAGCATTTGCAATTGTATCTTCTAGAAAGTGCGCCAACTTCCCGGGGCCATAACTTTTGATCCGGGACTCGGATTCGCGAACCATTTGAACCGTTGGAAAGGTCTCGAAGTCAATAGTGCGCTCAAAATTCACTATGCCAATTTCAGAAAGTTTTGGGGCCATTCTGGGAACTCTAAGTGCATCAAATCTAATTCAAAAGATTTTTAGGTGCAAATATGGGAAACTAAAATTGCAATATCTTTCAACCCAAGAATAGAAAATAAAAACCGTAAATTGGGAATTTCATTATGACGAAAAGGGTATCTAAAAATATAAAAACATCTAAAAACCAAGAAACTTGAAATTTAACTATTTTTGGGTGATGCAAGATTGGCCTTACACCATTGGATGCTCCTGCATCAAAATGAAGCAAATATATCACACATAAGACAAGGTAAGATTCAATCTATGTTGCCAAATTGTGTATACTTTGCTGGATATGGGAATAATTGATGACAAATTAGACTTAATGGGGCCTTGCTTTGGTGTTGTGAGGTGTTTTACACATCCACATTAGGTCTTGGGCCCTTGTAAATTGAATAAAATACATTTATTGATGTCTTGCAAGAGTGTTGTAAGGTGTTGTAACACATCTTCAAACTTTTCTAAGACCATAATGTTATAATTCACCTAAAATATCCTTACCAAGACCTATGTCAAAGCAATGATGGGTTACAGTTTTTGGCCAAACTTGACATTAAAATAAGGATTTTTCATCAGACATTCACTTTCTTACACCTGTAGCAGCTAAACCATTAAGGTTTTGAAGATGAATCAAACTAGTTATTTGTTAGATATTTTGTTTAGATTCTAATTATATTTTTTTTAAATAATTAAAATATAAATTGTGAATCATTTTATGTAATTTTTAATAACTTATTTTTTCTACTAATCAGCATTTTTAAAAGTGATGTTTACTTCGGACCATGTAACTTTTTTTATAAATAGGATACAATTCTAATTTTTAAAATACAACTTTTTCACACCAATATCCAGGAATTGGATATTTTTTCATAATTTTTTGTTACATATATATTTTTTAATTAATTTTCCAAGTTAGCGTAATTATAATTTGGATAGAGGTGTACTTCGACCTGCATAACTTTTTTTGTATTCATTTGAATTAATTTATTCTTTTTTTTTTGGAATAAGGACATCAATACCTAGTGCACATGTTTTTCTAGAATTTTTTTCTCTATTTTTCTATTTTTTCGTATGTGTAAAATAAATAACTTGATGTTCATTGAAAATCCTACATTCACAAGAAATAAAAAATAAATATAATAATCAAATTAAACATATTTAAAATTATACTTTTTGGAAAGCTTATAATAAGGGCTATAGGATTACAAAACATAAATTTTAAATGAATTCATTTGATCACCCAAAAGGTAAATCAAAAGTGGTTTTTTATCAGCATTTTGATAGGTGTAGAGGAGACTCGATTATAGGTATAGTTTAAATCGAACAAGACTCTATCCAAGGGGGTTTGATCAATCCCTCTTTAATTAAAATAATTTAAATGGAACCGTTAAAGTCATAAATCATTGTATTTTCTAAAAATATGTTATTTCAGGCAAAAATTAGGGTGTCCCAAAAAGTGTAACCCATTATTGTGGCATCACCCAGTGTTGTAAAGTGTTGTAACAAAATTTCACACTTTCCTATGCTTTCCATCAATACTTACACCTTTCTTATGCTTTAAATGCCCCCTTTATGCACTTGCAAGCCTTTATTAAGTGTCTTGTTGAAGAAGAAACCGATAAACAACATTCAATACATCTTAATATCTAAAATCCACTCAAAATTGCCTAGGTGAACTAAGTCGCCACCTTGGGTGACTTTGTACCATGTGGCACAAAAATCAAAATTAATTAAATTTCTTTTAGGTTTTTATTCTTTAAGACCTAAGGTCGGTCTGTGATGAGGTATTTTTAGGAATTAAGGCATAATTGTGTATAAATACGGGTTTTTACCCTCGACTTTTCCATATCTCCTAACTCATATTAATTCATAACTCGTCATCATCCATCATTCATTATGTTCTCAAGTAAAACAAGCTAGGGTTTTATCATTGCAAGTCATCAAGATAGCTTCCTAAGACATTCAAGGGAAAATTCTTCATGTTTTGTTGTAGAAATTCAAGTTCAAACATCATGGCAAGGTACTAACTCCATTATTTCATGCTTCATTACATTCTTTCTTCATTTCGTTTAATTACCTAAAAGGGGTTTGACCAAGGCAAACCCCCATGCCCTAACAATCAATATTTTCTCCTTCTTGTCTTATGTATTTATAGATTAAGGAACTTTAAGGGTTTTACGATCATTGAAGAAAAGGTTGAAGACTCATTGAAGACATCTCCTTGTTGACCAAACCAAAATATCAACAAAAAGTCACTTTTAGGCCTAAAAATTAGACTTTTAGAAGCAGACACCAATGGGAAACTAGAGTCCAGACCTAGGGCTTCCATTTCCACTTTCAAATTTTCAAAAATTTATGGTGACTTAGGCCCTCTAGATCTATTTTCAATTTTTTTTTGTATATTTGGATACCCATTTGGCCAAAACAAGCTCTAGTATAGTTTCCCAATTTTTTTCCGAAAGTGAACTAAGTCACCCATCCTGGCACAAATGTTGCATCAAGCTTAAAAATTAGAATTTTAGAGTTGCTTCGAGTCTGCAACACACTTCCAAGTGCACACCTTTTGTCTTACAACTTTCTATTTGGTTTTATTTGCATTTCTAGGTTATTTAGTTCATGTTTGCATATCATAATGTGTTTTCCAATACTTCACATTTTCATAGTTTTCCATCATTAAATCATTTCATTTTCAAATCAGAGCATTAGGACATCTTAATTAGGCATAATACATCTCATTAACATTATTCTTGAGTGTAAACCCTTGCATTTTGGTCCCCCATCCAATCCCCCTTCTCCTTTTAGGTTGAAAATCCTAGGAGGAGCAAAGCATGAGAGGTCAAACCAAAATCATTGTTTACACAATCATACTTATGGAATTCAATGAGAAATCAATGGAGTACACATAATAGAATACACAGAGCATACATAATTCAAACATGATGCATACAAGGAATACACAGAGAAAAAATGTGGAATAAATGGAGAAAACATGCAAAACACATGAAGAAAAGAAGCTTAATATATTGAGAAAAACACATGAAATACATAAAGAAAACATTTACATGCATAATACACACATAACATTCCCATGGAGCATAATAAATAAATACTAGAAAAAAAACTAAATATTTGAATCAACAAGGTAAGGAGACCTTAGTATGTAAGGTTCTTTTAATTACCAAGCATCATCTCTCAAATGCATTGTTAGCTCTCAAAAATGTAGGAAAAATACCTCAAGAGGTTGCCAAAATCTTGGTATGTTTTAGGGTAAAAGACAAGGCCAAATGATTTGAACATTCTTCTCTTTAGGTGTTGCTATACCTAGGCAGGTATACCTATATAAATGAGACAGACTTAAAGTTGTATGACTTGATTGAATTGATGGATCTATTATGGTGGCACAAAGTGTAATAGATGAAAGCTTGCTGACTACTCCTACTCCTAGCATCAAATTTGAAATGTGGATGTTTTAATAAGATTTTATGAAATTCTAAAGTGGAATTAGTGTGACCAATGCCTACTTATGTTGGGCTAATGGAGTCAAGAGGTAAATGATATCCATGTCCTATTTCTGGATACAATTCAAATTGTTTGACACTTTATAAGTTTATGTCTGGCATAAACGTACAAGATTGTAATCATCAAGTTCTTATTGATCGAAATGTCCTTTTCCAAATTACCGTGATCAATTAAAAGGATTTAATCCTATCTTGTAGGAACCAGTTAATTGAACCACACAAGAGCAGCAAGTGTGCTTTGATAAACTGATAAATATCCTTGATATTCCAATTTAAATAATCAAGAAATGACAACCTTGGAGACAACAGAATAAATTTTTCAATAAAAATTCAACAAATAATTGACACCATAATTGGATCACCAAAGTTATGCATTCTTCTCCATTATATAATTTAAAAATATTTCACAATGTACAACATGATATTTCGTTTCGGCAATAGTTCACCCTATCCAACTATCTAATCTACTCTCCCTCTAATGATTTTATTTCATCTTATCTATATACATTATATTAGGGTTATGACTCTTCTCAACATCTATCTGGTACAACTCTTCCTTTTGGTGCAGTGCTTCAGAAAAATAAAATATTTAATTAGTTTCCTTTTGGTAAATTAAATATTTTAATTAATCTTCATCATTTTTGGAAAAATAATCAATTAACCTCCCACTGACTTTAACTTCTCTATCTTTGCATTCCCATGAAAGTTAACCTCAATAATTATTATTATCTTCACTTTGCTAGCAATTTTCACACTCAATTTTACTCGTATAATATATTTTCACCACATTCCTTGGGTAAAAATAATCATCTTTGTTAATTCCTTCTTTTATTTGCTTCCTTGTGAAATTTATCTTTGATTCATTACATCTCTTTTCTTGTGAAAACAATATCTCCCCATTTTGTATTTGTATTTTTCACTTAAACAAATATCTTCTTGGAATAATCACCCATTATCAGCTGGTAATTCCCTGGGTGAAAAAATATTACATCTCCCAATATAAAATTTTGTAGATTTCACCTTTTGTGCATTTGTGAGTAATTATTTACCTTATAGCTCCCTTTTAAAAAATATTTCATTTTTTAGTGAAAATAGTTTACCTCAAGAAGAAAATATTCACCTTCACCTTCATTCAAGAATAAATCATTTCAATATTTTAAATCTATTTTCCATATTCCACTTCCAAGCTATCAACGTGAATTTTATTCTTTCCCAATTTCCTATCTTTCATCGATATGTTTTCATCGGCATCACTAACATAGTCAGTAAAAATTCACTCCAACCACCATTCTCTCACCGATGCAATATTCATTTTAGGGTTTTCTATTGGCTTGTTTGTGGGTGCGTGGGAAATACTTGGAGTTATGTATGTGTTTGTCTCATGCTTCTCAAATACTACTTCCTTAAATTCCATAAGCCATTACAACCATTGTAAAAGACAAACAGATTTGGGCACAATATTTTTAAGATCTAACTGTCTGGTTCATTTCATTCATCTTGTATCAAGATCAAGAACTCAATAGCGCCATCACTGTCAACATATGCAATCACTGGAGTGAACAAGTAGTGTGAATTAATTTTTAAAAGGCTTCTTTCGATGTTGGGTCTCAGCCTGATCTTCATCTTGCCACTCCTTTTCACACTTAAAATCCATTCTCCCCTGTGTGATTTTTTTTTAGGTAATCATCCACAAAAAAAAAAAAATCCTTTATCTACGAGATTTGGGAATGTGATACCATAATGCTTATTCCTTGATTCTGATATTGCCTGACAAAGCTCATCAGCAATACATTTTTCTTTTGAAGAGTGAAGCTAAAAACCTCTGTATCGCTACACAAACATAAAAGAGTAACATGTAATTGGAGGGTGCTAATTTTTTTAAAAAATTGTCCCAAATTTATTTTAAAACATATCAATTTTTTTTTTTAAATTATGCCTCTCAAACTTTAACACAGGAAAATTTTAATTTTGGCTGCCAAGAAAATAGAGTAATTCCATCGAAGGCACACAAAGCATCCTAGAGCCACAAATTTTTTTATGAGACCATGATAAATTATTTTGGAAGTGGGTTTCTAACGGATTTTGAACAGCTCGCCAAATCGAAGTACTTCCTTTGTAAACTGGCCCTACTAGAGCATGTAGTGAGGAAAACAAATTTTTAATTGAATGCACAAAATGAGCTCATCATAAAAAAAAATGAAATTGGAAAAATTTGAGGCCAAAACATCAACTAGGTCACCCTTAGAATTTCAAAATTTGCAACTTTTTCAAGGCGCCAAATCTAGCCTGAGAGTAGTCGTAAAACAACTAAAAAGCATATCAGAACTCCTCTGATGACCATGAAAATGAACATACATGTTGAGTTGTGATAGGAGAGTATGTTCATCAAAAATTTTAGCATGATTTTTCATAATTGCGAACTATAAAATCCCAACGTTGCTTACTTAGCATTTTCTGAAAATTACCACTGTCAAGCTCAATTGAAACCCTCCATTTGCCTTTTTTGAAAAAATATCAAATGTGATCTTGAGAAGCTGTAACTTTGGAGATTATTCATTTAGGCATGGTGAACATGTGTGCAAGAGATTTTTTCACCAATCATCTTCATTCATGAAATACCAAACATCAAAGTTGACCATTTTGCAGTTGTTCTAGAAATGTAGTTCCCAAATTGTGTAAAATACATTTGGATTTGATCTTGGAAAAATATCAAACGATGTCTTGAAGCCTTGAAAATCAACATGTAAGTAGATTTTGGTGTAGAGAATCAAAGGAACCAATCACTTTATTATGATCAACATCCATTTGCTTAATATTTACCCTCAAAGTTGATCATTTTAATAGAATTTTCACTGTACAATAGATTTTCACAAAAAAACCTTCAACTTGTCGCTTTGAAACTTTGTTAAATAAGATCATATGAAGCTGAAAACTGGCATGAACAATCATATGTGGTAGATAAACAAGTCTACAAAGTAATTTTGCTTGAAATTACACTGGTTTCATTTTGTAATTTTTCAAAGTGAGCCATTTAAGCAAATTTTTCAACTGAGTTTCTGAGTGCTATATTAAATTTTTGACATGGAACCTTCAATTTTTTCCAAAATTTTAAGATTCCAACATGCACAACATACACATCTAAAATGATAAAATGATAAATAATTTTTTTCAAAATGATGGATAGATCTATTGGCTATCAAGGTGATCCCACAATACTGGTTTACAATTTCTGGGAGATACTGATTTTTGTTGAAATCACATATTTTTAGAAAATATAATGATTTAAGCCTTGAAAATTTCCATTTAAAGGATTCCAATTGAAGAGGGTTTGATCGAACCACCTTAGATCAAACTCCCTTGGATAGAACCCCACTAGTTTTAAACCATACTTATAATAGAGTCTCCTTTACACCTATCAAAATGTTATAAAAACCACTTTTGATTTACCTTTTGGGGATCAAATGAATTCATTTAAAATTTATTTTTGTATGTAGTCCTTATTATAAGCTTCCCAAAAGTATAATTTTAAATAAATTTAATTTTATTATTATATTTATTTTTTATTTCTTGTGAATGTAGGCTTTTCACTAAAAATCAAGCTCTATGTTTTGCACATGTGGAAAAATAGTAGATTATTAAAAAAAAAATTGAAAATATCAGTGCACTAGATATTGAAGTCCTTGATCCAACAAAAAAAATAAAATTGAATTTCAATACATACATAAAAATTTATGTTGTATGCAGTCCACCTATATCTGAATTGTAATTAATTTGACTTTGAAACTTGATTAAGAAAAAATATTCAATAAAACATTATGAAACAAAATGAAAGTGCTACATATCATAGTTACAAATCTAAATTCAAAAAAAAAAGAATTTATCCTTCATGGAAAAAAAGTTATGTTGTATACGATGAGCATCACTCCTTAAAAATGGTGTTTACTGAAAAAAACTAGTTTTCAAAGGAGATGGAAAAATAAATGCAATATGATTCCAAATTTTTTGAAAAAAATATATTTAGAATCTAAAGAAAAAATTTCACAAATCACTAGTTTGCACCATCTTCAAATCCATCATGGTTTAGCTGCTATATGTGCCCGAGAGTGAAGATTTAGTTACAAAAAATTAGTTTAGTGTCCAATTTGGCCAAAAATTGTAAACCAGTATTGTGGGATCGCCCATCAAGTTGTGTTATGTCAAGTGTCCATAAAAATAATTCTCAAGTTCACAAGCTAGCAAGCTCTGTTATACTAGGTTTGTGGATTGTTTGGAAAATCATTCCTTAGGGAGCATAAAAATGTTTAATGTCACAGAGGATGGTTTAGAATCTTGAGGGACAAACAAATGCTTAATGTCATAGGGGATTAATTAATGCTTAATGCCATATGTGACAAATTGATAACCATGCCTTAGTGGGTGTTATAAAAACCACCACCAAGGGGGTATGTCAATAAGTCAAAACTAACAAGATGCTAATGAAGACTCATAAGGTGATATGCCCCCGTATACTTGTTATGCTAATATTTTAAAGAAAAGGAAGGGGGAAGAGGGGGTCCACAAGAAGGATGTATACCTCAAAATTCTAGTTATCCTTTCCCCCAAGTGTATAGACAAGGAAAGCCATGATAGAGTCTATTTTGTTGCTATCATATATGAAATATGGTTGCATATAATATTGTACCACCGTGAATGACAATGACCAAATATATAGAGCTACAAATTATACATAGTGAGGAGCAACACCATAGGATATAGTTTATTATTTAGAATGAATATATGCATCAACACATGAAAGAGTGATAACATCACAATATAAAATTTGTATTTTATTACTCAAGGCCTTATATTCATTGGTGGAATGACCATGTACTCGATGATATGCACAAAAGGATTGATTTTTTTATTATGTTTGTGAAAATTTTGTGTTGTAGAAGGAAGAGTAATCAAATGGGATTTGAGAAGCCTAAAAAAAATATGCTCTTTCTTGGATAGGGAATAAGGAATAGGATACAATCATTTCTCTTATGAAGAAAATTTTTCTTGGTCGCCATATGAAGTCATAAATATAGTATATGATGGATTATGAGATGTAAATAAAAGGAGGACATTGGAAACCTAAACTCCTTTTAGCAATGTACTATGTAGAATTTGCATGATCATTAAATCCTTGTTCCATGTTTTCATTATATTCATGTTTAGAAATAATTTTAAATCCAACTCAATAATTTTTTCCAACTCAGACGACAAAGGATAATTATTGTATAAGTTTTTATTCGTTGAAAGAGTAGTATTATCATGAGAAGATTTGATTATTTTTTACAAGAATGAAAATTATTTTTGGCTATCAAATGTTAGGATTAAGCATATCTTTGTTAGATATAGCCAACCCATGAAAGATGAAAGGTAAAAATCTCCCATCACCATCATGAGATGATTATGTTTTTGGATTTATCGATATAGAGGAAGATTTTGACAATGAAATAAAAGACTCCTTAGGTTTAGATTGTGAGATTTTTACTCTCACAAATGAGGGTGTAAAATCTAATTAAAACTAATCACCACCAAAACATGTAGTTAGAGATAAATTATTTTCATTGTATGAAGGAGTTGTGGTGTTGATAGTAGATTGTGTTGATTCCATTGAAACAATGATCAATTATTTGAGTTTTGATGGTGAGATTTTATAGTCCCCAATGGAAGTAGCTATAAATTGAACAATCCACAATAATCACCAAAGAGCACATTCATAACTTATCATTATCATTGGAAGGTAATGTTCAATTTTTGAAGATGGAATCAAAGTATGAAGAGATTTGGAAATGTTATGGGTATGTGCAGGATCATGATGGGCCAAAAAGTGGTGGTATGATGGATATTTGTAGGGTATGTGGCTGATGACTTTTTTTAACCCAAAATTGATGAAATGAAAAGGGTTTTTAAAGGAGATTCTCAAATTTCCACCAATATAAATTACACTTTACTTTGAAATTAATAAATAATTATTATTCATTTTCTATTTGAATTATGACTAAATTCCTAATTGATAGGTTGATTGAAAAACATCTATAACTTTCAAACGGTATCACATTTTTTGAATCCAAAACATGCATCACATTCCACACTTCACATGCTCTAGGATTAAAAAAAGAAAAAATGAATTTCATGAAATTTTTACCAAGTTAAGGTGGTCAGACATATGAGTTTTTATATTTTTTTAAAATTGTAATAAAAAAATCATAATTAATTATTTACTTGGAAAAAATTTATAAAAAATATGCATCACATCTAGACATGAGTCCTCTACTTATGCCTAAAATATTATAAAAAAATATCATCATTTTATTGTGGTTAGGGTGGTCAGACAGACACCTACTTCTTATTTTTTCCCTGAAATTTAAGTACAATTGCATTGAAATTTCAAATTTTCACCAAATAGTTTTTTTTTAAAAAATAAACCTAGTAGTTTAGAAACTAAATTCAATTTGCTACAGATTCTATTCTTACATATTTTTTAAATAATATAGATTACTTATTCAAAATTTTATGTCAAGTTTCCTAAGTCTGAATTTTCTGAATTTTTTGTCACTTAAGGGCCTATTTTTTCCATGATGATCCTACACATACCCTTATATTCAGCTTTAGCTTGTAAATAACTTTTTGTATCTACTTTTACAGTATATTTTTTTTTATCATTTTCATAATTGATTATACGATGAAGAGTAGACAAGAATCCCTTCATGACATGAATCCATGGTCTACGAGGAAGAAAATTATATGAAAGAGAATTTGATATGATATGGATAAGGGTAGTAAAAGTGATGGGTCCTACCTTAATGGGTAATGAGATTGTACCCAACAATTTCCCACCTTGACATTATCAAGCCACAAATAGAAAGATTATCAAGATTTATGAGAGAAGTATCCACACCCATCTTATGTAAAATGTTAATGCTACATATATTAGGACTTTATCCATTATTGATTATAGTACACCTGATTCCCTTATTACTAATTCAAACAAGAATCATGAGAGCATCATATTGGTTTTGGATTTCATGAGGAGGTAATTCATATTGAAAGAAAGTAATATCATGTCTTGTTGTCTACATAGAATGAAACAAGTTTTCTACATCATTCAGTTTGATAGAAGGTGGTACATCGATCTTTCATAAATCATCTGAGAGTATCCCATGGTATGTATGGGAGGTTTGAATTAAATCCCCTAAAGTGATCTCAATTGAAGTATTATAAAGTTTTTCAACAAGATCATACTCTTTACCACTATATTAAGGGAAACAAAATGTGAGGGGAAGATATAGTTGAGGAAATGGAATGGAGGCTTGAATTTTTATTTTTTTTAATTTAAATTATTATTTGTGTGAGAAACTATATAATTTAATGTGGTTGTTACAACACTTTTTTGTGTATATAATTTTTTTCAGTTAGTTTTTTACAAATTTTAGGATATGACCAAGAGATTTTGGTTGGTTTGAAGGATGACCAATAATGAGAGGAGTATTAATTTTTCATTGAGGAATAAGATAAGGATGATAGATAATCAGTTGTGAGGTCCTATTCACACTAGAAAATTGTCCAACTCCAAAATATATAAAAATATGAAGAATTTAGATTTGAAGCCCCTCTAACCCTAGTTGAAGAAAACCCTCAAAACTAAGAATGGGTTCATTCAATTCACAATCTGATACCATATTATATTTGTGAATAAAATGAGACACGAGATCAAACAATGGATAAAACCACCTTCCATGTAAGAGAGATGCAAATAATGATTTGCTATATCCTCAACAAGAATAACTTATAGAAATGAAAAAATTGCTTAGAGTTATAGCGAAGGAGAGTTGTTTATAATCTGATCAAACCCTAAATAAGAAATAGATTAGATCATGAAAATTATACTCATCATATGTGATGAGAAAAAATGATCTAATAATAGATCACTCTAGTAACAAAAAAAGGTACTCCTAAATTGAGCTTAAATTCATGAAATGAAATCAGCCTAATAAATAATTAAATATTAACTAATTATTTATCTAATGCATGATTACTCTAACACCCCTCCTCAAGTGAAAAATTAGGGAGTAGCTAAAAACTCTAAAAATCCAATGAATGGAAATAAAATAATGCATTATGGGTCTCGACAAACAAGGTCCGATGAGGTATCCATGTACAAATAATATAATCTCACACAGTTGGAGAAAAGGAGAAAACCTCATGTGAAAAGCTCCTCTCCAAAAAAGAGAAAGGTGAATGAAGGACTAAGAAGCCTCCAAAAAATTATCCCAAAAGAATAGGAACATGAAGTGTTAAACATATGTTATCATTGATGTCAAAGGTGTAATTTCAAGGAGTATCAAATCCTTGATGTTAAAAGGTGCTCACTATAGAAAAGGTGTAATGTCAACAATTTAGTGAGACTTAAATGTAATTGTATTGTAATATCAGAGCATTTTGAGAAATATGAAGAATATTTTGTAGTATTATTGCAATATCTTGTGTATGTCTCTTCTATTGATGAATTATTTTGGAAGTCTATTACAAAATCTTGGAGGTCAGTTACTTAAGTAGAGAGATTTTTCAATCAATATGTTCATGATCTATATTTATTTTTGGATGCAAGTTTTGGTCTACATTTTGGAAGGAATGTATGTCTACACTTGTTCTATATTATTCTTTTTTTTCCAAAATTTATGTTCAACATGCAAAAATATTGAAGTAATAGTTGGGTCACTATGATAGTTGATTAACCAATGGTTGAACTCTGAAATTATACAACATTGACTAGTAGTGTGTGACCTCTGGAGGTAATGTGGGAAAGTGAAATAGGTCCTAGTTAAGGTCCTTGAAGGAAGTGCATGACATCAAGTTATTTTGGTGGCATTAAATTTTATTTAGGACCTACCCACTACACGCTTTATATAAATTTGAATTTAGGTCCACCTTAGTTGACTTGGTTAATTGCAGTTGGTGTTAGTGGACTCTTGGTCAACATGAAATTTTGTTAATGTAATGAGATGTATATAATAATCATATTTTATATCTCGCTAGTATGAATGAAGAGTGAGTGTGATGGTAATTGTGTTGGAAAGTGTAAATTCAAGTGATGTAATGAGAGTTGCATCTCAATCATTGTGCACCATCATTACAAGATCATAAGTTGTGTGAGAGAGGGTCTAAAGAAATTCTAGATCAAGTGTAAGATGTGTAATTAGTATTGGAGTTTTATAAGCTTTATCTTTATAATCCGATAGGACTAGTGTCTAACTTGTTGAGTTGGTGCTCAAATCATTGTATTGGGGATTAATGTCTCTAGTAGGTTGATGTCTACAAATATAGTAGGGGATTGGTGTCTCTAGTAGGTTGGTTCCCACTTCATAATTATAACTCATTTATTATTTATGTGATGATATATTTGGATAGTAGCTCCAAGAAACTTTTCTCACCGCAGTTTTTCCCATTTTGGGTTTCCATTTATATCTTGTGTTTATTGTATGAATGTGTGCTTCTATGTTTCTTGATTAATAGTAGTTGTTTTGATTCATGTTTAGAGATACATATTGAATTAAACATTTTTAAATATATTTGAGATACTGATTCACCACCCTCTTAGTATATTGTGTTCCATTCAATTGGTATTGGAGCTAAGTTCCTTTGAAGAATATTAATAGCTTGAGGTATATTCAAGATGGAACACTCAATTGCTCAAGAAGGATTGTATTCAAATAAGGAACTACCCTTTGATGGATCCAATTATTCCTTTTGGAAAGTAAGGATGGAAGAATACTTGATGTAACTTTTTTTTTTAGTTTAGAAATCAATTGTGGAAGGATATGGGATCCCTAAAAGTCCTCCAAGAGATGAGGCTAGAAGGAAGGTTTCTAAAAATAATGCTAAAGCAATAAATGAAATTTTATATGGTTTATCTAACTTTCAGTTTGTGAAGATCATGTATTATAGGAAAACAAAGGAATTTTTGAATAAATTGCACAAATTCCATGAAAGTGATGACAAGGTCAAACAAGTAAAGCTTTAGACTCATTGAGGTCAGTTTGAAATTCTAAAAATGAAGGAAGAAGAAAAGATTGCCACATTCATGCTCCATGTTGATGAGGTTATCAATTCCATTAGAAGTCCTAGTGAAGAACTGAAAGAAGGTATGATTGTGAAAAAGGTACTTAGATCCCTTCCCAAAAAGTTTCATGCAAATTTATTTTTGTTGGAAAAGCTAAAGATATAAATACTCTAACTATGGATGAACTTCATGGAATTATGATTGCATATGAAATGAGAATTTAAAATTAAATTCTTGTAAAAAATGAGGTTTCTTTCAAGGTTCCAAAGAAGTATGATGATATTGAATCAAATTATGGATCAAATTCGAAAGAATAAAACTTTATCAGGAAGCTACAAAGAGGTTTAGGAAAGTATAAAGGTAAGTTACCCTTCAATTTTTTTAATTGTGGTGAAGTAAAACATTTCATGGCTAAGTGTCCATTTAAGGAATCTAACAATAATAAAAGGAAGTCATTTCAAAAAGGGAAAAAGATTTTTTTTTTAAAAAAAAATTCTTTATCAATGAGGAATGCTACTCATGTGATGATGATGACCAAGGTCAGTAAATGCATAAAGATCAGGGATAAAAAAAGTGGACACTCCACTTTTTTGTCCCAAAATAGAGAAAATACAAGTGTGTTATAACAAAACACACTTGTGTTATGGTTTGAATTTCAAAACACACAAGTGTATTATAATGTGCTTGTGTTATGTTATGATTTCAAAAAATATGAGTGTGTTATAATGTGCTCGCATTATGTGAATGATTTCACAAAACATGGGCACATTATAATAAGCTCACATTTTGTTCTACATTGAAAATATTTATTTCTCTTTCTTTCTCTTTCTTCTCCTTATATTTCAGTGAAATTATATACATGAAACAAACATTTGAGTATAAGGTGAAATTTACTTATGGACATTTGTACTTTTTTATACTTTAATTTATATTTCATGTATATATTTTCTAGATTTTTGAGAGTGGTTTCGAATCTCTAGAAGTTATAATAAAAATCCTAGTTTTTGGAAGATCTTATAACTTTTTAGATAGTCAAATTTTAGCAATTAGCATGTCAAATTTCAGTGATCAGGAGGTAAAATTTTAGCAATCAATAAGTTGTCTCATCTTTCTCTCTCCATCTCATCGAGTGTCCGGTCTGATCCTGATCTGACGTTCGATCGATCGCGAAAAGACTTTGACGCGATTTGTCGTCGATCCGATCTCGATGGACGCAAAGCATATCTGACGATCCGATGACGTATTCATTTCAATTTGTAGTTTAAACAACACATCACATAAATTGAAGGAAGAGCAGAAGAGAAAATGTGCACCAAATAAAAGATGCCATGATTTTTTCATGGAAAAAAAACAATGAGTATTAACTCATAATATATGTACCTCACTACTAACAAGAATTAAAATGTTTCTTAAGGATCACTACCTATGAACTTGTAGAATAAGGTAAATAAGTTTTGCAAATAATTTCAACATCACTTTTTTATTTTTATTGATAATATTATGTACATAGCATCAATATTGAGGCATCTCCATCTCAAGGAAGTGTTGTTTGTAGAAATAATGTATAGTAATGAGGAGTTTATAAATTTTTTGGGCTGATAAAAGTAAAATATAGTATTCCCTTTACCCTTGATGCCAAATGGGGAGAGAAGACCTATAGATAAATGAGTGTTCCAATCAATGAAAAAGGGGGAGATTGTTGGAAATATGTGTTTTCATTGATTCCAAAAGTGTATGTTGAAGAATGTACATACTGCAAAAGTGTGTGTTTTCACTCTTTGACACTCTCTCCCTCCCCCATATTTCTCTCCCACTCTCTCCTTCCCTCTATGGGTGGCTTTAGAATAGTGGTTTACAATTTATAAGAGGAAGGAAATTTTGCTCTCTTTTTTTTCACCATATTCAATGGGACTGAATATTATATTATATTATATTATAATATAATATAATATATATTATATAATATAAATATTATATTATATTATATTATAATATAATATATAATATATATAATATAATATATATAATAATACATATGTCATGTTATAATATAAAAACCCTTATACCATATAAAAATGCTCATACCATATAAGTTAGGTCCCCAGACCCGACGAAATAAAAAACAACATAAACTAAACAGTTTAGAAATGGATATTTGTTTCCGAAAAAGAAAAACCCAAGTTTTATTTTCACCGTGCTTTTTATAATAACATATTATTATATAATATTATATTATAATATAATATTATATAATATAATATTATAACTTAATATTATATTGTTATATAATCTTATATTATAATATATTATAATATATATTATATAATATATTATAGCCATATTATATATTATATAAATATATATTATATATATAATATATAATATAATATAATGTAATGTAATATAATATAATGTAATATAATATAATATAATATAATATATATATAATATAATATAATATAATATATATTGTAATATATTGTATTATAATATAATATAATATATTGTATTATAATATAATATATTATTATTATATTATATTATAATACAATATATATAGAATAATATATATGTTATAATATAAAAATCATCATACCATATAAAAGCACTCATATTATATAAATCAGGTCCCTAGACCTAATCAAATAAAAAAAAGCAACATAAACTAAACGAATATCTATTTCATGTGTATTAAAATCACAAAAAAATAAATATGCGAATCGTTTTCATTGTGCTTTTTACCTTGTGTGCTCATTGGAGCAACTAAGTGACTCAGATATCCATTTCCCCTTGGATTTTTTTGCTTAAATCACCCATAATTCACACATATATATAAATTTTAATGTTTTTTTTCAATTTTATTTTAGTTTTGCATTATTTTTTAAGAATTTTAGTCAAAAATAGGTTTTTTTTTGTATTAAAATAATTGCTAATTTTTAAAATTTTCATCATCAAACAAGCTTAAGAATGGTTGATCCCTTGACCCTGGTCAAGATGAATTTACCCTGCAAATCCTCCTCCACCACCGATTTCTCTATTACAAAATGTGACCACAATCCATGAATCTATCCATAGGAATTTAGATCAATTGAGAAACATATGTTGAATTTATGAGACACTCCCTCAACTCTTTGATATGAAAAACACTTAAGAAACAATCATTTCAAATGTTGAAATTCTCACAAACCAGCATAATAGGTTTGTAGAGTGGCGAGAGTCCCAAAGGAAACATTATGCCAATGGTTATCATATGATGAAGTGAGGGAACTTGATATTAGAAAAGCCCAATTAGCCCAACTATTCATCAATCCCAAAATAGGACAGTTTGCAGATGTGCAGAAGCCTAAATTTTAAATTAAATGGTGCACACATAGAGGTATATTAGATAATTTTTGGAAATGTTGGTGGATGGTTTTTGAGAAACCACCCAACAACAATCTTGACATCCCATAGTATTTTCTATGAAAATTATATGTTGAGTTTGTCCTAAGGAGGCATGCCAATTACTTTGATATGTGAGATTTCTAGGGTGTGGGTAGAGGAATGCCTCAGGATAGACCTAGAGCACATCGAGTTACCCCACTTCTTCCTTCTCTGCCTATTGCTTCCCCAACTCTAGTACCTTTCCTCGAGATTGTTGTAGATGCAGGGAGTTAGAGCATTTTGGCCATACATGTATTGAGAAACCATTTGATCATTTAGAGCTCACATGTTGCACAACTGCATGACAGTGCATCCCATCATGATGGTGATGCACCTACTGCATCAGTTGCTACTTGTACACCCTCCTCTTTGACACATATTTGTGCACCCCATTACTACATTATGTGCCATAATATATGTTTGGGTCCTCTTCGACAATCCAGTGAGGCTCCAATGGACACATCCGACTATGAGGTCCATGATATGTCAGATGTAGGAGTTGAGAGAGCATAAAGTGGACCATTTCTAGGAGAGACATTGGGTGGAATAGGTGGTGTGGAAGCACTGGTAAGACTTCAAGTAATTTCATAGTGTGCTTTATCTTTTCTTTTATATTGTATAAGAGATATTAGTACTAATATATTTTTATGTGCTGAAATCTTTAATAGTTGTTGATAGAGGACCAAATTTCACAAGTGATTCAATCAACCATTTCATTTTGGCCTAGAGACTCAATATACGTGAGATCATTTAAATTGTTATTTAGATGTTAATTTTGAAATCTATTATGTTTAAATACATGTACATAGATTGATAGTCTAATGTAATCTTGTCTTTTGTAGTAATTCCCTCCATCTATGCTTTCATGTTTCTCTCGTTGCATTTTTCATAATCATAGACTTTGGTTTGATCGCTGATTTTGAGCGACAGTGGATTCACTTTGTGATTTGATGATACATTGTATAGTAATAATTGATTTCTGACATGCTTTGATATAGCATAGATGTTTTCCTTCATATGTTATTGCTATGTATATGTTTATGATGGACTAACTATTAATTAATTTGTCAGTCTGATGTGATGTGTATTGGTGTGGAGAATAGAATTGCATCACTCGCTTGTGAGTGCCCTGTGATGTCCATGATTTTCTCCGCATGGTGTGCCTATATTATGGATTATATGTATATGCATGTTATTTGTTTGGTTGTAGGATTGCAGGTACATGACACCGACTCCACCTGGTTACTTAAGTCTGAGCGTGTCAAGACTCAACGGATATGTTGATTGGGAGGTAGTAACATGGTTCATCCTAGTCTAGTCTTAAACCCAGTCTCAGTACATTGCCAGTTTAGTTTGGAGTCTTTGGTTGTCTTGTCTTTTCTAATTGGATTAAATTGCTTTGATAGGAAAATCTTGTCAATTTTAATGATAGTTCATTATTCTCTAATTTACTGTTATTTAAATTAATTTTTAAATGTTAGAGAAATAAGTTTTACATGATATTTAATTAATTAATTAGTTTGTTTGGTTAAATAATTTGATCATAGAGATTAAATTCATTTAATTAAATAAATTAACTGATTAAATTAAAATTGTTTTAAATGTGTGTGAATAAATTTAAATTTGAAATTAAATATTATTTGGAAATGGCATTTTTTAATTGTAAATAATTTTTTGTATTTTTTAAAATTGGAAAATTTTACATAAATTAAATGCATGCAAATCTTGAAAGATTGCCGAGAAGTTGTTGAAGATATTTTCTTCTTCTCGACAAGTGTGCGAGTTAAATTTATTGCTTTTGGTTGAGGAATTTCTTGGAGGTTATTTGGGATCTGGGAAAATAAGAAGATTCTTCTATTCTTCATGGGAAAAATATTAGGGCTCTGTTAATTTTTTTTTGTTTATGCCTTTTGGTACTATTGTATATTTGTGGAAGTTCTATGTTTTGGATATCAGGATTTGGTTCTCGAGAAAGGATTTGGAAGCTACAGGCAACAAAGGCTCTCATCACCAAATAGATTTCTGAAGCTAAGGAAATAGGTATTTTCATTGTCTTTAATTTGTTGTTTTTGAAAAAGAATGTCTGAGAAAAGAATATTTCATATTATTAAATCCCTGTACTTCTCAGGAAAGATATTGTTCACTGTATTCTTGTTTGTAAAGATTTGTTGGTTTCAGAAGAATTTTTGTACCATTCTTTCTATGGAAAATATATATAAATTAGTGAAGGGGAAAACATTTAAATGGAAAATGGATTTTAAAACCTTTGGGATAAATTAAAATTTGAATGGAAATTTTTGTGCATGTTTTCTTTTGAAACCCTGAAGAAATTTTACGATTTCCCCAAATTTTTCCATTGAAACCCTGTAGAAATTTCTTTTACTTCTCTGTTGAAAAACCCCGTTAGAATTTTATATATATATATATATTTGTATGTATATTCATCTTCATATATTAATTGGATTGTGAAATGTTATTGATAATAAATATATGAATTTATGCTTTGAAATCGCCGTACAGGTGTATACATATAAAAATTGAATTTTAAAAATTTTGTATATGCAAAATTGAAATTTCACAGGTTAATGTTCGTTTTATTTTATATGTAATAAAATGCATTCTTTTTATACATAGTATGCAGGGGAGGGGGCGCAGGGGCCACCCCACAGCCTCCATGGAAGGCAGCAGTTGCGGAGGCAGCCCGACACTGCCCTCACAAGTAGCACACAGGCTGCCGCCACAGCCATGGCCCATAAGGGCCAGCTGCGAATGCGGCCGAAACCCTAGCTTGTTTTCTTTGAAATGTAAAATAAAATTTTCATTTGAGTGCGTACATTTTTAATAAGTATTATGTCATTCGAAATTTAACATAAATGTTTTATATTAATTAAGACTATATATATATATATATATATGTATATGTATATGTATATGTATATGTATATGTATATATATGTATATATATATATATTTGATTTTATATTATATAGGAAATTGTATATTTAAATATTTGTTTTAAAATTTAAATGATTATATATTAAATAAGATGCATGTGATTATATGTTTTGTAGGAGATTAATTAGTTCTAAAATGATATGAATGAAAGAATAAATTTAGTTTTTGTTTTTTTTTATGCGAAATTGAGGAAGTTAAAATTAGAATAATTTAATGCAATTTTCTTTATTGTTTGAGAAAAGAATTACAATTAAATTGCTATAATTTCATGCTATTTCTTTTGAATGACTGGATTTAGTATATCTGAACAGTAGACGTTTACTTTTCTTGATTTGCTTTAATTGTGTTTCTTATTGGGAAAATTGGGAATGTCTTAGTTGTATAAGTCTTCTAGAATGATATGTATAGTAAGGGAGTTGTTATTGTTCAAATGCATTTCTTGAGTTGACTAGGGTAGTGCACATGTTAGAGTATGGTGTATTGACACCTGGTTTATGAATAAAAGTTTTAATGACTGTTGTGTGTCATTTGTTATTATGTGATTGAATTCTGTGCACCTTGTCAACCTCAGTCAAGAAAACTTAGAATTCCTTTATTATGTTTAGGGGAGTGGCTCTGTGTAAGGGCCGACACACAAGTGGTGTCAGGGTAACTTACAAAGAGTTAGTAAGTCAGTGATAACTAAACAACACAGTAGTTAGAATTAAAAATCCTTAATATGATGATTATGCCTCACTTATGGACTCTTGAGCTAGTACAGTCTTGAGTATAAGATGAGAAGGCCTGGAATGGCAAATCAATATCTTATTAGCTTAAAAGATATTCGATTCTGAAATAGCTTGCAAATGGGGCCGAGTTTTGTAAGAGGTTACCAGGGTAAACCAAGTTGGGGGCCGGAACCTAGGAAGAAACACCAGGGTAACCTTTGCAATGTTGTGATGACACTCCACCTAAAATAATAGTTAACCTTGTGTTCTTAGTATATTCGATTGTCTTAAATCTGGAAGCAATGTAACCATCAGTTAGCTATGTACTTGTGTCTAGGGTGAATAGGTTATGACTAGGTAACCATCTCCTAGCACGGGGGGTGGACCTACGGGTACCACATGGTTGGGTGGAACATGCACTTTACTCCATTGGGTCCCCAGTTTATGATCATGGCATCGAGAGCTTCATGGATGGAGAGCTCGTTCTTGGATACATATGTGTACTTTCTTATTGCATTATTTGAAATCTTGTATTGTAACATCCCTCAATTGTTTATGAGGTGAAGATTTGTAAAATGTAAATTGTAACTATTATTGATCTACCTCATCAGATGAATGAGTATTGTAATATCTTATTAAATGTAATGTAAGAAATCATATTTGTACTTTAAAATATCTTGAATGGAATTCAATGATATGCAACATTTACTTTTAATGTTTATGTTAATTAAATATGTGCAATGCTAAATACTAAAGTCGTCTATGGAAACTCAAGTAGTATACGTCGCGTAACTTAGTGAATGTATGCAACTAATTAAGTTAATATTAATACTTTAAAAAAAAATTATTTCACTTTTATAGACAATTGCAACATTCCTTAGGTTATAAGATGGGGCATTATAGATTGGTATCAGACCCAAGGTTACAAACATTGGATGCTCTGGGTAATCGTGAGCCCATTAGGTTGACCTAGTACGTAGTGTCGCTATCTGTTGACCTTGGTTGATTAGTATCTAAGACTCATTATTGTTCGTGTGTATGATCATGCCTAGAAGAGGTGGTAGAGGTCATGGTAGAGGTCGAGGTGGAGGCTGAGGGCCAATCCCTCAGGTTACTCCCCCTTTGAGCCCTCATCAGAGTGATCAGGCAGAGCAGTTGGATCAGAGGAATGAGGGACAAAATCCTAAACAGTCAGGAATAGAGGGTTCACAAATGCGTCCTTTATTAGAGGAGGTCCTAGCTTGTCTTGGACCTAGGCAGGAAGTTGAGCAGGAGGTTGTTAGAGAGTGTGAGAGATCTCCTATGAGAGTAGATGATTCAGTGCATCAGGATGCTATTACTACAGGACACATGAGGGATTTATTGAGGGATCACCCTCCTACTTTTGATGGTACGGGAGGTGGCTTAGAGGCAGAGACCTGGCTACTAGATTTTGGTAGATGCTTCACCATGCACCCTTACGGTAGCAATACCCGAGCGAGACGCACTATAATGCATCTGAGAGGATTCACCTCTACTTGGTGGCGCCTGGAGGAGCAAAATCTCCACTTAGATATTGGGTCAGTGTCTTGGGAGATGTTTCTGGAGAGGTTTAGAGCATGGTTCTTATTGGAACACTGGAGGCAGTGACGGGCTGACGAGTTCCATGATCTACGTCAGTTGGCTCTATCTGTTGAACAATATGAACGTAGATTCTATGAACTCAAGCAGTATGCTGGTATTGGCGATGATGAGCCTATGCTAGTACAACACTTCATCAGGGGTTTAAACGCCCGCATTAGTGGTGGAGTCAGAGTCTTTGATCCAAAGACTATGGAAGTGGTGGTGGAGAAGGCTCGAATAGTGGAAGAGAACCTTGTTATGGCATTAGGTGGTCACACGGGAGTATAGATTGGTAGTGCTCCTGTAGCAGGTTTTAGTCCACAGGGTAGACAGGCATATACAAGGGGTTCCTCTAGGAACCAACAGACACCCTCAAAGGGTGGGCAGCAACATCAACAATGTACACCTCAAAAGAATAATAGTCCACAACCACAACAAGGTAATAGTCCACAAACAGGAAAGGGTCGTAATTGGTGGCGCAACAAGCGCAATAGGTAGGATCAACCTGTGCAGAGTGCTCAGTCTACTGTCAGTAGAGGTAGTTTCCAACAATCCAATGCACCTTCAGGTGGCAGAGGATTCGGTAGAGGCACAGGTTGTTACTCGTGTGGAAAGTAGGGACAGATTGCTAGACAGTGTCCGATGAGAGGTTCTACTGGTTTTGGGCCTTGACCTATAGTTTTAGAGCCTACAGTGGATGATGTAGGATGAACACATACAGTATATGCTACAATTAATGACTGCCAAGCCGATCACCAGAACATAGTGGTTGAGACTTCAGGTAAGTTACACGGTGTTAGTGTTTCCATTCTTTTTGATTCCGGAGCTACCGACTCCTTTATTTCACCGACCATCATTGACTGTTGTGGTCTTGTGGTGGTAAAGCAAGGTGGTAAGTGGCAGGTTGAATTCACCTCTAGGGTGAAAGTAGCAGTAGAGAACTTAGTACATAACTATGAAATTAGAATTGGTATGTTAACTACCTTAGTAGATCTTTATGTTACACCTTTAGGATTGTATGACATAGTTCTAAGTATAGATTGGTTAGCATCTCATCATGCTGTGATTGACTGTTGACTTAAGATAGTTAGTTGCATTAATGATTTAGGTGCGAAAGTGGAAATCATAGGTGTACAAAGACCTATCTCTTTGCGGATGATATCTGCTATACAATTAAAGAGATGTCTTCGTCAGGGATGTTAACTATTTGCAACAACAGTTACTGATCTAGAGGAAGGTGAGAGTCGAGAGGTATCTCTTGATGATCATCCTATTCTTAGGGAATTCGTTGACATGTTTCCTGATGATATACCTGGAATGCCACCGAAGAGAGATATTGACTTTAGAGTTGACCTAGTTCTTGGAGCTGAGCCTATTTCTAGAGCTCCATATAGAATGATGACTCAAGAGCTAGAGGAACTTCGTATTCAGTTAGAGGAACTATTAGAAAAGGGTTTCATTTGTCCTAGTGTTTCCCCTTGGGGAGCACCTGTCATCTTCGTAAAGAAGGAAGGATCACTTAGACTGTGCATTGACTATTGTCAATTGAACAAGGTTACGATTAAGAATCGTTATCCTTTGCCTAGAATCGATGATCTTTTCGATCAAATCAAGGGAGCTAATGTGTTCTCTAAAATTGATTTGAAATCTGGTTATCATCAATTGTGAATAACTGAAGTAGAATTTCATAAAACTGCATTTCGTACTCATTATGGGCACTACGAATTCACAGTAGTACCGTTTGGGTTAATGAATGCACCATCAGTATTTATGAGTTTAATGAATGGTATTTTTCATACATACCTTGATCGCTTTGTCCTTGTATTTCTTGATGATATTTTGATCTATTTGAGAAACATGAAGAAACATGAAGAACATTTGAGATAGGTATTGCAATGTTTAAGGGAAAATCAATTGTATGCGAACTTGAAGAAGTGTGACTTCTTTCAAACTGAAGTAAAATACCTTGGACATGTGATTTCTAGAAAAGGTATTGCTATGGATCCTTCAAAGATTCAAGCTATTGTAGATTGGCCCGTGCCTACTAATGTAGGTGAAGTTCGTAGTTTTATGGGTCTAGCTGGTTATTATAGGTAGTTTGTTGAGGGATTTTCTAGAATTGGTCATCCTATTACTTCTCTTCAGAGAAAAGGGAAGAAGTTTGTTTTGATAAAGCAGTGTCAGTTGGCTTTTCAGACACTTAAAGAAAAGTTGACTAATGCGCCTATACTGATTGTTCCTGATCCTACTAAGGATTTTTGTAGTTTGCACAGATGCATCCTTAGAGGGCTTGGGAGCAGTTTTGATGCAAGATGGACGTGTGATTGCTTATGAGTCTTGCAAACTCAAAGATCACAAATTAAACTATCCCACTCATGATTTAGAACTTGCTACAGTTGTGCATGCATTAGTTCGATGGAGGCATTTTTTATTAGGTCATCATTTTGAACTTCATACTAATCACTGTAGTCTACAATACATTTTTATGCAACCTAATTTGAATGCTAGACAAAGACAGTGGATGGAGTTCTTGTGTGAATACGATTTTGAAGTGAAATATGTTCAAGGGAAAGAGAACGTAGTGGCTGATGCTCTTAGTCGTCGTCGACATGAGATCTCTGCTACTACTCTTGAAGTCGATTTGAGAGGTCAAATATTAGCAGAACTTCCTATTGATAGATTGTATTAGGAAGTAAGGTCAGAGATTGAATCTAGTAGACCTTTAGAAGGTTGATTTGTAGGATATGTCCTTGAACCAGATGGTATATTATGCCATTTAGGTTGTATCTATGTACCACATTTTGAGGGTCTTCGTACATTAATTATGACTATAACACATTGAGCTCCATACTCAGCTCATCCAGGTATTAAGAAAATGCATGCCGATATTTGGCAATTGTATTTCTGGCTTGGTATGAAATGTGATATTGCTAACTATGTATCGAGATGTCTTGAATGCCAGTGAGTCAAAGCTGAGCATCAACATCCCGTTGGATTATTGCAGCCACATCTCATTCCTGAATGGAAATGGGACATTATATCTATTGACTTTATAGTAGGGTTACCTACGTCATCACGTCGACATGATGCCATTATGGTAACTATTGACCGATTGACTAAGGTAGATCATTTTTCACTAGTACGATCATCTTACAATGCTTCATCCATAGCTAGGATATTCATGGAGGACATAGTTAGATTGCATGGGATTCCTCGTAGGATTATTTCTGATAGAGATCCTATATTCACTTCAGCCCTATTGACTTCATTACAACATGCTCTAGGTACACAGTTGAACTTTAGTTCAAAGTATCATCCTCAAACTAATGGACAAACAGAGAGAGTTAATCAAATATTGGAGGATATGCTTAAATGTACATAATGGACCAACAATCACGTTGGGAGGATTATCTGTACTTAGTAGAATTTTCATACAATAATAGATATCAGAGTTCCATAGGTATGCCACCATTTCAGGCATTATACGGTCGTCCTTGTCGAACTCCATTGAGTTGGGATCGACTTGAGGATAGAGTGTTACTTGGTCTTGAGATGCTTCGAGACATGGAGAAATAGGTTGATCGTATTAGAGAACATTTGATAGCAACACAGGATAGGAAAAAGAAGTATGCTGATGCGCATAGAATAGATCGACAGTTTGTAGTTGGTGATAGAGTGTTTCTTCAAGTGTGACCGCGAAAGAGTCCAATCCATTAGGGAAAAGGCTGTAAGCTTGTGCCTCGTTTCGTTTGGCCATTTGAGATCTTAGAGAGAATTGGTCCTATGGTGTATTGACTCGCCTTACCACCCAGTTTGTCATGTATTCATGATGTTTTTCATGTATCAGTTCTTAGACCATATCATCCCAACATATCTCATGTACTTGATTGGAATGCATTACAGGTAGAGGACGGGTAGCTGGCTTTGGAGCCCATGGCCATTCTACAACATCGAATGCTCAGTCTCAGGGGTCGAGATGTTGATCAGGTGAGGGTCCAATGGGATCCTAGCCATGAGGCTTCTGCTACCTAGGAGGATGCAACACGCATGAGGGAACTTTATCCCTATCTATTCGCAGGTTTTTAGGAGCAAGCCTAATCCTAGTGGGGGAGGATGTAGTACCCCTCCATTTATGCTTATGTTTTCTATTTACATGTTTCCTTACTGTTAGACTATGGTACTTGGTTTGAATATTTTGATCGCTGATTTTGAGCGACAGTGGATTCACTTTGTGATTTGATGATACATTGTATGGTAATAATTGATTTCTGACATGCTTTGATATAGCGTAGATATTTTCCTTCAGATGTTATTGCTATGTATATGTTTATGATGGACTAACTATTAATTAATTTTTTAGTCTGATGTGATGTGTATTAGTGTGGAGAACGAAATTGCATCACTCGCTTGCGAGTGCCCTGTGATGTCTGTGATTTTCTCTACATGGTGTGCCTATATTATGGATTCTATGTATATGCATGTTATTTGTTTGGTTGCAGGATTGCAGGTACATGACACCGACTCCACCTGGTTACTCAGGTCTGAGCATGTCAAGACTCAATGGATATGTTGATTGGGAGGTAGTAACATGGTTCATCCTAGTCTAGTCTTAAACCCAGTCTCAGTACATTGTCAGTTTAGTTTGGAGTCTTTGGTTGTCTTGTCTTTTCTGATTGGATTAAATTGCTTTGATAGGAAAATCTTGTCAATTTTAATGATAGTTCATTATTCTCTAATTTACTATTATTTAAATTAATTTTTAAATGTTAGAGAAAAAAGTTTTACATGATATTTAATTAATTAATTAGTTTGTTTGGTTAAATAATTTGATCATAGAGATTAAATTCATTTAATTAAATAAATTAATTGATTAAATTAAAATTGTTTTAAATGTGTGTGAATAAATTTAAATTTGAAATTAAATATTATTTGGAAATGGCATTTTTTAATTGTAAATAATTTTTTGTATTTTTGAAAATTGGAAAATTTTAAATAAATTAAATGCATGCAAATCTTGAAAGATTGCCGAGAAGTTGTTGAAGATATTTTCTTCTTCTCGACAAGTGTGCGAGTTAAATTTATTGCTTTTGGTTGAAGAATTTCTCAGAGGTTATTTGAGATCTGGGAAAATATAGAAGATTCTTCTATTCTTCACGGGAAAAATATTAGTGCTCTGTTAAATTTTTTTTTGTTTATGCCTTTTGGTACTATTGTATATTTGTGGAAGTTCTATGTTTTGGATATCGGGATTTGGTTCTCGAGAAAGGATTTGGAAGCTACATGCAACAGAGGCTCTCATCACCAAACAGATTTCTGAAGCTAAGGAAACAGGTATTTTCATTATGTTTAATTTGTTGTTTTTGAAAAAGAATGTCTGAGAAAAGAATATTTCATATTATTAAATCCCTGTACTTCTTGGGAAAGATATTGTTCATTGTATTCTTGTTTGTAAAGATTTGTTGGTTTCAGAAGAATTTCTGTAGCATTCTTTCTGTGGAAAATATATATAAATTAGTGAAGGGGAAAACATTTAAATGGAAAATGGATTTTAAAACCTTTGGGATAAATTAAAATTTGAATGGAAATTTTTGTGCATGTTTTGTTTTGAAACCATGAAGAAATTTTACAATTTCCCCAAATTTTTCTATTGAAACCCTATAGAAATTTCTTTTAATTCTCTGTTGAAAAACCCCATTGGAATTTAATATATATATATATATATATATATTTGTATGTATATTCATCTTCATATATTAATTGGATTGTGAAATGTTATTGATAATAAATATATGAATTTATGCTTTGAAATCGCTGTACAGGCATATACATATAAAAATCGGATTTTAAAAATTCTGTATATGTGAAATTGAAATTTTGCAGGTTAAAGTCCGTTTTATTTTATATGTAATAAAATGCATTCCTTTTATACATAGTATGCAGGGGAGGGGGCGCAGGGGCCACCCCACAGCCGCCATGGAAGGCAGTGGCTGTGGAGGTAGCCCAATGCTACCCTCACAGGCAGCGCACAGGCTGCCACCATAGCCGTGGCCCATAAGGGCCGGCTGCGAATGCAGCCGAAACCCTAACTTGTTTTCTTTGAAATGTAAAATGAAATTTTCATTTGAGTGCGTATAGTTTTAATAAGTATTATGTCATTCAAAATTTAACATAAATGTTTTATATTAAATAAGAATATATATATATGTATATGTATATGTATATGTATATGTATATATATATATATTTGATTTTAATATTATATAGGAAATTGTATATTTAAATATTTGTTTTAAAATTTAAATGATTATATATTAAATAAGATGCATGTGATTATATGTTTTGTAGGAGATTAATTAGTTCTAAAATGATATGAATGAAAGAATAAATTTAGTTTTTGTTTTTTTTTATGTGAAATTGAGGAAGTTAAAATTAGAATAATTTAATGCAATTTTCTTTATCGTTTGAGAAAAGAATTACAATTAAATTTCTATAATTTCATGCTATTTCTTTTGAATGACTGGATTTAGTATATCTGAACAGTAGACATTTACTTTTCTTGATTTGTTTTAATTGTGTTTCTTATTGGGAAAATTGGGAATGTCTTAGTTGTATAAGTCTTCCAGAATGATATGTATATTAAGGGAGTTGTTATTGTTCAAATGCATTTCTTGAGTTGACTAGGGTAGTGCATGTGTTAGAGTATGGTGTATTGACACCTGGTTTATGAATAAAAGTTTTAATGACCGTTGTGTGTCATTTGTTATTATGTGATTGAATTTTGTGCACCTTGTCAACCTTAGTTAAGAAAACTTAGAATTCCTTTGTTATGTTTAGGGGAGTGGCTATGTGTAAGGGCCAACACACAAAATGGTGTGAGGGTAACTTAGAAAGAGTTAGTAAGTCAGTGATAACTAAACAACACAGTAGTTAGAATTAAAAATCCTTAATAAGATGATTATGCCTCACTTATGGACTCTTGAGCTAGTAAAGTCTTGAGTATAAGATGAGAAGGCCTGGAATGGAAAATCGATATCTTGTTACCTTAAAAGATATTCTATTCCGCAATAGCTTGCAAATGGGGCCGGGTTTCGTAAGAGGTTACCAGGGTAACACAAGTTGGGGGCCAGAACCTAGGAAGAAACACCAGGGTAACCTTTGCAACATTGTGATGACACTCCACCTAAAATAACAGTTAACCTTGTGTTCTTAGTATATTGAATTGTCTTAAATCTGGAAGCAATGTAACCATCAGTTAGTTATGTACTTGTGTCTAGGGTGAATAGGTTATGACTAGGTAACCATATTACTATCTCCTACCAGGGGGGGTGGACCTACGGGTACCACATGGTTGGGTGGAACATGCACCTTACTCCGTTGGGTCCCCAGTTTATGATCATGGCATTGGTAGCTTCACGAATGAAGAGCTCGTTCTTGGATACATATGTGTACTTTCTTATTGCATTATTTGAAATCTTGTATTGTAACATCCCTTAATTGTTTATGAGGTGAACATTTGTAAAATGTTATTTGTAACTATTATTGATCTACCTCATCAGATGAATGAGTATTGTAATATCTTATTAAATGCAATGTAAGAAATCATATTTGTAATTTAAACTATCTTGAATGGAATTCAATGATATGCAATATTTACTTTTAATGTTTATGTTAATTAAATATGTGCAATGCTAAATACTAAAGTCGTCTATGAAAACTCAAGTAGTATACGTCGTGTAACTTAGTGAATGCATGCAACTAATTAAGTTAATATTAATACTTTTAAAAAAAAATTATTTCACTTTTATACGCAATTGCAACATTCCTTAGGTTATAAGACGAGGCATTACAGGGAGACTTGAGAGGGAGATGAAGAAATGAAGGGAGGGAGAGGGAGAGGGACTTGAGAGAGAGAGAGGAGAGAGAGAGTGGGAAAGAGAGAGAACTGAGATGGAGATGAAGTTTGTGTGAGAGACAGAGAGTGAGAGAGACTTTAGAGAGATGGAGAGAGAGGGAGAGAGGGAGATGGAGAGTGAGAGGGAGATGGAGAGGGAGTGGTAGGGACTAGAGAGAGAGAGTTGAGAGGGAGAGATGTAGAGGGAGGGAGAGAGAGAGACTTGAGAGGGAGAGAGGGAGATATAGGGAGGGAGAGGGAAAGAGACTTGAGAGGGAGAGAGAGAGGGAGAGAGAGATATGAGAGGGTGAGAGTGTGAGTGTGAGTGAGAGATTGAGAGAGAGATAGAGGGATTGGGAGAGAAAAAAGAGAGAGAGGGAGTGGGAGAGACCTGAGAGAGGGAGAGAGAGACCTAAGAAGGAGAGAGGGAGTCAGAGAGACCTAAGAGAGATACCTAAGAGGGAGAGAGAATTAAGAGGAAAGGAGACTTCAAAGGAAGGGAGAGATAGAGAGAGAGAGGGAGAGGGCAGATGGAGAGTGAGAGGGAGATGGAGAGTGAGAGAGAGAGAGAGGGAGAGGGAGTGGGAGAGACCTAAGAGAGACATAGAGGATGGAGATAGAGGTAGAAAGATAGGTCTAGAGCACAAGGAGAGAGAGAGAGTGAGAAATATAGGTATAAAGAGGGATAAAGAGAGAAGAAAGGAGGGAGGAATAGGTCTAGAGCTTAAGGGGAGACAGTGATATATAGAGAGGTAGAGAAAGGGATAGAGAGATATGATTATTAATGAAGATTTTTTTATCTCCTTGCTAAAAAAATATAAATATTTCATTATTCATTACTTTTTCTAATGTTTCAAGTATTTTTAGATGAGTGTTACACAAAAATAATGAAAAAAGACTTTGCATGTGAAAGTAGTGAACATTTGATGATTGAAAATTGAAATATGAAGTTCAAATGTTTAATTTTGTGTAAAATATAGAAACACCACCTATTCCATTACATATAGATCTCAATCACCTTTCCAACACCTATAAAATGTTGAAATTTTGATAAGAAACACAAAAGTTATGTCCATTTTACTAAAGAGGGTTTTTTAGGTCTTTAAAATGGATATCCATTTTGTTTTTCAAAAAAATGGATTCCCGCTTTCCAAAATAGATATATCTTTTGAAAAAAAAAAGATATTCATTTCAGTTTGGTATTACCAAACCAAAATGGATATTGGCTCAGGATTTGGTTTGGGATTACCTGACCTAGAAAGTCAACCTAAAAGACGTGTTTCAAAAAATTTGCTTAGTTTTCCAAAGTTTTCCCTTGTGGCTGACAACTTTTTTTTAATCTAAATTTCATCAAAAGAAAAGGGTTTATAGAAAAATTTGTCAACTTTCGACCAGAATAACTTTTTCCTTATTTTGAATTTAATAAATAATTATTATTGATTTTCTACCTACATTACATCTAAAGTCTTGATTGATAGGCTGATTGAAAAACTTCTATAACTTTAAAACTACTTAACATTTTTCGAATCTATATGATACACCAAATTATATGCTTCACATACTATACGATAAAAAATAAACTGAATTTCATAAATTTTTGACCAAGTTATGGTGGGCAGATACAAATATTTTAATAATTCTAAAAATTTCTAATAAAAAACTCATAACTAATTATTTACATGGAAAAAAATTACAAAAAAAACTCTGGCACATCTGGGCATGGGTCCTCTACTTATATTGAAAAATTCAGAATTTATTTTTATTTTTTTCTTGTACTTATGGTGGTTAGACATACACCTGCTTCTTATCTTTTTCCTGAAAATTTAGTACCACTGCATTGAAATTTCAAATTTTCTCAAAACAATTTTTTTTTTCCAAAAAAGGACTAGTAGCCTAGAAACTACATTCAATTTTCTACAAATTTTGTTGTTACATATTTTTCAAATTATATTAATAACCTATTCAAATTTTTATGTCAAGTTGCCTAACTCTGATTTTTTGAATTTGCATCGCCACTTAGAGACCTAGTTTGGGACCCCATGATCCTGCACATACCCTCAAGTCATCACTTTCTTCTTCTAACCACAAACCCTCTCCTTTTTTAGAAAAGGATGTTGTAGGAGCAGTAAAGTGCTCAAAATTTGTGTGTTCTTTTCTCTTATGCATGTGAGATGTATTGGAATGTGGCTGAGGGGGAGGAAAATTGTTATTAATGATATGGGACAAGGCACATATAAAATATATTCCTAACGAATTCTTGTAAGCATCATTCATATGTTCCCTATGAGGGGAATGCCATTAGCAACAATAGGGTCTATTCTCATAAAGTCTTGTAATTTTTTAATTCTTCATTTAGACTTCTTATGTTTTCTTACAAGATATGAGCAACATCATGCACATTATTTGTAGGAAGGGGAGTCATTGGAAATGAGGTATGATGACTATAATCCAAAGAGGGTTGATTATCAACACTATTAGTAAAAGAGTTGGAGTTCACCCAAGATCCACAATGAATGTTGTATCATGGGATGACATGAGTCTTAACTACATCTCACAACAATATTGCTAATAGGACACCAAGTTGTAAAGCTCATACAAGATTCACAAACTTTGTGTACACCCAAAATGGAAAGAAGGTGGAATGAAATGAAGGAACGTAAAATGTAAAGAACAATTCAAATATGTAAATGTAATTTTTAGATTCTAAACAAGGTAATTTTCTAATTACAGAATACAAGAACCTAAAAATGATTTCTTGTAAATGCAACTTTGAAATCACACAATGCACTAATGTTATCAAATTAAGCTAAATATGATCAATTTCAAGTAACAAAAAATCCATAAACTGAAACAAAAAATAAATACAACAAAATGAAATACATAAACAGATATTTTAGTGCCCAAAAAATTAGGAAATGACCCTGATTAGGGACTCATTTTCCCTAGGGTGAATGGGTCCTAGGTTATGTTCTTTTAAAAAAAAATTATAGACATCTGAGATGATTTTAGTGGTTTCTAGATTCTAATCAGAAACAAGTTAAATTTTTATTTTTCTGTGAATTTAAAGTTGAATGCAAGTGCAAAATGTGGCAAAATGACAAAATAGGAGACCTCATTTAATGTGCAATTTTGTTTCAATTTTAAAATGTAAATGAATGATGATGCAATGGTATATAAATGATTTACAAAATGACATTTTTTTTTGTAGTTTAAAGATTTAAAGAATGCAAATATGCATTACTAAAACCCTTAAATGAAATACAAAGTTAAATACAAACTAGACACCCTAAATGAGACTCAATTCATTGCACTAAAATGCAAATGAATGCAAGATCTAAATCTAGATTGAAAATGGACTCCAAAATAAAAAAATATCAATGATCAAACTCAGGTTCACCATAATAAAATGAAAGGAAAAATGAGGTTCTTATAGGGGGTTCACCAAATATATTAAGATAAGAGACCTATTCTCCACTATTTTATTGAAGATATGAGATCCAAACAATGAAGTGATTGTCAACCAAGAGGTGAGTCAAATCAAGATGTGAATCTACAAATTTCCCTTTTATGCAAGGACGGGGGTCTTTATTAAATAGAACTTTGGGGACAAAGATTAAAAAAAGAAAAATAATCCCAAAATGCAAGATATAAAGTGCATCCATTAGATTAAGCTCAATTCTGATGGAACTAGAAGACAAAATGCAAATATGAGAATGGGAAAGTGATGTGTACCGGTCACCCAAAGTGATTTTTCAAAGCTTACTGAGGACTCACTCACCATATGGTGAATGGATCCTGGCTAGGGCCCCTAGAAAATGGTTTTTTATTCTCTTCTATTATGTCTGCACTCCCAAATTCTTGAATCTCACAATTGGAAAGCTGAAAAATAAATCCTATAGGTCAATTTCCATGAAATTGCAAGAATGGTGACAACTTTGACAACTTTCCAATTTTTACTCTCTAATAGATCTTCCACCTAAAATCTAAAAACACACATGAAGAGGGAAAATTGTTATGTTAAGTGAATGTGGGTTTTCCTTGGTCAAACCATGTTTTGGTAATAAACTCTTGTAATGAAATGAAATACCATGAAGAAATGATAAATGAAAAAGTAATGTCACAATTCACCAAACCCTTTTTTGAACCTTGGAATATGGATTTGCAACTTAAATGAAATGGCTTCAATGGATGTGAATCTTGATCATGAAACTTGACTTGAAACAATGCCTTTGAATACTTGAATGGATTGTGAACACTACATCACCATACTAGTTCAAATAACATGCATGATGCAAGAAGAATTTGACATGATAATAGGATCTTGATTGCTGCAATAATTCTTCAATAATCTACCCTTGAATTCCTTGAAAATTCTCTTGATAATTCCCTATATTGATCTCATGAAGTCACTTAAAGTTCTTAGGTGAAACATAGTGAAATATCTTCTTATTTATACATATGTTAACATTAATTCCTAAAATTCAAATAACACAAACCGAAATGTAAATACACATTTGAAATCATTGAAATACCACCAAAAAAATATTTTAAATTTAGGTCCTAGGCCTAAGTGAGGACCCATTCACCCTTGGGCGAATGGGTCCTAGGTCACTCACCTTGGACACACATTCTCCAATGTTAAGTGGTATGTTATGACATTGATGAATGTCGGGTTTTAGCCTTTGGAAATTGCAATTAATTAGGCTTGGATTTGAATTAAAGGGGCCAATTAAGGCATAGTTAACCTTGATTATTTAATAAATCCCTAGATTAGTGTGAAAGTGTAAAGGTACACTTTACAACACCATAAATAAGGCACCATTAAGTCCATTTTAAATAATAAGGTCCCGAACTTAATGTGAATATGTAATTTATACATATTACAACACTAAATTAAAGTATAATTTAGTCCTTTCATTTAATATTATTTCCCAAATTAAGTGTGAAAAAGGGATATTTTTTACTACACTACAAGTGGCCATTGCTCAAAGTATACATTACGAGGGGAAAGGATTAGGTCTTCTTCAAAATGACATCTTCAAATCGGCTAAATCAAAGCATGTCAATAATACTCCTACAATGCTGGGGGAAACCTTATCTAGTATAAATTATACAAACATTGAGGGCACAAAGGGATCGCAAATCGTCATCCACACATCATCCCATCCACAAGTTGGGAACAACACAAAAAGGAGAACATCATTGAGGAAAAAGAAATAGTGAAGCACAAAAGACACATCAAATACAAATGGATACCAAAGAAAAATAAAGAAAATCATCCCTCTAAAATTCCATTAGTCAAAGAAACTATGGGGTAAAGTGAAAAGGGAAATTTATCTATCAAAAGCATCCATAAATTCAAAAGAAAGCTTCTCAATTAGTGTATAAAGTCTATCAAGCGGTTGGTCCCAACATCATGTGAAACTCCATATCCACCCATCGTTGCTCATCTTCCCAAGTTTGGAGAATCAATGGTTCCAAAATTTCAACCTCTCTATCCATCTCTCATATTCCTCCATTTGTTTCACCGTCTAAGATATTCAACTCTTCCATCAACCATGTATTGGCAACAACCCTTTATCATAAGGATTCTGAAGGCACTATGTTGTCATATGCACACTTAGATGATGTTAACTTTGGTATTGATAAGGTAAATTAGGAATCTCAAGGGTTACATTCAAGCATCAATGCTCTAGCAAAGAAGATAATGTAATCAAGGTATCATTGGAATATTATGATAGTTGTGTCAACATCAACATGACTAGGTGGCTCAACAAGAGCATAAAATCTTTCCAAAAAATCATAAAAACCTTCAAAAAATAAAAATAAAATAAAATGAAAAATAAAATAGCAAAGATAAAAATTATCCTCCAGTGAAAACCACCACGGTGGCACTTTGGGCATGTGTTATGATGAAAACATAGAAAACAAGAATCATGAGTAGAATTGAGTGTCTATATGATCCTTTTCAAATTGAAGTATCTCATCTTTGTCATGATAAATCCAATATCTCCTCCATCCATCCAATTCATCTATATCCAGATATTACATTTTATCTTGATCTTGATAAAGGTTCAACATATATCTCAACTCTACTCATGGAAATTTCTTGATAGGCTCTTTACCACTTTGTCTCACGAAGTCCCATAGCCCATATCTAGCATGATAAAAATCCATTGAAATTTTTGCATATACATTACCTATCTAGGTTTGTCTATTGAACTATGAAACATTGCTAGACATTGGGGGAAGGTTATTGCACTATTTTTTTCAAATAACTCTTGATCCATGTCTTGTATCTCATAATGTGACATTGACATCATGATCTAAGGTATATTTTTGTTTAAATCTCACAAAATCCAAAAATAGTTGTAAAATCCTCTAAAAATCTAAAACATCTCAAAATATTATAAAGTCAAAAATCCAAAAACATTTAGAACATCTCAAAAGCCAAAACATCCTAATCACATCAAAATCTCTAAAAAAGTCTAAAAATTCAAAAAAAAAGTGAAAAACATTGTTGTCAAACTATGTCATCTCTGAGCTTGAAAGTAGGCAAGGCCATCATCGATGAGCCCCAAAGAAAATTTAGGTTATGAGTTTGTCATAATAAAATGACAATCCATCAATTTTCATATCTCATGAATAAACCATTGTTGATCAGAGTTAATGAAACTATGTTGTCTCTGAGCTTAAACATAGGCAATGCCATCATCAATGAGCCCTCGAGACACATTAGGTTAATATTTAGGAGTCCTTCACAATAAACTAACAATCCATCAATGTTCATATCTCATTAATAAACAATTACTAGTCAGATTCAATCAAACTCTATGGTCTCTATGTGTATAATGTAGCCAAAGATGATCTTTGATGAGCCCCCAAGGCCATAGGTTTTGATCAAAACTCGAAAAACACAAACAAATTTGAAAATTTTGAAAACCCAAAAAATTGGAAAAAATCCAAAAAATCCTAAACAGCCTCAAATAACTTGAAAACCTAAACATTCTCATAAACCCAAAAAGATAAAAAATAGCCTCAAAACATTTCAAAAAATGTTAGAAACATTGAAATATTCAAAAAAATTCCAAAATAACCCATCCCATATCACTTTCACCCATGGTAATCTTTCATTCATAATAAATAAATAATCATTTTTAATGTTTGTTAAAACAAACAGAAACGGGTACAACATTAACTAGAAAGAAAAACCTAAACATAAAAAGTCAAACTCTTGATCATTAAAAAACATGTCAATTAAACATTATATCAATAGACTTTCAAACAACCTATCAACCTGCTAGCATCCTCTAACATATCCTAGGATACATCTTTCCTACAATGGGAATTATCATTGGAAATCATTTTGGATTCTTATCCTCAAAACAACACAAACCTTTTAGCAATAGATATGAATAGCATTGACTGTTTGTTCATCTTGATATTTTCTTATGTTTTATCTTCTTGACCCATTCCAAGGACCTCTCAATGATATCTATCAAAATGATTTAGAGAGAAAGGAATGGGGCATTGATCATTATCTTTCGTTTGTTGTGCCTATTGGATGTTCTTGTAATATAACCTTGGTGAATACTTGCTTTGTTGTGTGTAGGGAGGCCGTTTTGAATAAATTGTTGACTATTGTGCATGCTTTGGTATGAAATATTCTAAACTTCTAAACTACATTCTGACGAGGTTTCTATATGTCAAGTGTGAGAAAGGATACTCCTATCTATTTGTAGAGTCAAAGCCCACTGCATTAGATACACCGACATCTTGATTATTGATACCTTGTGATGAGTCCAATTTATGGCTCAATTATGATAGATTTTATTATCCATTTGCTGTTGTCATAGAATTTGATACTTGGGTGTTGACCTTTTCATGTTATTTCCTCAAAACCATAGACATTGGGAATAAGCTTATTTTTGTAACTCTTAAATGACATTAACATTCTATATGGACTATCTATGTTAATTTTACATGTGGATTAATAAATGTTACTTTCAGATAGTTATAGATATGCAATTGTTGTATGTACTAATATTGTCATGCATATATAATTAGAGCCTACAAAATTGAGGAAGATTTTGTCAATTTGTCATTCGCCATAAAGGTCAACAAGGTGATCATTCAAAGGTCAATGAAGAGAAAATATCAGTTCAAATTGAAGATTGTAACTGCCTTGTAAATGGTCATAACAGTTTGTTGAGCAAATATAGGAGCTATTGTTATACTAGATCTGCGTTAAGGAAAACTGGCTTGACTAGATTCCATGCATGCATAACCTCCTTTCCACTTTCTATGCTTTCCCTAAAGTGGCATCCTCCTAATCTGTTGGAGTTGACTGCCTTGCTAGGTAGTTAGTTAGTAGTTTTTCCTTCTATAAATAAGACTCAGATGCTCCTTCTCAAAAGGTGGATTAATCTGATGTTGTACTTGCATTCTTAGTCTTTTAGTAATATAGTCATGTTGCTCTATTGTAATCATGCTTTTCAATGAATAAAATGAAGTTATAAGTTTGTTGCATTTTAGTTTTTCTTAAGGGATACTCATCCAAGGGGGGCCACTTGGTGAGCATTCCATCCTTAGATTAGTTATTACTTTTATGTTCAACAAATAGTTATGAATCTGACAACTGTCTATTCCTACAACCACTAGAATTCCATTCTATGACTATTCCTATAGCCAAAGCAAACATAGTAGTTTCATGTTTGTTTGCTCAGATTTTCATTTCTGTTATGCTCTTCAGCTAAGTATCGTTGTTGGTTGATGTTCAACACTTATGTTACTTCTTTCTAAGCAATTTACTTTCAACATTTTTTCCTTATTAGTTGTAGAATGAATATGGCTACTATAGATTCCTAGTGCACATACTGTGCTGACCCATTCCAAGTATATGTCCCTCAGTTGACAATTTAAATGCACCTTCATGATGATTAAGACAAATATTCAGATTAGATGTACAATCTCTAAATCACATCTTTAAGGGCTTAGTTGTTAAATAATTGTAGAAGGCCAATATTTTTGGCATCATTGTCGGGGATAGTGTCAAACTAGGGAGTTCTTTGGAGCCATTGATAGTTTCTTTCTTGTTGTAGTATTTCTAAAAGTTTATTCTTAGTATACCCCTCATTTAGGAAGTAATTACCTCCTATTCTTTTTCCAATTCTTTGTGTGAGCTGGCTAATATTGAGTTGATACCGTATGCATAGAGAAAGAAGGAGAGATGCTCATGGTAGATTCCTTCCTAATGACCTCGATCCATTCCAGCTAGTTGAGCATCAGAATATTCTAGGAGATGAAGAAGAAGAAGAACCACATCCTTTTTCTGATACATTTCCCAATCTAACCAGTTCTGACACTTCCTCTGAAGACCACAATCAGATTGAAAACCCATTTGCTTTGGAACTCCATCAGGAAGACATGGGTGATGCATATAGAAATAGACCTAACCAACCAACTTTTCCTTTCCCCATTTTTCATCAGAATAAAATTGACAACCTCAAAAATATCCTAGCTTCAATCCTTCTTAAGTTCTATGGACTTGTCACAGAAGATCCTGATACTTTCTTTCTTGAGTTTTATAAACTCTATAGAAGTTATGACTATACCACTAATGCTCATAGGCTTAAGTTGTTTCCTAGCACCTTGAAAGAGGCTGCATTAAGATGGTTTATGAGCCTAGGCATAAATACTATGGAGACTTGGGATGACATGAAGAAAAAGTTCCTTGAGAAGTACAAGGAATATTGTAGGGGTAGTGACATGAGGGGAGATGACATTTTTTGGATGCAAGAAAAGGAAGATGAGAGTTTGGAGGATTACATTTCAAGGTTTATGCTTTTCCTATAGAAATCTCCACACCATACACTCAATGAAGAATCACAAAATCTACTCTTCCTAAGAAAGGGAAAGCTTACCAATCCTCTATGGGTATATCATCTACTAGTAAAGTTTCAAGGATGGAGATTACTCACTTGCTGGTAGACTTCAAGAAAGACATCATAAAAAATTTGGATACTCTGTTGTATACACTTCAAGCAAAGAAGAAACAAGAGGAGGTAGAGGAAATGTTGGAAGAATATTGCCCTCATTGCAAACAAAATAAGGACTGCAAATGTAAGATGGTAGCTAATATTGACAGTAAGAAAATCCCACCTAAGTTCAAGCCAATCTAGGGTGAAGATGATCAAGTCTACTACATTGCACAAAGAAGACCATGGGCTCCAAGAGAGGATATGCCACCAGATCCATTATCCTTTGTTGGGCCTTATTTTAATTCTTATGCATCAGGTAACCAATGGAAACCCCCATATCCATCCAACTATGGAGGATATCCACCACAAACTTGGAATAACCCTTGAAATAATTGGCTCAATCACCAAAATTTTCCACCCCAGTGGCAACAACCACATGGGAATTGGTAGCAGTTTTAAGGAAATTGGCAACCACCTCTAGGAAACTGGTAGCAAACATCTCAATGGAGGGGAGGGAAACAATAGCCAAACCAGACAAACAATTACATGTAGCCACCTTCTCAACCCCAACAACCTGCTATAATGCCCCCTCCTACTAGCTCAAGTTCAAACACACCTAGACCTACTCAACCCACACCTAACCCAAATAACAAACCACAACAACAACTAGTCTATTTTGCCAATCCAAATCAATTTCCTACATATGTTGTGAGTGTAAGTGACATCCACTTGCGTTCAAGAACTACTTTTCCAGCTCCTTCCACACCCATTATCACTGAGCTTCCTATGGAAGAAGAGGAGTATTTGAATTTCCCCATTCAGCCAAGTGTACCTAAAAATATTGAACTAGTCCTAGTCCAACAGACTGAACAAGAACCACCATTTCCTCAGAGGTTGGAAATTGCTAAACAAAAGGAAGAGAAAGAGGAAACAACCTTTGACATTCTAGATGATTTGGAGCATATATGTGTCAAGATACCTTTATTTCAGGCCATAAAATATGTTCCCATATATGGCAAAGCAATTAAGGAAGCATGCCTCAAGAAGCCAGGCAGGAAGAAGAAAGACCTCACTATAGTTTACATGGTGGGATAGCTAGCTAACATCATGCTTGGGAAAGTGATTGTTCCCAAATACAATGACCTAGGTAGTCTAGTGGTAGGAGTTTTTATAAACATGATCTAAATAAAGAATGCTATGATTGATTTGGGAACAGGAATAAATGTGATGACTAAGGATATCTTGCAACAACTAAATGTTGCAAGCATGAGACCTACTCCTACTATCCTGCAACTTGCTGATAGTTCCACTATTAAACCTGATGGTATAGTAGAGAATCTTGTGGTAACTTTAGACTCTTGGGAGTACCTAGAATATTTCATGATTCTTTCTCCTAAAGCTACACTAGGCGGGTATCCCATTATTCTAGGAAGGCCATGGTTAGCAACAATAGATGCCTATATTAGATGCCATATAGGAGACGTGACCATTTCTGATGGGAAGAGCACCAAAAAGATTGTTCTCTACACTCCTGCCTAGCCATCTCATGATATGGATAACCCCATATGGCCACATGTTGGTGAAGAGGCTGAGGAAGTCAATGTTGTGGCACAACTTATGATGTTAGGCAAGAGTTATTTCATGCAGCTTTAGGAAGAAGATATAGTATTGTCTAACATAATTCAGAGCCATTGTGAGGTGTAGGAAGCATCATCCTCTCATGCATCTAGTTCTGCTGGTCTAGTGGAGACACTTCTTCCCACTCTTCATGTAGCTGAACTTCCTGCAACAACATGTATGTATTATATATTGCTTCCACATGACTCAAGGTACCAAGCATTAGTGAACCAACTATGATAGAGTTAACTACACAAGTGCAAGTGTTAGAAGGAAAATATCTAAATATTAACAACAAAATGAGTGAAGAACAATAGTTGTCATTGACAAACTTACTAAGGACTCACCAACATGCATTTGCATGGGACTACCATGACATGAAGGGATTAGTTCTTAAGCTTTTCACTCATAGGATATGTAACTAAGGGTAATTTTCAGGTTAGATTCAATCAATCAATTGAATGCAAAAGACAAAAAACCCAAAGTCCTATCGAGTACAAAGGAAATCAAATAACAAAACAGTTATACCTGTTTCTCGAAACTTCCATGATTACCTCCATAGTACCTTCTTACTTGTTGGATGATGCTTTGCCCTCAGATCGAACATGCGAGCAATCTGTAAATGTCTAAGTCCTACAACAAGCTTTGAAGGATTTGATAAATGCCTAAAGTCTATGCCTATGACTATGACAATATAAGTGAAAATGCCTATGCCTAAACAATGTTAAGATTTGATCAAAATGAAAATAATAAATGCTATGAGAGATCTAAGAATGTAAGTGTGAAAGTGTAATGCCTATAATATGTGCGTGTGTCTGTGTCATCGAAAAGTGAGAGGAAAATGGCATTTTATAGAAAATGCCATTTTGAATGGACGGATGAGATTAATTCATGACGAAAACTTAAAATGAAAGGTCCAGATTAAATCTGAGAATCCCTAATTAGGGTTAGGGAAAAATCCTTAAGTGAACGGTCAAGATAATATCTCAGATAATTGGATCGACAGCGGAGAATAAATGAGATAAATTAATTAGAAAATGAAGATTTTCGAAAATCAAGAAGATAAAGACTGCCTGATTTGTGGATTCGAAAAATCAAGAAGATAAAGACTGCCTGATTTGTGGATTCGAAAAATCAAGAAGATAAAAGTTGGATTGAAGATTAGATTTGGAAAATCAAGAATCTGCCTAATTACTTGATTTTTGGAAGATTAGCTACTATTTTGAATTAAATTAATTCAAATTATGGATTTTATGAGATAATAAATAATTGATTTTCCAATTATTTACCAAAGTGAACTGTCAGTTAAGATTGTGATGACATTTTAAATATTTTAATTTATTTAAAATGAGAGGAATATTAATTTGGCAATTAAATAATTAAAGATAATTATTTAATTTAGAAGATAAGATTAATTAATTAAATAAATTAATCAATTTATTTAATTAAGACAATTAGTGACATATTAAATAAATAAATAAAACTTATTTATTTAATAATCAGGAAGAATAAGGTGAATAGAAGGTAATTAAATAAATTAACAAATTTATTTAATTAAGAGAAGACTTAGACAATTAATGACGTATTTAATAAATAAATAAGATTTATTTATTTAATAATCATGAAGAATAAAAGGAAATGAATTAATTAAATAATTATGAATTATTTAATCAATAGCCGAATGTGGACCAAGGACATAATTAAATGTCATAATTATGCTAGGACGAAAGTGGTAAAAATGAAGCTTGCAGGCCTAGGTCATTTTTAGGTGTCTATAGGATATACATCAGAGATGATTGCACACTAGTGAGGCAGCCACAAAGAATAATTAACCCTACATTGAGGGAAATTGTAAAAGGGGAACTACAAAAATTGCTAGATGCACAATTTATTTACCCCATTTTAGATAGCCAGTGGGTGTCTCTATTGGTGATTGTTCCCAAAAAGGGAGGGAAGTGGTGATTTTGTGTTGGTTATAGGGAACTCAATGATGCCACCAAAAAGGACCATTTTCCCCTTCCTTTCATAGAGCAAGTGTTGGATTCACTTGCAGGAAAACAATACTTTTCTGTTTTGGATGGATTCAGCGGCTATAACCAGATACAAATTGCACCTAAGAACCAATAGAAGACCACCTTTACCTGTCCATGGGGGACTTATGCCTACTTAGTACTTCCATTTGGATTATGCAATTTACCTGCAACTTTTCAGAGGGCAATCATTAGCATATTTTCAGACATCTCACAAGATTGCATGGAAATTTATATGGATGATTTTACTACCTATGGTGCTGATTTCAGTGAAGCATTGGAAAATCTTAGGAGTGTCTTACAAAGATGTGAAGACCATAATCCATCTTTAAATAGTGAGAGGTGCTTCATGATGATGCAGGAAGGTGTAGTCCTTGGCCACTACATCTCTCACAAAGGAATACAAGTAGATCTTGCCAAGATTGAGTTGATCACCAATCTACCTATACCTAAAAAACAAAAAGATGTTAGGAGTTTCTTGGGACATGCAAGCTACTATAGGTGTTTCATCAAAGATTTTAGAAAAATGGTAGCACCATTGTACAATCTCCTAACTAAAGATGCCAAGTTCCAATGGATAGAGGACTGTGACAAGGAATTCTCTAATCTCAAACCAGCTTTAACTAAGGCTCCTGTACTCAAAGGTCCTAATTGGGAGCTTCCTTTTCACATTCATATAGATGCATCAGACTATGCTATAGGAGTAGTCTTGGGACAAAAATAAGGAGATATTGAGAGTGCTATTCATTTTGTCAGCAAAAACTTGCAAGGATCTGAATTCAATTATATAGTGACAAAAAAGGAAATGCTAGTAATAATCTATGCCCTTAACAAGTTTAGGCACTACATAACAGAATATCAAATCTTTGTGCACACAAACCATGCAACAATTAGGTCCCTCATGAATAAGCCCTTGATCTCAGGTAGGCTAGAAAGATGGTTGTTGTTGATCTAGGAGTTTGGCATAATCATTGTTGATAAACCAGGGGAGGCCAATGTTGTTGCAGACTTTCTTTCAAGGTTGACTACATCAGAGGACAATCAAGTCATTGATGACTCTTTCCCTGATGAAAATTTGTTTTCCATTAGTGTGCATACACCCTGGTATGTTGACATTGCTAATTATCTAGTCATAAGGAGAGTTCCTCCTCATTTCTCTCCAAAAGAGAGAATGGTGCTCATTGAAAAATATTTTTCTTTCTCATGGATTGTAGGATATTTGTTTTACACTAGACTAGACGATGTCATAAGGAGATGTGTGAGGGAAGAGGAGACATATGATATATTGCATGCATATAACAATGAACCCTGTGGAGGGCATTTTGCAGCTAAGAGGACAACAATGAAGATTCTGAACACAAGATATTAGTAGCTCACACTCCACAAAGATGCATGAAAATATACAAGGAAGTTTGATAGATGCTAGAGGATGGGCTGACCAACCAAATCTAATGAGATGCCCCTTTACCCCCAAGAAGTAATCACTCCATTTGATAAATGGGGATTGGATTTTGTAGGACCCATTGATCCTCCATCAAATGGTAAATCCTATATCCTGGTTTGCACTGATTATGTAACCAAGTGGGTTGAAGTTAAAGAAATGAAACATGCAAGAGATCATAAGGTTTCATAATTTATTTATGAGGAAACTTTCACACGGTATGGAGTTCCAAGGGAGATAGTGACTGATCAAGGGGCACAATTTACATCAACCCTTGTCACAACACTAGTTAATGAATATAATGTGAGGCACATGAAGTCTACTCCTTATCACCCTCAGGCCAATGACCAAGTTGAAGTGACCAATAAGGAAATTGAAGCCATTATGACCAAAACAGTGGCTATCCATAGGAAGGATTGAAAAAATAGGCTACTAGATGTTGTTTGGGCCTATCAAACCACCTGGAAAACAACCACAAGCTTCACTCCTTTTGAATTATTGTATGGGAATACAACTATGATGACCATTGAATTTGAGCAGAAGACTCTTAGGACTACACTAGAATTAGGGATGGATATCTCAGAGGCATAAAAGGACAAAATTATGTAGCTGAATAATTTGGATGAGATGAGAAAGACAACCTTGCATCACATAGAGGTAGTGCAGAATTAGAGAATAAAGTGTCATGAAAAATTAATAAAGTACAAGAAATTCTAGTTAGGTGACTGGGCACTCCTTTATGACTCTAGATATCAGTATAATGCTGGAAAGCTACAAACAAGGTGGCTAGGACCATATGAGGTTGCTAAAGTCTTCTCCAACGGGGCTGTTCAGCTCACTACCATTGACCCTATTAGATTTAAGTTGCTTGTCAATGGTCATCGCCTCAGGTTGTATCACAAGCCAACTTCTAAGGAGGAATTCATGCAACAATTCACTCAGCATGCAACACCCAAACTTCCTACAGCCGAAGGAAGCAGATCTAGTGTCCCTCATTCTAACTAACCGAGGTACATAAATTGTCATAATAAATACTTCCACTCTTGTGGGAGTCCACTTCCTCATTAATCCACCCATTCATCCATCCATCTCCACCTTTCTTTCTCTTCCATCACTCCACCATAACTTCACATCATTCCACTTCACTCCATTCCATCTCCACTTTCATTAATTGCTCAATTGACTTCTTAAAAGGTGACTAGTACTTCCTCCATATTCTTTACAATGGATATTCCAAGAATTTAGGTATGTGCGCATCAGTTTGTTACACCTTAATTATCTTTTAGTATGTTTATTTAATTATTGTACATTAATGTAGATGTTCTCCATAGCATGTAATTATCCCTCGCCCTATCAAATTCTCATTACCACCTTGCATGTGAGGACACATGCTCAAATTTAGGTTGGGGGGAGTGTGAATAACATGTCCACATGTCAGTCCATGTTGGTCCATGTTAGCAAAATTTAAATTGAGCTAATTTGAATTCTGAGTGAGGTGATGGCTCGCATGTGTGAGATGACACCACATCATTGCCATTTTTCTTGATTGTATCCTTCATTTATTACTCCTTACTACCTTTATTGCCTCAGTCATAATCCTAAGTTTCCAAATGTAAAATTCATACAACATTAGCATTGGGAATTCAACAACATTGCAAGAAGGGAAACCTTACAGAGTGCTTGTTTAATTGTAGACAGCTGAAGCAATGGGAGGTTAGTTAATTAGAAATGAACCCACAGTTCATGATGTAGTACTGCAGGATGCACCTTCCTAGGCTAAGTTCAAAAATTGTGGATGGTTAGATTATTTCCTGAAGCTTAATGATTATAATGAAGACATTGTGCTAAAATTTGTGTATACATTGTCTGAAGGAAAGGCCACGGTAAAAGGGTTGGAGGTAATAGCTATTGAAGATAGGATTGCAAAAGTGACATGGTTTCCTGCTGATGGTGAACATTACCCTACTAGAAGAGATGCAAGGTCAATTAGGGCTGAATTTACTAAACCTGGTGACCCTCCATTGGATGTGGACAAGCAAGGTGTGAAGAGAACCTTTTCTCAAGCTGTGGAAGCAATCAACTATCCACATTGTGATGTACATCACTTCTGAAGGCCACTGGTTGAACATACATTTTGTGTACTTCAAACTCCTGAATCATATGAGGCATGGGAGAAGAATGAACATGCCAAATGTGTTATAGATCATCTTCTTTCAATCATGGTGGCTAAAACTCAAAAAGGTAGGGATAATTATGTTTCTCACCATTGTCTGATCAAATTATTAGTAGAGAAATCTTTGCATGATGTGCCTGATATGACTTGGGAGGAATTTTTAAATATTGATCAATTTAGACCAAAGCATTTGTGACCTAGATTTTTTCCTCAACCTCATAGGGTTAGTAGGAGAGTGAGTATTGTTGAAGAAACTCTTGTAGCCTCAACTTATGGTGCAAGCCCTAGTGTAAACCCTCATGCAGTTGAGTAAACTATAGAGATTAGTTGTTATGAGATAGAACATTCAGGAAAAGATAGTTCCTCTTTAGACTCTGATGATGATGTCCCTCTTGAAACCCTAATTAAAACTAGGGAAAAAAAGAAAAAGGAAGAAATAAGGAAGGGAAAAGATAAAAATAAAATGGTAGAAAAAGAAGTGCCAAGCTCTAAGACACGAAAGGTTGACACTGTTCTTCCTGCAGTTGAAGAAAAACATGAAAGCCCTTGAGGAACATCATGAGAGGACACAAAAGTCCCAATGCGGTAGGTGAACGTTGAGGAAAAGGAAATTTTTAAGGAATAGAAAAATATAAGGTTGGCAGAGCTTGCTACCATCGTAGAATAGGTTGAAAGTCAAGAGAATGATGAGAATCAGGAGCTCTTGTAGCAAGAGCAAGAGTTCCTGCAGCAAGAGAAAGAACCCTTGTAGCCAGAACGAGGTGCACAATCAGAATCCCTGCCATAGGTGCCATGTGAAGAGCAATAATCGGTGCTAGGAAAAATTTGGTAGGAATACATAGACCCTCTGATTTTTCATGCAACATGGTAGCCATGAACCTATGGAATGAGATGCAAAGGAGGGAAGAAGAATGGAAAAAGTAGAAATGTAGGCTAAAGAAGGAGATTCAAAAGAAAGATGCATAAATTGAAGAAAAGAATACGGAAATTGGTGCCTTAAAGGAAAATGTGGACAATGTAGCAGCCTTAGTGCCTTAGATGTTAGAGTGCAAGACTCCTCCAAGAGTCTATTTTCTATACTTGAAGGATAGGAATCTTTATTTTAAATTATCAAGGATCATTTCAAGTTTGAATCCTTCCATTGAGACTCCTCTTGAATTTTTCTAGGCCTATTAGATTGCTCCTCCTAACGTGAAAAATTTGTTGTGTGAACTCTATTTGCATAATTATGGTGTGTCCCATGATCATATTGGAATCCATTTTTGTATGTTGGGGATCTCCAATTAAGGGCATTTATATCCTAGATACAAAATGAAGTTAGATGGGGACAACAGTTCAGGACTTATAGGAAAATAGAATCCAATGCTCCTTTTCCCATCAGGGCTGAATCTAAAAACACTGGAGACATTTTTAGGGAATGGCATAGATTTCTTTACCGACCAAGCTATAACAACAAGATCCTACATGTGAGAGAAGCAGTTTGCAAAGAATATGAGAAGGTAGCAAAAACTATAGGGAAATATATATAATGGGATATATGTCACAGAGGTGGAATAGTCTGACTGTTGACTTAAAACAAGGTAAACCTCACTCTCTGAAGAACTATGTTGCAACATGCAAAAGAGTTGATAGATATACATAGCTTGGAAGCAAAAAGGGGAAATTTTGGCTCCCATTAACTTTTTAGCCAACTACCATATTATGGCTTGTGCCAAATTTAGGTATTATTAGTATCATATAGCTCTAGAAAGGCAAAGATGGAACAAGTTGGATAGCAAGTCTGGGTTCTATTGGGACCCCAATTCATATACTGCAAGAACTAATGTGGGACAACTGGTAGTTGCAGATTTTAGGGTATTGACCAAACAAAGGAATAATTATTCCTATGCTGTAGGACCAACAAAATCTTAGGTTTGGGGGAGTGATGAGTCCAATTTATGGCACAATTTTTATATATTTTATTATCCATTTACTATTATTGTCATAGACTTTGATACTTGGGTGTTAACCTTTTCATGTTATTTCCTCAAAACCATAAGAATTGGGAATAAGCTTATTTTTGTAACTCTTAAATGATATTAACATGCTATATGAACTATCTATGTTAATTTTACATGTGGATTAATAAATGTTACTTTAAGATAGTTATAGATATGCAATTGTTGTGCCTACTAATGTTGCCATGCAGATATAATTAAAGCCTACAAAATTGAGGAAGATTCTGCCAGCTGGTCCTTCACCATAAAGGTCAACAAGGTGAACATTCAAAGGTCAATGGAAGGAAATTCCTAGTTCAAATCAAAGATTGTAACTGCCTTGTAAATGGTCATAATAATTTGTTGTACGAATGTAGGAGCTATTGTTATGCTAGATCTACGTTAAGGTAAACCAACTTGATCAGATTCCACACATGCATATCCTCCTTTCCACTTTCTATGCTTTCCCTAAAGTGACATCCTCCTAATCTGTTGGAGTTGACCGCCTTTCTAGGTAGTTAGTTAGTAGTTTTTCCTTCTATAAATAAGATTCAGATGCTCCTTCTCAGAAGGTGGATTAATCTAATGTTGTACTTGCATTCTTAGTCTTTTAGTAATATAGTCATGTTGCTCTATTGTAATCATGTTTTTTAATGAATAAAATGAAGTTATAACTTTGTTGCATCTAAGTTTGTCTTAAGGGATACTCATCCAAGGGGGCCTAATTTTTGAGCATTCCATCCTTAGTTTAGTTATTACTTTTTTGTTCAACAAATAGTTACGAATTTGGCAATTGTTTGTTCCTGCAGCCACTAGAATTCCATTCTATGACTATTCCTACAACTAAAGAAGACAAAGTAGTTTCCTGTGTATTTCCTCATATTTTCATTTATGTTATCACTTCATCTTAGTATCATTGTTGGTTGATGTTCAACACTTATGTTACTTCTTTCTAAGCAATTTACTTTTAGCATTTTGTCCTTCTTAGCTATAGAATGAATATGGCTACTATGGATTCCTAGTGCACATATTGTGCTAACCCATTTGAAGTCTATGTCCCTGGGTTGACAAGTTAAATGCACATTCATGATGATTAAGATAGCTATTTAGATTAGATGTCCAATCTTTGAATCATGGCTTTAAGGTCTTCGTTGTTAAATCATTGTAGGGGGCCAATACCTTGATGCCTTGTGTCTATGTTCTATATCAAAAATAAGGAATGAAATGATCAAGTATCCTAATCCCTGAAAAAAGAAAATCATCTTTCTCATCACCATATCCAATAAATTTTCAAATAGTCATAAACTTGTTGGACTTTTGAAGCAATGTCAAAAAGAATGGTTAATTAATATCCATCTAACTCTACTACTACCTCATTATATCCATCTTATTTTCTTATTCTTCTATCTTTACTAATAGTTCTATCCAAGTATTGAATATGTGTGATATATCAAAATAAACATGAGGGTACCCATGGCTAATGACTATCTATACATCATAAAATATGTCTATATCAAATATCTTATCTTTCTAAAGAAGTATCTTTCATCCTCTTTGAGTTGAGCTAATATTGCATCCTTGTCATGATCTCGACCTAAAAAATAATTTTTTTTGCTCATTCTCTCGAGGGGGAAGTATACCAACATAATTCCTTCCACTAGGGCAATACTGGGGCATCTGAAAAATCATAATTTTTTTAAATATTTTTATCTAAGCAGCAACATTGATTTGAAAACCAAGTCTTTGAACCAATGTAACAGGTACCTCAATTGAAAGAGGGAAAATGTTGACACTTAAAATTGTCCTAACTAATATATCACATCTGAATCTAATTACTAACACCATTTCATCCTAAATCACCTCTTTTTGACCATTTAATTAAATGGTCTTCATTATTTAACTAAATTTATCATTTTCTCCTATTAATCAAATGACCAATATTATTTGGCTAGTTCATTCCCTTTCATGCTAATTTTCATCTTATTTAATTAGCTAATGCGGATTATTTAATTAAATTTCTTATGTCTTCTCATTTAATTAAATAATCTTAATTATTTAGTTAAATATCATTAAACCCTATTTTATTAAATAAGTTAATTATTTTATGAAACTCAAGTAATTTCGTCCATTTTGCACAATTGAAGCATTATTTTAATTATCTAAATAACTAATTTATTTCACCCTCCCACTTGCAAGGGAATATTCCCCTAGAATATTCCTCCATTTTAATGTGAAGAATCTTGCAATAAACTTCATAACAATTTCCTAATTTTTAGGAAGTGTGATACTCTGAATCAATGAGAGTCATTGATTAAATCCCTGATCTTGGCCAACTTGCATTCTGATCTGTTGATGAGGATCCTTGATCCATGCCATCTCCTCTCATGGCTTCCCATCCCTTGATTGATCAAATCAATCCTGACCATTGACATATCCATTTCTCATATAAATACTCCTCATTTCTATGAGTTCAAGGGATCCACTTCCATTTAAAGCAACTAGACTATACTGAGTTTTACATCCATCTCCATTAGCATTTTAGAATTTCACATCTTAGCATTAAATATCCATTTTAGCTTACCTTTCCATCCATTGTAACTTATCTAGCATCCATTTTAGCTTAGATTTCATCCATTTTCGTTAATCTTCATCAATAGAATCCATTTAAAATCTTGTTTCAACTAAGGGGTTGGGAAAGGGATAACATTCCACATCAATGCAACATCAATCCTCCAATGGGATGAGGTTTGATTCATTAGATTAGTTTCCTTTAATCATTTCTTGTTTGTTTATGTTTAATGGCTTCTTTATTTTATTTTTTCAAGTATTTCATTGGGAGTTTGACTTAACTAGCTAAATCTTGGCTTATTTAGTATGGATATGGTATTTTTATCTTAGGTTATGATCATGCTCACAAATACGAGTTCAACATGGACCTATTAAGGAAAATATTCTTGGAGAGGGCGAGTGCAATTGTGGCTTGGTGTATCCTAGATCTGTAGTTTCATTTCCCACTCTTGTTCGTCTCAATGATCAATTATCTAATAGTTATTGTTCACCATTTTTTGAATGTACATTTTGATTTGTGTTTTACTTTATAATGGGAATGAACCTTGAGCTATGAATTTTAGTTTTTGATGACATATTTGAGGATTTATTTTGATTATTTATGTTTTGTTTGTCTCACTATGCATAAGATAATATTATGAAGATAATTTTGACAAGTGTAGACAAGGGTTTTTTGGCACATTCCATAGTTTTAAAAATGAATATTTTAGTTTGGGAGGCTTACATCCTTATTTTTCTATTGATCTACATTGTATTTTTTATCTTTTAGTTGAATGATTCAAATTTGATAAGGTTTTAATAATTGGGGCATTCTGAAGAAGATCTTACTTTTCACAACTTGAGTGGTTAGAAATGTTAGTAGAATTATGTATGGTACATACATATTTTATTTTGAAATTCCATCTAGATGATCTTGTATATGGATTCATAGAAATTCATGTTCACATGAAATTGGAGTTGAGGTTTGTTGGGATCCATTCTTCTTACCATTTATGACCATTCATTGTTAGTGTATTATAGAATTGAATCCCTTTAATATGTTTCTATTATTATGTAGATAACTTGGGAGAGCTTTGGAGACTATAACTAGTGAGAGAGTTGTGGTACAAATATACATTTTTTTAGGCATTTTATATATTTGTGGATGTTCCTTGGTACTACATGTATTATTCATGGTAATTTCTACACCTATTATGTGGGTACTATTGGTAGGAATTTGGATGCCTTGAATGACTTCAAATTTTACATTACCTATACAATAAGAGTTTAGGTTGTATATGTTTATGTTTTTCAATTTTCTAATTATGTTATATGATATTGAGGGTGTTTAGGCATTGTCTATGCAAGATAGTGTATATACTAGGATTTATGATTCTCGATTTAATTGGATATGTTGATGGATTCTAGTATTTATACTATAATCTGTATACTTTGTTTTTGAGGTATGGTTATTTTTATGTACATTAGAAAATGTTTGTGGTTACTTTTTATTAAGAAGGGATTTTGAAAGGGCCCTGATCCCTTTTATAGAAAAATATTTGTACAATCAAAGCATACAACCAAGAAAAATAACTCGATAAAATAGACTAGCCAAAAACAACAACCAATCAAGAGTAGTAGGACAAAATAGACTAGTAGCAAGAACAGAGCCACCGAGACCAAACAAAACAGAGACAACCAACCATAGAAATTTTTTTTATGCACTAGTGCTTGAAACCAACAACTTCACATTGAAAGGCATCCCATTAGAGGCTTTTTTAGGAGTACATTTATTTTTCCTCTTCACAACTATCCAGAGAGTATTAGAAACTAAATTAGAAATAGAATTAGGAGTCTCAGGGTAGGCATCACACACCATAGGGGGAGAAACCAAGTGTTGAAATAGATCTATAGAAGCCACCAGAGAAAAAACACCATCAACAATAGGACTTAGAGAGGCAGGTGCCTCAAAGGAGGAAAAACACATAGTAGATGAGACATCCTTATTTTGAACTGGAGTAGCAAAATCCTCTAGATAAATAACATTCTTAGTAGAATTATTATTTGTTTGATCTAGAGATGGAGGTTTCAAAGAATCACTATCAGAGGAATAATCTACATTAGGGTAAACATTCAGATGTTCCTTGTGAGAATTCTTCCGCCAAGTGGAGGAAGAAACAAGATGAGAGCCATTAGGGAAATCATGAGCCAAGTATCCAATAGAAAAAAATATCTACAGTGGAAGGGGATACCTTCATAATCCACAAGTTGAGACCAGGACTAGCCATTAACCTCAAGCACCACCTCACCAAGTAAAGCTTGAGACAAATCTACCTCCACCAAAATACTAGCAAAGGAGGTATGAGTAAAATTATTGGAGGCATGATCCACTTTTAAGAGCCTACTAAGAGCATTACTAATGCCCTCAAAGGTAGAGAAGTACCAAAACTATAAGGGAAGATATGGCAATATTACCCAAACAAGAATTACATCAATAGGTTCCTTTAGAGGGTTGAAGGGATGGACCTAAGGCCTCATGAATAGTGGGTGAACATCCCATTCCCACAAACCATGATCTAAAATAACCTGTCTATCTTCAAAAGAGCTAAAACCAATTAAAAAAATCCTCTAGTAGAAGGATAAATTTCCATTGTACCTTCCACAACTGGAGACCAATTTTTGGAAATCCACTATTGCAGATCAGGGAGTGAAGGCCAAAAATGACATAACCTACAAATTAGGGAAATATTGGAAAATAAGTCAATACATTTTGAAACTTCCATACCCATAGAAATCACTCGAGAAGCAACTGCACATTTTAGAGGGTGCGCAAAGCTCTCCTCAACCTTTTTATTTTGGATAGCATCTGCGAATGAACATGAAACATTGTCTTTCACTGTATTAAACCCACCTTGAGAACCCATAGCCAGAAACCCAACCTTAACTCCTTCCACTGAGAACTTTGAAGTTGTAGTAGAGAGATCCACCACGAGATTACACTCAAGCAGAGAGAAAGTGAGAGATAGAGGAGTGGCAGGTGAGTAGGGAGGACAAGAATTCAAAAAATTTATTAGGTAGGAAGGGTTGGAGACGCAGTCCATAATGACAATTTCTTAATGCCTTTGTTCCACTTAATATTTGTGGTTATTAATATAATGATGACTACTAATTATTTGTAGCTACCTAGGCCAATTTTTTTGGTTAGATTTGGTGGTTGTTCTTGGATATTGAGTAGGTGAAGGCTTGATGCTTCTATGTGAAAATTAATGTGGCATATCTTTTGGATATGACATATTTTGTGTATTGACATGATAAAGGTATAATGTCATAAAATTGCACCCCTTGAAATTTCACATACATTCTTGTATCCATTTTAGTGTCCACTCCCTTAGCATCTTGTGTAGGCTCATTTTAGCCCTTGCATCAACCTTTTCCCTTCTCAGGATGCTTTGGAACCCCTTTTCAGGAGCAACCCTCGTGCGTTAGCTTTGCATTTAACCTTGTGCTTTTACCGTTCATGTATTTTTGTAGTGTGATATGTATGGACACTAGCGCGACACGTAGATGTTTGTGCAGCATGTAGACATCATGTAAAGTTTTAATGTTCAAATGATCATTTTCAAGCATATTTGCCACTTGTCATCTTCCTTTGTCGATGGTAATGGCTCGGGATGCCTTGGAACCACCCGGGAAGCTTCTTGTCCCTATTTAAAAGTCACCTTTTCAACTCATTTGATCTCTAGCTTCTCTCTAGCTTCTTTCCAACCTTTGTACTTGCATTTCTCTCCTACTATCTTGCTTGCACAACTCTCTTTGTTACAACAACTTCAAGTACTTGTTGTGCAATTTTCACACACATGCCCAGATGAAAGTAGGGACCCACTTTCACTTTGGTTTTAGTGTCTTGGCCCTTTCATTTTGAGGTTTTGTCTTACTTTGGCAAGTTCTTAAAATGTTCACTTTGATGGCCTTAGTGATTCCCATAGGTTATTCATTGAAGATCTTTAATTTTGAGCTAAGTTTGGGTTTTCACTGAAGTTTAGGACTTTCCACCCCTACCGGATTTTCCCGGATCATGCTCGGACTTCGGCTGTGCACTGTGATTCAAAGATTTTCAGTCTTCACAGAATTCCCCATGGGATGGATTTTTCTGGATTCTATCCTATTGTCGGGTTTTTGGGTTTTCTGACTGTCTTGTCGATTGCATTTAATGTCATCTGTACCTTTTGCGAGAATGTATTTAATTGATTTTTGAGGTCTTTTATGCCATTATGCTATTGTTTGCCATTGATTAAGCTTTGAAGTGCATTCTTGTGAGTGCTAGATTTGGATTTGTTGATTTCTTTGGTGATTTCCTATCTCTATTCTTTGTGGACTCCATTTACTTCACATTTGTTGATTCTGAGATCGATTTCCCCTTCATAACATGGTATGTTTTCAATTGCTTTGCTTTGAATTGAGAATTATGAATAGCGTTTTTACGTTATAAGGCTTTTAGGGCTTGAATTCCTGTATATTTAATCACTTCAGGGCTAGGGTTGCATAGCATTGATTAATTTATGGTCTCCCAAGTAATTTATGAGTTTTTTGGTTTATTTGCATTTTGGTGAACTTGCTTGAGAATCATGATTTTCCCCTAGTATGGTATTAGTAGTTGAAATACCTGAATCATAAGCTTTCCTGTGTGATAATGGCAGATGTATAGGGTTTCAAACCTAGGGTAATACGATTCCACCTTATTTTGCTATAAAACAGGCCTAGAATGCAAAGAAAATCTATGGAGGGCCAACACCTAACTTGCCCTAAGCTTAAATATTTGAAATTCATGATTAATCTGGTGTTATGAGTGAAATTGTGATTTTAATGCCGATGTTCGGATTTCATCCTCAGTCCGAGATTTCTCGTTCCTTTGGGAGAATCCATCCCTGGTGGATTTTCCTGATTTCCTATGCAATTCCAGAATCTGCTATCACTTTCGGAGTTTCATATATTCTGCGGTTTTCCGTTGACCCCAGATTTTCTTGATCTCCTTTTTTTTCCCAATTTCCTCTGCTTTTCCGGAATCCTCTATCACTTTTGGAGTTTCATGTATTCCGTGGATTTTCGTTGACCTCAGATTTTCCCGATCTCCTTCATTTTCTTGATTTCCTTTGAGTTCTCAAAATCCACTATTGCTTTCAAAGTTTCATATATTATGTGGATTTTCATACACCCCAGATTTTCCCTAAGTCCTTGGTTCCCTATTTTTTCTGGATTTGCAAAGTGTCTCTGCCTTCGTGGAAATTCGTGTTTGGTAGATTTCCCAAAATTTGGTGAAGTGTAGGGAAATATAGAATAGTGTGATGTGTTAGTGATTTTTAATGCATTCTAAGGTTAATTCATGCAATCTTATGATCTCCTATGTGGTTTATTGATTCATAATGATCAGGTTTAATTGCTAGTAGGGGTTTTCATCACTATTCCACCAGAATCTATCTGCCCTAGAATTTCCCAAAATTCCTCTCTAGCTCAGATTCTGTGGGTGGTCCTGAAACCTAAAGTTTATCAAGATCATTTTATATGAGATTCAGTAACACCTTGGTTGTATAAGGTTCATTCTAACGGTGTTTTGACTGATTAACATTCCCTTCCTGTGATTTTTATTATGATTTCCATGTTGAGTGCAAGTTGAACCTAGCAGGGCAGCAGCTGGGTCTTCAATGTCTGATGTAGAAAAAAATAAGATGGACATTAAGAGCAAGATCCCTAAGAGTAAAATCACATCAATCTGGTCCGAAGTGACTAATACAAATGTCAGATTGTGGGATTATGAAGAATTTAAAGGAAGAATGGGAGCAGAGGATCCTCCTTTAGTGGCTAGAAGGATGAGGGAATCAGGCTTGTCACATCTACCTAGTTTCCCTTCCATGGTGCAGTGTTATGAGCTAGTCCTTGAGTGTGCCAGACACTACAATCAAGATACAAAGAGAATAATTGGTCCTCAAGGGAGAGTTGTAGCAAATCTCAACCCTGTTTCCATTGCCTAAACCTTTGATATGCCAGACAGATCTCATGTGGTGGGATTCAACATGAAGGAAGCTCAGGAGTTCTATGATGAACAGACTATGAAGTCACAACAACTTATTAATTCTTGGCTGGTGAAGCTCAAGTCTCACTATTCCAAGCTTCCCAAATTGTTATTTAGAGCAAAGTTCAAGGAGTATTATGATGCCATCACTCTTCTCAGTAGGGTGGTGGGATTGTAGAATGCTGGCATGTTTGAGAATTGGATGTGCCATGTGATTGTGAGGATGGAGCAAGAGAAGATTAAGTACCATTGGGCAGGGGACATTAGCGAAGTAATTGATGAGCAGTTGTCCAATTTGTTTCAAATAAAGACCTTCACAATGACTTCATATTTGGTCTACACACTTGCAAGATTCCACCCCTACAAATGATTGAGTACAAGGGGCACCTTTAGACAAGATATCATCTATGAGGTTTACCCTCAATTGCATCTAGGAAGCTCGAGCTATAGGAGGGTGAATGATGCATTGACCATGCATATCACTAGATTGCTTCAAGGTGTAAAGCATGTGAGAATTTCAGATCAGGAAAAGGAACTCATCAAGAAATATGGGGCATGGTTTATTCAGTTCCCAACCTTCTCCTACATTTGGATTGATGGCTGCCAGAGAGCCCCATACTGACTTCCAAGATACCCTACTAATCACATCATACTTTTGGAAGTCACTATGCTGATCTGTGACTTTGATGCCATTGTCAAGAGGGACAAACATAAGACTAGTTTTGGTGGAGATTTCCCATTAAGGATTGGTACTGGAGATGCTTGTCCTTCCATTGGTTTTTCCTAGGCTTCAGAAGAAGAAATGAGTACTCTTGGCCTATCTTTCCACTCAAAGAGATCCAAGTTTGATATCACAAGAGAAGCCCAAAAGAAGGCCAATACAAAATATAGCCATAAGATTGATTTGGAGGATTACTGGGCAAATTGCAATGATGAATTTGAGGTCAGAAAGAAGTTTTCTTGCTTCCCAGTTGAATCAGTCTAACTATACAATGTGAGGGTAGTCCCAGACCAACTTGACGATGATGGAAACTTGATTCAGGATCATGCTTATGAGGCAATAAAAGATAGACCAATTGGTCATGTGGATTGGTTAGAAGAGGAAAATATAGAATTAAAATAGTTCATGGAATTAGTTATCAAATTTACCAAGATGTGGCTAAAGCATAAGCTATGGGAGTTGGAAAATGAAGGTGTACAGTGCACCTATGTGCTAATGGGAGATTTAGATCCTCACTCCACCTTTGAAGTATCAACCGAGCAGGATCCTAAGGGAAAAGGTAAGCTAGATTCTCCTTTCAAAATCAAGATAAAAGGTGTTCAAGAAATAGAAGCCCAGGAAGCAGAAAAGTAGAGAAAGCGAAAGGCTAAGAAGAGGACAAGGACTAAGAAGTCTGAGCAAAAGGAAACTTAAGGGTAGAATCTTGAGGTTGATGATCCTATACCCAAAAGGAGAAGAGTCATAAAATTGTCAAAGAAGGCAAGCTCCAAGGTAGGAGGGGAAGAAGTTATCCCACTAGTGGTAAATGTTGAAAGTTCAGAGGAGAAGGCCAAGGTGTATACAAGGAGGTCTAGGACTCCTCCTAAGGATATTGTGCCTAAGGTAGATCTTCCTCTAGTTTTTTCTCATAAGGAGCAGCATGATGATGTTCCTTCCACTCATGAAGCTCAAATCAAACTAGGTGAGTCAAAAAATGTTGAGGATCATTTGGATACTCAAGGAGAAGAATTTCATGAAGGTGATCTTTACAGTGTGGAAGTTGAAGTAGAAAAGGTAATACAGTCTCCTTTGGTAACTTATGCAGAGTCACTTGTTGGAACCGAAGAGGTTAAATCACCGCCAGTAGAAGAAGAAATAGTGAAGGTTCTATCACCTATACATGAAGATGAACATGTTGAAGAAAAGGAAAGCAGGATGGATGAGATTCTTGAGAAACAAAATTTGGGTGAAGAGGCACCTAAGGATTAGTAGGAAGAAAAACAAAGTGAAGTACAATTGGAATCCACTATCCCTGGTTGGCTAGACAAGGAGATAAAGAGAAAACAAGTTGTTGTGGAAGATAGTCCATCAAATTGGGATGAGCTACTACCAAAAATTGTAAAAGATAAAGGTAAAAAGAAGGCTAGGGTGATTTCAAGGATTGAAAGGGATGAAGCTCATAACAGAGCTGTTCACATTGCCACCCCTGCTCTAGATAAAAATAGAGATGATGTGGCTGGAAAGGATTACAATGTTCAGACTTTGAATCTAGGGCCTACATCCATTGAGCAGGATATTGAAGATTATGAGGGTTCTAGTGCAGTCATCTTGGGAAGATTGAGGAAGGAAATAAAGACCAAGCAAGAGCTAAAGAAGGAAAATGAGAATCTCAGGAAGTGCTTGGAAGATTTGATGAAGCCCCTGCAATCTTTTAATCCTTCAGTTTCTGCTGCAAATCCTTTACCTCAAGAGACCATTACCGGGCTAGAAAAGATGAAGGCTTCCACTCTTGCTACTACGAATTAGCTGCAAGGGGTACGAACCAAAGGTAATGAGGCCATTAAAGAGATTTTCTCAACTAGGAAGGATGCTATAAGGACAACTGATTGGTTGAAGGAAGTGTTAAAATAGGATAAGGAAGATACAGATCTCCTGCTACAGAAAACCAAGACTATCATGGAGTACACTAGGGATAAACTAGTAAGTGATAAAATTCTTCCTTCCTCTAGAGCTGCCAAACTATGGGACTGGTTTGAAGCTTTATAGCTTAGGAAGAAGGTGTTGAAGAAGATTTACAAACAGAGGAGGCAGATTGATGATACCCTAGCAGGTGTGTATAATGGTTCCATTTCCTTTTTTGAGATTATGACAGGAAGAAGGAAGATTGCTCCCAAATATTTGAGTTTGGAATAGTTGAGGAAGTGGTGGTATCATGTTTATGCCCCAGTTAATGATGATTCCATTTCTGAGCACTAGTTGGATGATGTGGTGACAATCAAGGGAAGAAATTGCATCAATTGAGAGATGACTTAGGGTTTTTCCTTTACCCTCTGTGGCTGACTTGGATAGGGTGCTTTTGAAGGTTCATGAGATGTTGGATTGGAATAAGGAAAAAGGGGAAGGCAGTTAGTGATTAGCTCCATCGAGATTTGTGCTTCCCTATTATTTTTCCATGCATTGGTTTGAGTTGCATTGGAAATCAAAGGCCGAGCTGGATGAAGTTCATGCATTAAATGCATATTTTATTCCATTTTGAATTTCTCTTGGCCGGTCACTTGTTGTGCTTTATTATTATTGTAAAATCTTATCTCGGCTGACGTGTTTTGGAGGTTTCTATAAATATGGCATTTTGCCTCATTTGTAAGGGTTAGGAAATTTTAGATATAGACAAATAGAGAGCTAGTTAGAGCGAATTAGTAGAGCAGGAGTTAGCAAGTAGTTATTCTCAAGCAAATATTGTAACAAAAAGCTTGAGTTGTTGCTACAGTGGATAATTCCATGCAAGTAATGACATTGTGATTTGGTGTCATACTTGTGTTCTTCTTATCTTGCATGGTTCTTGTTATTCTATCTCTAGAATTTCTTTGAGGAAAATCGATATTTAGATTATATTTGATATATTGGTGTTTATGGTTTGATATTTGAAGTGTTGCAACAATCCCTGGTCCATACTTTTGGCAACCAACTTATTGTTAGTTGCTTTGCAAAGCTAGCCTAGACTTTATATTCGTTGTGTTTAGTTCAATTATCAGGGTTTATTCATTTTAATTACAATAGGGTTGTTTGAATGAATGTTCATGATTTGAAAATATTAACACCTTAGAAGATTGCACTATTTCTATAAGATTGCAGATTTATCTGGGTGAAGTAGAGATTAGTTTTGAGGGATTGGTTCATTTCGAGTGTTTTTTCATCTACATTATGAATCTTAGGTTTAATATTAAGTTTAGAAATATTTCTGAAACCCTTATCTTTTGTTGTTTCTTTGATTGTTGGGTTAAATTTAGGATTGAAGTATCATCATATCGTTAGATCTGATAAATTGAGATTCATTATTTTTCTTGTAGTAAGGTCCCATTGTGATTACCAACATTTTTACATTTATCACTAAGTTGTTTATGCATTATCAAGACTAGAAATTAGAGATCTTGGGGTTATCTCGTGAGGCTTGCTCATAGAGATTTACCTTTCAAGAGAGATAGGATATTATATTCTGTCTGAGTTGTTGTTGTGTAGAAAACATCATCAAGAGATTGGCGCTAGAAGGAGGGCTTGAATAAGCAAGCTGGATCAATTTTTGAACACCATCTCTCTTGAAAGATTCAGAAGAAGAACCAGATCTGCTCTAGGAGAGGAGGAATTTTAGGAATTACTAGACCCTACTAGGTCTAGAAGGACCAACAGAAGGCGAGAATCATCATCATCTCATCCACCTCCATCATTTGTATCAGCCCCATCTTTGCCAGGTTCATCTGAGTTTGAGGAAATTCCCATTCCACAACCTCAGCCAGTCATAAATCAGCCATTGCCACCCCCACCTCCACTAATGGCTTTCCTAGCAACCAACCCATCTCCATTTAGTTTTTCCATTTACAATGTTATGCCCAAAAACCCTGAACACTTTTGTTCAAAATTCCATGTTAATGATCCCAATAGAACCGCTGCGGAACACATCAGGATCTTTTAGACTGGCCTTAAGGATAGAGGGATAAACAATGAGGATGTAGCATATAGACTTTTTCCTTATTCATTAGGCGAGGATGCATTCTATTGGTATAATAATTTACCTGTTGGGTCTATCGAGCACTGGACTGAGCTAGAGGCTGCATTCTTGCAGAAGTTCTGAATGCCCATTAGTTCCAATGAGTTATACCATCAATTCACTAAAGTTAAGAGATAGGTCAATGAGCCTATAGGGTCTTTCAAAAATAGGTTTCATCGTGCTTATACCAGACTGTAGGCCCCTTATGCTGTTGATGAGCCTACTACTTTAGAAGTTTATTATGAGGGACTTGATAGTTTGACAACTACTTTTATGAAATGGAGTAATAACCCTCCTGCTAGTCTACTTGATGCATATGCAGAGGTTGTGAAAGTTAGCACTAATCTAAGGAAACATCTGTCTGGACCTCTACCCTCATTAGGACCCATTGCTCACCCTAGACAAGTTCGAGCTCTCAACCAAGCTCTTGCCAACCATAGTCCTATTATGAATTATGTCCCTTAGTTGCCTCTGGTCCCTCACCTAGGACCTCCCGTGGGACAAGTTTCATCCACACTTAGTTACCCTTAGCAAATTGTGAATCAAACTTTGCATATCCAACCTTAGGCTAGCTATCCTTCATACCTGTAGAATTCTAAAGTCTTGAATCAATAACTGAATGCCAATGCTGTTGTAGGATATTCCCAGAATAATGTGAATCAGCCTCCATACAGTAATCCTGACAAGGAGAGACTGAATGAATTGTCTGAACAAATAAAGAAGCTGAATATGGAGGTGACTTACTTGAGGAACCAAAACAATTAGTTGCAAGTTGCTCAGAGAAATATGTAGTCCAATCAGAACAGAGAGAATCCACAAGGACAACACTTTGATAGAGGGAAACGTCATGATCGAGGATACAATAATGAAAGAGGATACAATAACGAAAGAGGATATAACCAGGAAAGAGGTTACAACAATGAAAGGGGATTTAATCATGAAAGATGGTATAATAATCATAGAAGACAAAACTACGACAAAGGGAAATCCTCGGGCTAGAACTTTGATAGAGGGCAAGGTGGTGGACAAGGATTCGATAGGAGGCAACCACAAGGACATAACAAAACTTGGAACACATGGCCCAACAATGGAGGAGTCCCCACCCCATTAGATCAACCAGTTAATCATTCTGTCAACTAGTCTGTCAACCAACCTATTAATCAAGAGAAGCCTCCTAGTGTTGTATATTTGGCTAAGGCTACTTTATCAAGATGGTGTAGGCTCCGTAAAATGAGTCAACATTTTGAATTAGATTTTCAAGAGTTCCAAACAACATCCTCTATCTTTCAGTATGAAGAAGAGAATAATGTAGGGAGTCAGAAAATAGTGCCATCCAATCCTTATGATTCACTAGTGTTGGTACTAAATCATGTTCTTTTCCCCCAAAGTAAGGAGAATGCACCTGAAGAAGAACTTGATCATTTGGAGGCAGGAGCAGACCAGGTGTGCAATGGGGATGAAATCACACAATTATTTGATGAGATTCCAATGAATGATAATGGTCCCAGAGATGAAGAAGAGGCTTATGCTGAAGAAGTACAGATCTTCCAGAGACCTATCAAGAAGTATGACTTAAGGGAATTTCCACATAGACGCCCACAAGCTAGAGGCCCCTTTACTATGTCTATCCCACCGAACAATTTCAACACACCTCCAGATCCTAATGCTAGCAATAATCCATCATTGGCTTAGGTGTCCAGGCAATATTTATCTCAAAATCTAGGGCAAGCTGATGTACCAAAAGGGAGAAATGTTGATGCAAACAAGGATAGGGTGATGGAATACCCAAAGGAAACCTTTGCTAATCTGAGTGAGGAACAATTGGCCCTATATGTTGCTAAAGAACTCAGAAAATTAAAGGTAAGCCTATCTGCATTTGAGCTATTAAGAGTTCCAACCATTAGGAATGCAATCTTAGGAGCTTATAATGAAAATTCCATGTCACAAAGTAAATCAGTTAGCAAAAGTGTCAATAGAGCATCTAGTTCTCAATGAGTAGGAAGGAAAAATCAGACTCATAATTAGGTCTATATGCCTCCTAGGGATAAGGGAAAGGAGAGAGACAAGACTCAAGTTGCTCAAGTAGATACACCCTTAACTCTGTTTCAAAGGAAAATAGATAAACCTCCATTCCTGATTTTTATGCATATTTTTGGTAAGAATCTGCATAATTGTCTGGTGGATTCTAGTGCTTCAGCCAATGGTATGCCTTTCGGTGTGTGTAAAGCTATGGGTATTACTCCTGCTGACTCACAAAAGAAAGTTACACAATTAGATAGGACTGAAGTAAATGTTGTAGGGGAATTAAATATGATTCATATGCAAGTTGCTTCTGATCCTAGAATCCAAAAGGTTATCAATGTACATGTGGTTGACATCCCTGATGCTTATGGCTTAATCTTGGGAAGAGACTTCACTAAAGATTTGAATGGATATGTCTCGACTGATCACTCTCACATGTGGCTTCCCTAGAAGGGAGTGCCAAACTAGATTATAATTGAAGGAGAACCCAAAATGAAATACATGATTACAAAATATCAAAATACCTCTAACAAAATACTGATATCAGAAGTAAGTATGGGTAACTATGTGCTTGCAACTACTTTTGAGGGGTTAGATGTGGAGGAAATCCTCATGTTGCATAAAATGTCTAATGGCCTCATAGCAGAAGCTAGTGGTACTGAATCCTTAGTGGAACCAGTTGAAAACGATGATGAACTAGTTGAAAATAATGATGATCCAGAACATAATTAGTTGGCTTTGCTAGATAGTTTTCAAGAGTTCATTTGGAAGTGCATTGAAGACTAGGTTTAGTTGGGAAGAGGAATGAACTTTGGAGAGCCACTCTTTCCCAATTGGTGTAGGGTGCATAATGCCTCTCATTTAGAACTCGACTGTTGTTTGTGCTAGGCTGCAGTGGAACAAATCCAAAAATGTATCAACCCCACTCCTGCAATAAAAATTGATATCCAGAATTTCCATGAAGATCTCAAAGGAAAAGGAGTGATGCTTTCCAAAGAGTTGTCTAGCAGTAACAATGCAAGTGAAAAAGTAAGGAAGTCTACAGTTGCTGGATGTTGGACTTTGAGATTCGATGGTTTCAAATCAAAACAAGGACCTCGAGCAGGTTTCGAGCTAATTAGTCCAAAAGGTAAGACAGTTTTTGCTGATCATAGACTTCAATTTCATTGTACGAATAATGTAGTAGAATATAAGGCTCTGGTTCATGGATTATTAATGTCCTCAAAGAAAAATGTTAAGATCTTGCAAGTTTTTTGGAGATTCTGAGTTAGTAGTCAAACAAGTTAGGAGACAATACTCTTGTCATGATAGAAGAATGACCAACTACAGGCATAGAGTATGGGATCTCATTGAAATATTTGATGCCTTCAACATTCAGTTGATTCCATGAAGTAAGAACCAGACAGCTGACTCCCTAGTGCAGGGAGCCAGTACATTGCAACCCTCTGTCCCTTTCTAGACTAAATAATTTTACTTTGGAGCTGACCCCAGTACCCTCAGTACTTGATAATGTTACCAACTTCTAGGTGTTTGAAGACAACAAGCACATCTTAGATTTCATTACTAATACTGATGTCTTTACTTCTCAAATCATTGACAAAACTGAGCTCCAAGAAGCAGAGATGGACCTTGAAGGGGTAATCAATCTAAAGAATAACACTATTCCCAAAGGAATGGTGCAATTAGAAAGGATCTTTGATCTAGACAAGGTCAAGGAGAAAGAACATGATACCAGGAAAGAGTCCATTAGTGGACAGTGTGATAAATATAATATGGGAACTCAAGAGGATACCAAAAACATCTTTATTGGCAAAGTGTGCACTCTAGAAGAAAGAAAGGTAATCATCGATGCACTACATAGATATCCAGATGTGATAGCCTAGAGTTATGAAGATTTAAAGACTTATGATACATCAATCATAACCCATACTATCCCTCTCAATCCAGGAGTAAAACCTTTCAGACAAAGGCAAAGGCCTACCAATGCTTTACTGGAACCCATAATACAGAAGGAAGTGCAAAAACTATTTTCTGCAAGAATAATATTTCCAGTTAGACACTCTACTTGGGTTGCTAATTTGGTTCCAGTGTGAAAGAAAAATGGTGAAATCAGGCTATGTGTAGATTTCAAGAACCTAAATAGGGCATCAGAAAAAGATAACTATCTGGTTCCCTCACTGGATGAAGTGCTCCAGATTGTCAATGGATCTCAAATGATGTCTTTCTTGGATGGATATTTGGGCTACAACTAGGTCATGGTGCAGTATGAGGATAGGCACAAGACTGCTTTCACCACCAAGTGGGGCACTTTTTCCTATCAGAGTATACCCTTTGGCTTGATTAATGTTGGAGCCACATTCCAATGAGCTATGGGTATCGCCTTTAAGGATATAATTGGTAAGTGAATAATCATTTATATGGATGATCTAATAGTCTTTTTAAAAAAGAGAGGTGATCATATCTTAGATTTATGCAAAGTTTTTCAGAAATGTAGAGAGTTTGGGATATCTCTCAACCCAAAGAAATGCATCTTTGGAGTAACATAAGGTAAATTGTTAGGGAATGTTCTCTCTAAGAAAGGAAATGCAATTGATCCAAAATGCATAGAGGCCATTCTTAAGATTCCACCACCTTCCAGTAAAAAGAAAATGAAATCATTCTTTGGCAAGATCAACTTTGTGAGGAAGTTCATCACTGGATTTGCATAAATAGTTAAGCCATTGAATGCAATGTTAAAGCAGGAAGCCAAAGTTGAATGGAGTGCAGAAGCAAAGGAAGCATTTGCAGAGATAAAAAGGGCTATTGCTAAAGCTCCCATGTTGGTAATTCTAGACTATCCTAAGCCATTCTATATATATATATTCATTTTCTTCTAATCACTCCTCTGCTGCTATGTTAACTCAAAAGTTTGACCAAGGAAATGAACACCCCATTGCATTTATGAGTGCACCTTTAAAGGATGTAGAACTGAGATACCCAAGTGTGGAAAAGAAGGCCTATGCCTTGGTCCGAGCTGTAAAGAAATTTAGGCATTATATCCTCAGAAAAAAAATCTTTGCAATAGTGCCTGATCCTACAGTTAAGCTGTTGCTGATGCAGAATGAGCTAGGAGAACGTAGAGCCAAGTGGGTAAGTATATTACAAGAGTATGATATGGAAATTCAGCCCATGAAGCTAGTAAGAGGGCAAGGACTTACAAAGACAATGGCAGAGACATGCCTTGACCTTACAACTCAGAGTTATAATTTAGAAGATGTCTCTCCTAGCGAGTGGTACGATGATATTGTTCATTATCTCCTGACTCAGAGGTGCCCTGATCATCTTAATGCAATACAAAGAATGGCATTGCACTTAAAGAGTGACAGTTTCATGCTAAAGGGAGTCATCCCATGAATCTACCTTCCTTTGCTGGTCATAGGTATATCCTTACTATCACTGATTATTTTACAAGATGGACTGAGGCCCTTGCTTGCAAGCAATGCACTTCAGAGGTAGTAATTAACTTCATCGAATAAGGTATCATTAATCATTTTGGATGTCCTATGTCTTTAGTTTGTGATAATGGTCCTACATTTTCATCGTTGAAATTTTCTAATTAGGCTTTTAATCATGGGATTATCATTAAATTTGCATCCAACTATTATCCTTAGGGTAATGGGTTGGCTGAATCTTCCAACAAAAATCTCCTGACTGTTATCTACAAACTATTAGAAAGAAATCTGAATGATTGGCATACCCCACTCAGATTTACGCTTTGGGCAGATCGCACAAGACATAAAAATTCCATAGGGATTGTGTGAATCCCAACCTTTGTACCTGCAAAACAACAAGAATAAACAAGGTAAACAATAGATTGCAAGCCAAAACAAGGATTCCCCATGAAATCCATTTACAACTTCAAACTAGGAAAGAAAATTTAACAAAGAACATAATGAAAATGATAAAACAAAGATTAAATCCTAATTAGATGTGAAAACTGATGATCCCATGGGGGAATTGGTGCCAATTTGATGTGAAAATTGGCCCTTTCCCAATTCGTATGATGCAAGCTTGATGTGTTGAAGATGATTGATCCACTTTGTTGATGAAGAATGAGAACTCCAAGCCAAAATTTGCAAAACCTAGCTATGACTCAATGATAATGGATGAAATTCAAGAGATATTTGAGCATGGTAACTTTGCCTAGATTGTGGATGATGAAATGAGGATGTGAGCTCTTTCTTTATAGAATTTCAAGATGGATGAATTTCCAAATTTGAGCAATGTGGGACTAACATTCATCCAATGGTATGATGCCACTTGTCAAGATATGAATGGATGGAGGATGTGCAAGATTTGGGGTTTCTGCCAATAAATGCCTAATTTGAAATTCAAATTTGTTGAAATGACATGTAAGAGGGAAGGGAAAATGCAATAAATGCCACTTGGATCAAGGCAAAGGACACATAAGATGAATTTATTGCCTTGTTGGATGTACATGTTGACTTAGAATTTTTGAATTCAAATTGAGAGAATATTCCAAAAGATGCCTTGTGAGGAAAATAGAGATTTAATAAATGAATTAAATCTATTTTCATGTGCAACTTGCATTATCTAGAGGATGGGACATGAGATGAGATTAAATTATCAAGGGTTAATTAATTTAATGAGAGAGGTTAGATGATGTGACCTATTTGACTCAAATTTATGGGTTTATTTAAATCAAATAAGAGAGGAATATGGTAAGAGGCTAATTAAATAAGGATTTTGATTTATTTAATTAAAAGAAATGGTGTTAGATTAAATCAAATAAGGTTTTAATTTATTTAATTTAATGAACAGACTTTAGAGATTTAATCAAATAAAATTGATTATTTAATTAAATAGGGATAATTAGATCAGATGAATTGATTTAATTAACAAAAGGGGTGACTTAATCAGATAACATGATTTATTTAATTAAGAGAGGACTATTGATGAATTTAATTAGATAGGGGAATTTGATTAAATGGTTAGACTAGGGGTTGATTCAAGAAGAAACTATGTTAGTAAGTCAGGGTCAGATACATAATGTCAATCAGTATATTTTACATGTCTACATTTTGCCCCTCTTTGAAGCAATGCACTCATTTCGTTGGTTCAAAGAATAAACGATCTCAATTAAAGCCAATTTTTTTTTATATTTAAAAACTTACCCCAATGCTACATGGCAGGAGAAAACATGCCATTAGAATACCCCCTCGAGAGATCGGATGAAAATTTTAAGTATTTGGGTGATCTCGCGAAAAAAATAGAACCAAGTATTTGATAGGTCCGAAAGGGATCTAGGAGGCTAAAAACATGTCTAAATGCAATAAAATGATAAAAAAAAGCCTCAATCAGACAGAAAGTGATTCGGGGGGTCCAAAACCCTAGCAGGACAGCCAGATAGGGTGAAAAAACCCTAATTTTTAGGCTTAAAATGGGCCCAAGGGGTCACTTTCAAGTCACTTTCACACACCTCTGCTAGCAACCTTGAGATTTGAGCTCTAACTCTCTGATGATATGGTGCAACGACAACTTCCCCTGCACATCACTGATCAAGTTCAGACATACCAGTGGCCACCTGGCATCTGGGCACCGATATGTGACCCTTACCCAAGCTTCGTCTTTGCATTTAATGCCCTAATTAATGCTTTAAAGGGGAGAATCACCTTCAGCAGCGATATATAGCAGCACTTGGCATTCAAATTGCACCACACAGTGCTGTTTTGTGTTGCAACGATGCAGTTCGGAGTTTATAAACTTTGACGCTGAGCTCGGGTTTGGTGGGTCAGTTTGAAAAAGTGCGCCGTGTCGCCCATTTCACGAAAACTGTGACACTAGATGGTAAAGTGCACCACAACGGTGCCATATAGCTCTTTTTGGGCTTTAGCGTCAAACTTTGAGTAAAATCAAACTGTGATGCCATCGCAAACTGTGCCACTGGGGAAGTTTCTAGAGCATTTGACCAAAAAAAATTTCAATTTTTTTTAACACATTGACCTTCCTTGATGTAGGATGCGGCGAGGGAGCTCTACTCTCGGGAGCACTGATCAAAAAATTTGGCTAGCATTTTGTGAGACCTGAGCGACAAGGACCATGACCAAATGGGAGTTGCAGGATTGTGGCATATTGCATATGCAGTGCCTATGCATACTCATCTAGAGATGTTATCAGCGTTGGCCAAGAGGTGGCACAACGAGACGTCATCATTTCATCTCCCCACTGGCGAGGCCACCGTCACTCTAGAGGATGTTTGGTGCATTTTGCGATTGCCTATTCATGTTAGACGAGCCATATTTGATATGGATGAGGGGTGCAAGGCCTGCTGCAAAGTCCTCGTCACATGGGACATCATCTTCTGTGAGGGACATATAGAGTTAGAGCGATATAGGGTCATAGCACCTCCCTACCACTGGGTAGTTGTAGCTATTATTTTGGGTCTTGTTGCCCCAGACAGACGGGGGCGATGTTTCAATCTTGGCTAGGGGTATTGCTGGGAGCAGAACGTCCGAGACAGGTCGGTTCACTTTGCATGGGGACCTGTTCTGCTAGCTTCGCTTTACAGGGACCTTCATGAGTACGTATACATGGACGACAGAGTGTTGGGGGCTGGAGTGACTTTACTTCATGTCTGGGCATGGGAGCACATTTCTATGCTACATCCATGTGTCATTCCAGTTCTGATAGGGGTAGACGATGCCCTCGTGACACGATACAGAGGCGGTGTGTCCTTTACACACACTGGTGAGCATGAGATCCCCTATTGGAGGTGGGTCTTAGATGAGATGCTAGTTTTCACTTGGTGACCATACCTCGGTCGGCCTGTAGGGGTGGGAGCATACGATGATCGAGAGGTATCTACTCGGGCACATGCAATGTCAATTTGGAGAACCGCAGGATTGGCCTGATGATGACTATGTAGCCATATTTGTTCACAACATGACACAGGTGTCATGGGGACAATATATTTCTACCTCAGAGGCAGTCAAAAACTTTAGACATTTGGTAGCCTAACCATGGGCTTATGATCAGGGTTTGGTAGATCTCAGCACCACTCAGGCTTACAGGGACTGGTTCCAGCCTCCACTTTGGTTGACCATTCTAGGTGAGGACCCAGATGTGTGTAGAGTTAGGGGTAGAGGGGGAGGCCGAGGATGAGGACATAGGGTTGAGATTCTATAGGATCCACCAGGTGTGCACCTAGTCTCGCTAGGTCATGAAAATGTACACATGCAAGATTAGTTGCAGGTGTTGCCAATTCCACCACCACGAGTTGAGGGTGAGGATCAACCTCATGCATAGGCACAGATGTAGCCATAGGGACAGGAAGACACTCGAGATGCACTGGTTGCGCAACTGCAGGCCCAAATTCAGGCTATGACAACCAAGAGAGAGCATCTTAGGGCGAAGAGGGACCAGTCCGTGCAGCAGAGACAGGCTGCAGAGCTACAGGCAGCCACTAACCTAGGTTGCAGACAATAGATAGAGAGCATGACATCCTCCTCCTCCTAGGGTATAGTGTCTGTGCGATCCTTTAGGGATGCTATCCAAGAGGTAGAGTATTATCGACGGTCCTATCATGAGGCCGTACCTAGAGCAGAGTGGGTCCCAGAGTACTCAGAGCAGGCCAACCACATACCAGCAGAGGTTCACAGTGACAGGGGCGAGGGCAGCATTCATAAGGATCGAGCTTGATCGAGATGATACATACTTTTTGTGCCTTATGGGCTCATTTTTGATAGCCTGATGGGCATTTTGTACCGATTGACATATATGTATAGTGATCTGATTTATTTTTTGTACCATGACAGTGACGTGATGATATATATATGAGCTGATTTTGATGTGATGAAATGCGCACTCTTTATTTGTGCATGTATGATTCTACTTCTATATGTTATGGATGCATTTACTTCTAATGATGTTTATGTAATGATTATAACTAATAGATCTATATTATGCTAACCTATGATATGCAAATGTGATGGTCCATTCACTAGTAGAATTTGGCAAATAAATGACTACGTGACTAAAAATTTTAGTCACATGACTAAAAATTTTAGTCACGTGACTAACACTAGTAGTATTTGCAAAATAAATGACTAATTTGGTCATTTATAAGTGACTAATTTGGTCATCGGGTAAAATCACAACTAAATGACTAAATAAATGACTATTATTCCTCTATTCTTTTTTCTTTCGAATTTGATCATAATCCATAGAGCATAATCCCCCCTCATGGGACCCCTACCTAAGTGAGCCATTTGGCCACCTAGGTTACTTAGTGCATCAAAAATACCTATTGCGTGGAAGGCATTTCCTTTCGGTACAGTCTTAAGGCCTTCATATATGTTATAAAAAAATTTAACATTTACATTCTTTAACTTTTATTACTCATTATGTTAATGAATCATTGATGTTTTTAATTATGATTTCAAGCCAGTTTGATTTTACTATTGTGTTAGCATGTCAAATGTATCAAAGAGCAATTTTGGTCAATTTCACTAATAAAATATGATTCAAACAATCCAATTGTATTTTGAGGGCTATCTTGGAGACACTTCATTTAAATAATACATATATGTTATCAATTAATTCAATCCATTTGAATGGATCATTTAAGGAATCAAGAATCAATAGTGCTATTCCCATAGTCTAACATGATGAGGTCAAAGAGAAAGCATTTTAGGGAGCCCTAACTTCACCACACCTAAGCCCAAGAGCGTGAAGTATGTTAGGGAGCCCTAATCTAGATTTGTCTAAATTTATTTCATTCCATTATTTAGCACTTATTATTAATTTTTTAAGCTAGCCACATGCAACTAGAATTTGTAGCACATCCATGCACAAACACATACTCTCTAACATATTAACATACATATAATTTTCTATCGGCACAATCCTTGAACCTCCTTTAGGTGCAAGTGTTAGTATATATTCATTTTTCTATATAGAATTGTCTCCCCATCGATCTCTCTTTATTTTTCCTAATCTCTCCAAAGATCAATTAAACTATCAAATTTTTTATATATTAATTTAATTTTTTCTATATAAGAATATATTAATTATTAATTATAATAATTTTATATTTATATTTAATATTTTTTATTATAAAATACAATATATAATAATAATATAACCTATATATACTATTAAATTAATAATAAATATAATTATATTATATATAATTTAATCTTATTACTATTATATTAAATATATATAATATATTAATTATATTTTAATTTATATATATTATATTAATTTTTTATGATTAAACAAATCTTAAACGTTCATCATTTTTTGCCATTTTTTTTGGTTGCTTTTCACCATTTTGTGCTAGTTTTCCCACCACTATTGGTTCTCGCTCCTCTAAACTCTCCCTAGCTATTATTGACTCTTAGAGTATGTTTATTAAAATGAAAATGACTGCCAAGTTCCTAATAATGTGCACATTTAGGTTTTGACATTACGACATCTTTTACCCTACACAGTTTAGTATACAACAACATTTTCTATTGACGCACATTTCTTTCACGGATGTTCATACCATGTTCCAAAGCTCCCTTCAAAGCTCCCATTTTCAGATAGGGAGGATGCTTGCAAAGGCGGGCGGGACATTGCCAATGGGTTTGCTTCACCAAACTCTTCCTCTCTGGTAGTGTTGAGTATTTGGGCTTTACACCCACTCATTTCATTTGCTTAATTTTTTCTAATACACACTATGTAATGCTAAGAAATGTCTGTAAATACCATGCATACATTGTCATGTTGATGGATGTGTTTATGGTTTATTTAGTAAATTAGTAGTGTTGATGAACTTTCGTACCTTATTATGGCCATCATACCTTTTCTCCATTTGGATATGTTGTGATTTTTGTTACTTGTTGATATTTTCTTGATTTCCTTAAAATGAATATGGAGTTCGAGTGTTTCTTTTTGAATAAAATCATATCACTTTTGATTCTGATTTACAAACTTCTGCCTAAAAGATGAAGAATATACAAGTTACAAATTTTTATTGTCTGAATGATAATGATGTAGATTTTTTTCAAAAAAAATGTCAAAGATGAATGTAATCCGTTGTGACAGAGGATTGATCCAGTGTTGAAGACCAAACAATTTTCAGGGCAAGAAAACACCCTTCATTAGGGCATGGAAACAGGGCACACAGTGCACAACAGTGGCCATGGTGGTGGTAGTAGCTACAAACACAAAGATGTTTGGTCCATCTTCAGAGCTTTCTACAAGCAATTCTTGTGGCTTTGCTTTTTAACTCCATGATTTTGAAGTTTTAGTAGCTATAGTTTCTTTTTAACTCCATTATTTTGAAGTTAGTAGCTATAGTTGCTTGTTGGTCTAAGGCTAAACCACCTTTATTTTGTTTAGTCAAAAAGTTGAAAATGGTGTCTAAAGTTGCATTCAACAATGATTCCCTTAAAGAAAAAAGCCTTGGATTTTTTTATAAAGTGTATGGGTCTTTGGCTAAGACCTAAAAGCATGAATAATTTAACTCTTCTCCATTAGGAACTTCTGTTGAAAGGAAAAATGAACATTTGGTTTTGTGGAGAAAGTTTCCATAACTTATTTTTAAACAAAAGAGAACATAGATCTGATTTCTAAAAGTGACCCATATTTTATAGAAGAGGATTATATTTTAGAACATTGGTCCATGGATTTTAATCCTCCTAACACTACTACATAGAGGGGCCATTTAAGACGATAGTTTAAGAAAAAATACTAATTTTTTCTTAAACATATTTAAGCTATATTTTTTATTTTATACTGTCTCAAATTAAGACAATAAAAATTAAACATATTTAAGTTATATTTTTTATTTTATATTGTCTCAAATTAAGACAATAGAAAAATACATTTTCCCTTAAAAATATAATTATCTCTTTCTCACACTTTTTCCCTAAAATAAAACTGATGTATTTTTCCCCTTTTCGATTGCTCGAGTTGGCTCTCCCACTCAGGATGTAGTTTCTTCTACTGCTGTGGTGTCCCACTCAGCACACAGTTTATTCTGGCAGGAAGGCTGGGTGTGGCGGGAAGGCTTATAACAATGGGTGTGGTGGAAAGAGACCATTGTATTTGTTTTTTAATGATCGGGATCTGTAGAAGATATTATGCCCTAGCTGCCATTTTCTTTAACCCGTGGGCTGCCATTTTCTTCAACCCATGGGGCGTCTGCAAGCAAATAGGTAACATTGTAAAAAAACCCAGATCTTGTTAACAAACACTTGTTTACATGAAAGACCCATCAAGTAGATCCATTCACTCACCATTTTCTGTGATGATTATAACTGGGATGCTATATCTTTGTTTGACGTACATGGCAATCCTTTCCATACCACATACATAGTTCCCATCCATTCCCATCTCGATATATCTTCCTTTCGGGAGACACACATGTCTTCAATCTACTTACCAGCCAATCCTAATACCCCTACATGATAATAGCCACATTCACAATCTAATAAGGGGAAGGTAACATAGCAAAAAGAAACATCTTCTGTGTAGGGACAAGGAGGAAGTGTGTGGCCTTTGGAGCCATGCACTCAGCTTGCACAAAGGTTTGGAGGTTAAGCACATATCTGAATGCCTTGGCCACCTCATGCCTATAATGGAATGGACGTGGAACAGAGTTAGCACAGACATCTAACAATGACCCACCCTCGAAGGTTCGAATGCTCACTCAATATTGATTATAAGAAGAGCTTAAGAATAATCACAAAAGCATACACATACAGTGGTAAATGTTCATCTTAAAGCTTTAGCTGCTACAATTACCAGATTTACTTGTGTTAGAATTAATGTAGAGAGTACTATGAATTTAATAGCTATTATCCCACCCCTGCAACAAAACCATTAAGATTGTAACTCCATAGATAGGAATAGGATAATGGGGCCTGATTCTCAAGATCTTTATCAGCTTAGGAAAAAAATACATGTATTTTTGTTTATGTGTGCATGTCTCTGCGATGGATGGAGAGAGAAAGATTGACCTTCAGTCCTTTTTTTCCTTTTATGAGAGAGAGATTGACCTTCAGTCATTTCTTCTCCGTTCTCATTTGTATGAGAGAGAAAGAGAGAGATTGCCCTTCAGTACTTTCTTCTTCATTGTATGATATTAAGCAAGGTGCTCATTGATTTGGAAATTGATTCCTAATTGCAGCAAAACAAGTTTCAAGAAAACCATTAGAAATGGTGAGTAGTCAATGTATCATACCAAACAACATATCTTAAAGTGTCTCTCATATTCTCTACTTTCTTTTCTTGTAGTTCACACTGCTTTGTTTCTCCTATAGTAATAGATCACACAAGTTATCGCATTTCCATTTTAAACATATCTAGGATCTGTCCATGCTGGTTTGACTTGGTTGCCTGGGTTTTTCAATAAACAGGACAAACCTGGGTCAAACTGAGGAGAAAAGGGAATTTTTTTTTAAATACATGTGACTGAAAAACATAATTTTGTTACCTGATCCATAGGATTTATTCTAAAAAAACATATTCTGCATAACTCTAAATTTACTCTGCTCCTCTATCATGGAATTCTATATTCTTGAAAATCCAAGGCTAAATGTTGAATAAATCCATGGACTCATGGCATTCTAAATTCTTGGAAAAGTAGGGATAAATAATGTATCATGTGGCTCAAAAAAACCTCATCTGCTTAACAAATTATATTCTTCTAAAAATTATGTAGAAAGAACAATAAACCCAAAATTGAGAGATGGATCCCAAAATCTAGCTTGGAGCTCCACATCAAGCAAGTCCTGGCAATAAAAAATGGGTTCCAACTAGTATTAACATTATTGCTTTCAGTCTGTTCATCCTGCTCCATAGGTTTCTGATCATTAGGATTCTCTTGCTGTGGTGAACTAGCCAAGACAAGACAAGAATATGTATCTTGCTAGTAGGCATAGCCCACCTCATCACTAAAATGACACGGAAGAGGGGTGATGGATAGCCTACAAATGATGAGAACAACTTGCATGTCTTTGGGAATGCTGACAATATTTGTCTTGCTAGGAATGACCATGAGGTGGTGAGGTTGGATGAACACGAACAATTGTGCCAGATGTGTTGTCCTAATGGTCCAAAAGAGTCTAGAGATTGGCCACATGTAGAGTGACCTTGTTCGCCTCATAACCATTTATCAAATACCATTTATGGAGAAGCAGTTGAACTTTGTAATCAATTTATGGCCTTACATAAATAGCCAAAGTAATGGAAGATGTTTTTTTTTTTATTTGCTAAGAATCACCTATAAAAATTCCTTTGAGAACCCCTTGACCTCTTTAAATAGGCAAGGATGCCTAGAATGTTAAGTTATTTTTCAGCAAAGGCTGGTTTGATGTAAGTGTCACAATCCTATTTAATGCCTTCATTCTTCAAATTTATCAACTCTCATGACAAAATTATTTCATGAAATGGGGTCAAGAAACCTTCTAAGTTTGCATAATCTCTTCAAACCTGACATTCAAAATTTGTCTTTGGTGAGTTGTAAAACTCCATTACCACAAAAGATCATTATCCAAACTAGATATGGTTATTCCTTCTCATGGGGAAACTTTTTATTTTCCTTGTGTAGTTAGGTTTTTTTTAGAATTATTAAGGAAAACTTATGAAATATAGAATTGATACAAATGTCACAAGTTTTTCAATCAAACATTTCACTATGCTAGCACTATCAATTGTAAAGCATTGTAAATGACCAAGATAGATAAGTGGGAAAACGCTTTATGCATTACCTTTTATTATTTTTTGTATATATCTTACCCTTGGTTGTATCATGTATGGATATATGAATATCCATATGTTTTTTTTATCTTCCCTTGTCCAGGAGTGTGGTTTTCTGAAGCTTTTACTCATACAAGTGAATTTCATTAATGCATCTAGAATTCATTCTTGTTCTAACAAAAGATATTAAGTTTCCCTAAGATAGACATCTGTGAATGTTATATCCACATGTTGATGGTTCTGCTTGCTTATATTTCATGTATGACTAAGTTTTGAGCAAATTCTAGCTGGGTTCTGAGCAAATTCTGTCTGGGTTCTCCCTAGGTTCTCTAAGGTTCATCTCAGAAGAACCCACAAGGCATTCAAAGGACCCTGGCCGATCCCTTGGAGGACCGGACAAGGACTAGGACCCAGTTCAAACCAAATGAGTACCCAACAGTCCCCTACAAAGAATTGGTAACATAGAATTTTATTATAATTTTCAAAAAAATTTGGTGGAAGAGTTAATTTTAAACATATATGTAATTTATTTTTCCTTGACATTTCAAATTCTTTTATTATTTTCTTGGAGGTTCCAAGCATTTTGTTCAAACCAAATCTGTGCTTAATTGTATATGTAATGTGTCTATTGGGTGGCAAAGGCGTTTGTTATATTTTAAATTTTAATATGAATTTTATTGTAATTTTAAAAATTTCTCACATGAAATTCTTACTCTAAACCTATACTCTACTTTTCCTTGATATTTTGAATACTCTTTAAAGGAAAACTAGTTCTGAAGAATAGCGTCCCTGATCCTTCAAATCAAATATCTTTTGGAAGTTTGATGTTATCTGATCAGTATTGGCAATAAATTTTAATTTACATTGTGCATACAACTATATGGTTCTAAAAATATTATATGAATAGCTTTACATTGTTCTGTAGAATATCCCCACTGGAATTCAATTGTGTGATATGGAGTGGTTGTATGTGATTAAGAAAAATGTTTGAAGGCATTGCAATATTCCACTATTTTTTTTTGTGTTTAAAGTTTTTTGTATGAACAATGGCCAAATTTTGTGTTTAAAGTTTTTGGTATGAACAATGGCCAAAATAATTTAACTATATGCTGGAGGTTTATGTTCCCAAATGCAAAAAAGTGTTGCAAAAAAAAACTTGTTTCTTAATGCATTTGTATGCCTATAATTAATGTGTAAATTGAAGTTCAAGAGTTTTGACCATTGTGTTGCTTCAGCCTTTAGAGAAATATTAGAACCCAAAATTTGTTTTCTATTCCCTATGATCAGAAATGCCATGGAGTTCATAAATCATGTGCTTTGATATTTTCCTCCCCTGTTTCTTGAGCTGAATAAATCTAAAATAAAGCTTATATTCTGAACATCTTGGGTGAGAAATGAAAACAAAATATTTATACGTTGCTATAAACCAGTTGAGAGTGCCATGATCTCCCTTTTGATAGAATTTTGAGGTTGAATGCCTAGCCTAAGTTGAGAAATCTTCTGAATGGTAGTTCTTTCACTGGCCATTTGTGACATTTGGTCACATTGTTGGATATTTTGTTGTCCAGGCAAGAACAAATTTGCATGGAAATAGATTCAATTTTAGATACCAATATACCGATATGATAATCTTTCAAGATCTCTTGATACGCAAAGGCCAGGTACGACTACTACAGGAATATACATATATTCAATTGTTTATATTTAAGGGTATAGAATATAATTTAAAAATATATACATACATATCTATATATGAGTGTCAATTAGTATTTATTTTCATATATAATGTTTGGTTCTTTAGTTATTTTTGTCAATAGAAGAGAGGTGGCAATATTCTTTTGCTAGAAGGTTTACATTACATTACAATTTTACAATAAAAACATAGATATGCAGAGTTTTCCCAATGTACCTATTTGTATATACATCTATTGGCCATCTAATAGTACCTTAGGTGTCATTACTTGTTTAAAGAATATTACAGTTCTTTCCTTTGGTATTGAAACTTTACACTATACAAAATTCATTATTCAATGATTAAATGACAATGTTTAGTTAAAGATTATTTAGTGATATTGCTATTGTATAGCCTTTCTAGTGACCTTACTTATTAGAATTCCAAATTCATTTCTCATTGTCTTGCTATGCCACTTTTTGTATACTTGGTTCTACAACACCATCTTCCAAATTCTCAACATGCTGCCAAAATAACCAACAAAAATTGTGTATCACAAATTAACTTGTTTGTGGAGAAAATAGAGTTATCATTTGGACAGAAGGTAACACATTTCAATAGAAAATGAACACTCACTTGTTTATTCTTTTCGTTTTGAGGCTTGACAGAGGACCATTGATTCAATTTACTTTCAATTGCTTTAGCCTACAAATGAGAAAAACATGTTAGATGAAATAGTGGTAATTTTCTAAATAAAAACCATAAATCCAATGAATTATGATCATTTAATAGTTGATAGAATTTTAAATAATAATAATATAAAAAAGAACGACTTACTTCCATATCCCAATCTACCCGCCATGTGATAAACATAAGTGCTAGAGTTTGAGCTCTAGTTCCAAATATCATTCCTAGCCAAATTCCCTATAAAATAAATAATTTCTATTATAACAAATATGTAAATAATTAAAACTTTATTACATATATCCTTTTACCATTATAACTTTCTTACATATATCTTTGACATTATGTTTTTTATATGTCACAATGCAATAGTGCTTATTCACATTTTTGGATAGTATGGTATGATGCCACTGGATATTAGTAGCAAATGAATGAAACCAACCCTAACTAGTATATACTTCTCTAGCAATCATCCCTTGTCCATTGTGAATGATAGAAATGGACTCGTGAATCTTATATATTGATTTAGTGAAGAGGGGATATTATAATCATTTTCTAGAATTTAACACACTTTGAGAGTGATAAAAGATGACTAGTCATTATAGGGAAAACAATATCAAAGTGATTTCTTGTTACATAAAAATAATATGCAATGCTAAAAAGTTCGTTTTGAGCTCATTTATGTTTCTTTTGTAAAGTAACATAATTTAGATTTATGTGATAAATCCTTTGTAGCTTCTATAAAAGTGGATGGTTGCTTTCAAATTGTGTTTGAAATATCTTTTGGCATGGCCTGAGCTGTAGTTTTTTGGTGAATACATTTTTTTGGTTTTTAGATATTTATGATTGACAACATAAAGTTAAAAAGTTATACTACTTAATGCAATTTCCTTTTGTTGATGTTTTCTATAGCTATTGAAAAACTCTTGAGATTGTATGGTGTATTTTTTAAGCTGATGGCATTGGGTTGCTTTTCTAGGTATGGTTGAAATCTTTTGGCTTTAATAGATTTTTGGCCTTTTTTTAACATATTCGTATCATTTCCATCAATAAACCTTATAAATGTCAATTAATGTGTGAAGTTGCAAGGGTTTAGGAATAAAACATTTCTCAATGAAAATTGAAAAATATATCTTAATAGACATATTTTTTTCACAAATCCTATAAAGGTTGAGTATTGATAAACTGGTCCTCATCCACAAAAATAATTGTTGAACACATTAAAATAATACTATGTTTTGGATTGATTTACTCATGAAATTTTAGATATCCCTTATTAGTAGGCGGGTTGCAAAGGCCAAAACCGGAGGACAAGAATTTAAAATACAAACATTGCATAACATTAATTGATGGCATGGTTGAGGATTACTTGAACAACCATCAACCACAGCCAGATTAGACTGCATAGACACGGTTGGAAGCTGAAATTTATGTAGAAAAGTTCTAATACTGCAGAAATGTATTTATAAGCAACAACAAGCTTCATAGAAGTTACTTGTCTTTTCAAAATCTGATATAACACACAAACATTGTCTACTTTGCCCACTTGGCCTTCAAAGTTCTTAAGCTACCTTAATCCTCAATCTCACCAACAATTTTCTTTTCTTTTTTTCATTTATTTAATCTATTTGATGCATACAATTAGAAGCCATCCTACATGAAAGGAAATGATTTATCATTTCAATGTTACAATGTTTTTGGTCCTTTGTTGAATTCCCAACTGCCATTTTTTGAATTTTAGTATGTGCCATGTTTGATGATGATGTGTTTAAGTTAATCATGATATTCTGGTTGCTATACCAATACATTGTGTCTCATGGTACTTATACTGATATTCCTTATCTTTGTGTCTCATTGCATCTGTATTTATATACCTTCATCTCGGTGTCTCATGGTATCTTCTTTGCCACACTTTAATGCGAGGTCTCCTTGGTTGGAACATGAATTGCACCATCCAGTGGTAGCTCTACGGTGATATTTTGACTATGTTTCTCTTTGGCCATAACATGCACACCATCTTGTTGCCACTGTGGGACCACAAACCAAGTTACACTAATAACCTTATTTCATTGCTTTCAAAAAATTATGCAAAATGTGAAAATGGCACTCAATTCTGAGTGCTTGTGACATTGTTATGTCTCTCCAAATTATAGTTGTTATGAGACCACAAGGCCAACTTCAACATGGTGTCACTAACTTAGGACCACAAAACTTAGAAATTTTTGTCACCTTTGTATTTCCTTTCAAGATAGGGAAAATAAAAGAAACAACACTCAATTTTGAGTCTATGTTCCTTTCCTGGTTTTACATTTGGTGATTCCAAAATGATCTCCAACATGGTCACTGGAAGATGATTTCAAACATGATAAACTTTTGCAAAATGAGATAAAAAAACTCTTCACAATGATGTTGCCTCGATGAGACCTCAAAAATATCTTCACAATGATGTTGCCTTGGTGAGACCTCAAAAATGGTTGAACATGCACATTCAAGTTGTTCTATGGGGAGTGGGGACACTCTTTATCATTAATGTATTCATTTATGAAGATAAAACCTAAAGATCTCGCTTTTCATGTTCATCACAATTATTAGGTTTATATCTATTACTTTTGATGACATACATTGGGTCTGAATGTATTGTTAAAAGCATGGATTTAAAACTTGTTGAGCACTTGCAAATATTTCACTAGCCAAGTTACTCGACCTCAATCTTGCCAAGTTGTAGGGCTGAGTTTTCGCGAATTTGTGCTGTAGACTTGCCATATGTGGTTGTCGTGCAGGTAGACTATTGGATGTGAAAAATATAGAAAAGACATTGAGAAAATAGGATTTTTGGTCTTATAAATCAAATCTGATCATGCAATCGCCTCCCACAACATTTGCAAATTTGTTTGAGTAACTTTGAATGCATTTCAAGTGGATTTGTGGAGCAATTTTTTGCAATTTTAGGATTCCAGAATATATATTTTTTATTTTCCAAGTATTGTGAGAATCTTTTTTCTTTCCTAAATGCTAGATTTACATTTTTAAGCATGTTTTGAAAGCATTGAATTAAGTTTACATGAGTTTTAATGCTGATTTAAGTTATTGTTTATGAATGAAAGTGCTAATTTTGTTTTACTAGCTAGGGTTTATCAAATTATAGCAGAAAAATGTAATTTTACACCCCTTTATAGAACCCTAGAGATCCTAGTTGTTGTGCAAGGGTTTCTAGTGGCTGTGTAAAAGACTTCTTTACTATGTGAAGTGAATGTCTTTGCTGTGCAAGTATCTTTCTTACCACATAAGGTATTCCTTTTGGCTACACAAGTAGCACCCTTGCTATGCCAGTAGTAAGAGCCCCCTGAGATTCCTGCCAAATCCTACTGCTTCTTCACCTATCTTGCAGGCATATTTAACTTGAGCTAGGATTTATGCCAAATCCATCCTCCAAGCGCATTCCTCTTTGTGAGAGTCACAAACAAATGTATTTATGCCTGCACAAACTATTGATTTTAATATCAGATTAAGTGCATAGAAATTAATTCAAAAAATAATCACACAACACAGCAGATACCCTGGGAAAACCCTCCTCCTGAGGGAGAAAAACCCAGCAACAATATATCACTTATATATTGAGTCTCAAAACAAAGTCTCCTTTACAATGAAGGCCAATAAGAGGGGCAATAGATAACACCACAATCTGATGCAATTACATAATTATAGTGATGCAATCTGCTAACAAAAGACTCAGCCTCCTACAGATCTCAATCTTCTCTTGAAACAATTTGCACTTGAATGAAGGATGGAAAATGAACTTGCTTGATGCACCACAAACAGATGCAAACACAGTAACAATGTAATACAATCTGCTGATAATATATTCAGCCTTCTACAGAAACTTGATCTGTTCTTTTACATAATTTGCACTATCTATGATGACTTATGATGAACAACAATGGATTATAGAATGAATGAATCTCATCGAATATATATACAAGTGTGGAGGGAGAGACATACCCTTTGAAAACATCAAGTCGGCCTCCAAACAAGTGAGATGACTCTTAGATAATCACATCCCATCATGAGGTCGGCCTCAAATAATAATAACTAATGAATTCGCATTCATAAAGCATATAATGTCGGCCCTTTTTAGAGATCGCTTCTTTTCTTAATAATCATGCCTCTTCACATTGATGTCTCTATAAATTAAATAGCCTTAGGCTATTATTTAATTTATCGTCATGAGTAAAGGAGATCAGCTGGAATAATATGACCGATGCTGCCATTAACATCAACACAAACAATTTATACCATCCTCTAAACTTCATTAAAAACATTTCTTCAAATAACCATATAGAACCTTCTTTTACTGTCCCAAAATTGGCTACAATTACTCTATCCAGGCAGGACAGTCATTAAATGATCCCCACAACTTGTAAAAATTCCAACCCCCTATCCTGTGATGGCTTCATCTATCTCCAAACAGCCTCACAAAACAAAAGACTCATCGAAGGAATTAAGAAATACGTTCAAAAACTCATAAATCTCACTATAATCTGTTCTTTACTAGTCCCCTTCACATTTTGCAGACCTAGGCTTATTTATTTTAATGCCTCCACACCCAAACGAACCCAAAAAATGCTTGAAATAGGTTAGATTAGGCCTGAATATACTATTGAAAACATCAAGAGTTCTTTTTCATATATATTTACATAAACCCTAGGTTATATTTCCCTTAACTACCTTGTTTCAGACTGTGCACACATAATTACAGTCAAGTCTTCAACTTTTACACCTTAAATCCTTAGCCTCTTGACTTAGACCCTTAAATAATATGAAAATATATGCAACAAGGAACAATTTCACCAAATATGGAGAAGTTTAGATGGATTCAACAAGAGAAAACAATTTTATTTCTTAACTGTTTACCCTAATGAGGGTTTGGAACTGTCTTCACAAAAAACTCAATATCTTGCTCAAAGAATAACTAAAATGCATGAAACTTGTTCCAAAAGGAAGATGATTGATAACATCAACATTCACAATCAATATTACATGTTTCTAAGTCTGTACAGACTATACATAATCCTAGAAACAATGATTTTTCTGGAAATATGCATAAAAGCAGAGTTTTTCCATCATTTGATTCAAAAGTTCAATCACCTACACCAAATACAACATACACAAGCCTTTTTAAAGGCATTCCAACTGACTCCTAAACTTCTAACTACCTCCTAACCACCTATCAATGGCAAAACCAAGGTGAACCTTCATATTCCTAATGTTGCTTTTTGTGCAACTTTTACAATTTTGCAAATTATGTTGACGACTTTACACCTTTTACAGTTTGTTGCACTTTTTGGACCAAATAAACACCAACTAAGCTTACAATGACCTAAGAGTGTACAAAATAACTTATTTAACCTTATTACAAGGTCAAGACACCAAATTGATCACTTTTCAAGAATTTACATGATTGCAAAGGTGCTCCTGTACCACAACCATAAACTGTATACTTGTTCTTAGAGTTTCCCTTTCCATAAGCTACAATTGATGTTCTCTGCTCTTGTGCTAGCACTGAACTAGTATGGTTACTACTTCTAGAATTGAAAGGATCCTTAGAAAAATTTTGAGTTGTTTTGTTTAACACTATCAGTACATTGAATCTCTTGGAAACAGATTTTTGCATTCTTTTCTTTAACTCTATACTATAAATTCTCCCACATTTTTAGCTACAACTGACTTTGCAAGAAAAACACCATATTTCATTTTATAAACTCTTAAGTAGAGTCAATTTCCCTTTGAAGCTATCTACTTGTGAAAATCTTAGCAAATTTGTGCTATACCCATATCTTCCTCTTTCCATGGTTTGTAGTTTGCACGAACATGTTAACCTCTTCTGGGACCTGTCACTATAATAGACTCCCGTCTTTTTGAAATATCACTCTTGATAGTTTACCTATGTAAGTGCAATTGAATTCTATGATATTTAGAGCTGCAATTTTTTTTTTTTTTGACTTTTTTCTATTCTAAAACAATTGTCTTGTTATCTGTAGGCAGCTTGGATTCGGTTCGTCCTATTTTAAGACAATACCTCCTTCGTTAGGGCTTCATTGAAAACAAGACACAAATTGCGCAGAATCTTCAAGTATGTCACTTGCCCCAATTTCATTTCCCTTTTTTGGTATCACTTCTTTGTCTATGCCTATAATTGGGAGGCATGCAACTCTAGAATATGATAGTAATTAATAGCTTTAATATAAAAGCCAGTCTGATCAATAATTCTCTAACTAAAAATCAGTGTTTATGCATGCATAATAATGTAGTCTACTCACTAAATAAACAATGTATGCAATAGCAAAAAATATGCATTTCGTTCCTTGCAGTATTAAATTTATGAGATCTGCAGCAACCTAGAAATTTCTATCTGAAAATGTATGATAAGAAAACTCCAGTCAAAACAAGCTACAGTCTGATATACATAATATGAAAGGCATATACTATTTCATGAATTCCAATATCATAAAAAATATTGTTCAAAACTTTTCTAAACACAAGTTAAAAAACCTAGAATTGTTTTCTAACAACTAACTATATTTTAGGTTATTCTACGTCACCAATTCATAATCAATTTTTATGTAAGTTTTAATCAAATCTTCATATTTTTTTAGTTGCTCAAGCTATATTTTTGAATAATTTTATGGTTTTTTTTTGGATACATGTTTTCATATATTTCAACAGTTATTTGTGTCATGATCCTAACTAGCTTCCACACAATTTTCTTTGTAGCTTTCTATTAGGTTATTTTCTTGGTGTCTATACAAAATGGCGGACCAGGTATTTATGTTGTACTATTCTCAAACTAGATTTGGAAGAGGTAAAAGCTAATGGTTTGTCTTGCTCCTATTCTTTCCTCTTGGTGTAGGAGCACCAACACCACAACAACAATGTTTGATCATTTAAGTGATTAGTAGGGTGGTCAGTTGGTAGGTGTTAATGTTTTGAGATGTTTTGTCTTTAATAAGGTCTAACAAGACCATTAAACATGAATTAGGATGAGTCTTTAAGTTTAGGAGTCAAAAAGTGTTATTTGTGTTACCTATACCAAGCTCTGTTGGTTAATAATAATTGTTCGTATTGCTCAATATTTACCTCTGTGCTATTATGAAATTTAATGTTATTTTCAGAATTGCCTTCTAGCACTACTTTAGCATTCCCTGCTCTTTTTGAATTGTGTTATAATCTATCTCTATTGTCAAATATGACAAGACTAAGAAGAATTTCAAAGAGGCAACACCACTTATCAGGTTTCCAGTGGTACCTTATATTCATCATCTTGTGTGATACAATAACATGAGTATTAGATATGGAATATTCTTTAGAAAATAAACTGTGCAGTATGAAGAATCAAGATGCGTGAATACATTGGTATGGACCACATAACCCAAAGGACCAAACAATAAAAAACAAACATAAACTCATAGGTATGAGTAGCAGTTGTGCAAATCACAGTTCAAACTTAAAAATGTCCCACATACTATCTACCTTCTTTGGAAGCCACTAATAAACAAGACATTATTATGTACGATGAAAATTGCATGGATATTCATTGACAGAAAAATAGGGTATCAAGAATACAAAAGGAAAAAATAATTCAAGTGACACTGTACTTGTTACAAAGAAATATACAAAAGGGTGTTCCAAATTTAGATTTTTATTTTACCTTTAAAGTTCAGAATTTCAGATTTGCAACATTCTTGGAAATGAGGTGTCTAGTGGTTCCAAACTTATGCAAATCACTCTCAAAAATCTAAACTTCAGGATGCAGAAAAATCATATTTTAGCTTTTCCATATACAGTTTAACAATTTATTCAAATTTTTAGAAACTACTACTGTCCAGCTACATAATTTCAGATCTCAATTGTGAACATTTTTTACGTAAGTGTTTTTGAAATGGATATTATATTTTCATATTAGGTCAGCTTCATAAAATCCACCACATGGCTCCTTTTAAAGGCGACGCGATCCCATAGTTACAAGACTTGCCCAGATTCTCCAAGACTCAGCAAGTCCCAAGGCAGTTGGCACTAAACGAGTCCCAAGGACTCCTGAAACAAGTACCTAGCAAGTCTGGTGAAACTCACCAAATCTGCCAGACTCACTGGATCTAGTGAGTCCCAAGGAGATGACTTGGCCATGGTAGGTAAAAAGAAAAACAAAAAGACTTAAAATGACTTCTCACACCTTAAGAGCACATTCATTTGATTTTCAAGCACAATGAAGAGGAAACAAATAGTTTTGAAGCAAAAAATACATGCCATATGGTGATTTAAGACCATTTGGGTGGGTTTTTAGCAGCCCTTGGTGCATCTAAAGGAGACTACAGAGAATTTGGAAGAGCCTACCTAGCCTTTCATCAATTTGGAGTAAATTTGAAGAGGTAATTTTGTATTTTGAAGTTTTTTTTTAAACTTTCCATTGTGTTTTGCCTTTGTTTTTTTCTCTTTCACTTTAGATTAATGAAACAAAAAACAAACACTGGCTATCAAGTCCTAGTTTTTTGTAATTTTTAAAATTTTATAGCTACAAACCCTAAATATTTTTTTTTTTTTTTCTTATTTTTTATTGGTTCAAAGATATTGGTATATGGTGTACAAAGCAGTGCAAACCATTCCCTTATGTTTGGAAAATAACTTAATTTTTGTATTCTCCGATTAAATATTCATCAATTCATATGGTACATTTTGTACCTTGCTACTGTACTTCTATCTATAGTCTCTCCAGCACCTCTACCCCTCTGTTTCCTGCCCCCTTCACCATCCAATATAATTCTCTCCTATTTATTTGTAGGAGTTTAGGTATTTTACAATTCTGGAATTAATCACCTTTCATGGAAAGATTGGGGTAGAAAAATCTGAGAAGTAGGCTTCTCCTGGGGATCATGCTCTTTTTAACTGGTTCAATTATCAATCTGTGAGGATAGGTCTTGTTGGTTGTTAAATATTTTGCTTTCAATGTTAATTGTTTGACTTGCCTTGGTTGCTGCATATCTTAATCTAGTTCTTTGTCTTTACTCATAAATATTCTTTGGCTGTCTATTTGTTTGATTTCACATTTTTGGTATCTTTGATTACTGATTTTAAATGAATGTTTAGAAACTAGAGGTAAATCTATATGAATTTTGATAAATTGGTAAACTATCATCCGTAGCATTATTGATGGAGATATTTATAGAGGAAAAAAGCCATGAGGAATGGAAATGTTGTTAGCACTTTCTCAAAATTCACTGTTGAAGGCAAAAATTGAAACTGGGTTATCCTACAATCCACAAGGTATATAACACTCAAACTAGAAGTTTGTTTCTTTGTGCATGTGGTGTATGCCAATCTACATCTATCAATCTGCAATATTATAATAGAGAGGCAAGAACAAAGCTTCATTTGCTAGGCATGTCAGTCACACATCATATGGGTAAGATAATTGGTAAGGTGTGACTTCAGTGAAATTATCTTTGATCGTAATAGTTGTGAATACCCGAATAAAATATAGGTGAGTATATACTATGAAGTTATGAACCAATGCACACTAGTTATGAAGATGAGTGATATAGTGCTAGTAAATGCCAGGCGAATCTGGACAACTTGCTTGTTGGTACCCCATGAGGCTACGACTCCTAGTGATGAACTTGATTTTTGTAAGTAGAGCTATATATATATATAAGTGGTGTTATTATGTTCAAATAAAATGACTGTGTGTATATTATGCATCCAAGATTGTGTGTATGAAGTAGGAGTTGTTATCATGTTCTACACTGTAACAACTCAAAAATTAAAGTACATTTATTCAAATTTGAGTGCAATTTATTAGTTATTACACTTGAGATAACTCTTCATTGAGATTTACTTGTATATTTAAGCCTTAAGTTGCTATTGAATGCAGTGTGACAAGTTATTTGTAAAATGAAATAGCTAATTTACTTAGCAAATCCTTGCCCATATGCCTTAATAATATGAAATTCCATATGCACATTAATGGATTTGCATACTAGGTTTCTCACTCGTGAAATTGTAAGGATAGACCTTAAATACTAGTGTTGTTTCTTACTCATGAAATTGTAAGGATATACCTTAAATCCTAGTGTTGTTTCTCTGGTCTCCTTGTAATTATAATTTGTTTCAGACATGCATTTCTAATTGAAGGAACTGTTGCATGAGGGAAATCTTATGTGCTTATGCATATACTAACTTAAATATTACTATTTTGCAGTGATTACATTTGAAAGCAATTTGAGCAATCATGAAGGGCAGTGGTGCATCAAGTGATTGCAAAAATGGGTTTCAAACACAAAAGTTCTGGGTGTGTATCTTTCAAACCTTTATGATTTATTCATTAGTATTTTTCTTCTATCATTTCTCCATACCAGTAACATTTATTCTAGTAGGTCATGGACAATGTTTGAGTTACAAATATGTAATTATAGCATGTGCATGTATAGGTATAATCTAACATTTTGAAGCTTATATATCATCAAATTCATGTTATAGTTTCCCCTTGGGATCTAGTGTAATTTGTAGAAATTAAGATGTGTACCTCAAGATGTTGTGGTTTTCATAATCATAGATTATAAAAATTATTCATTCTTATTATTAATATAATTTATTCCAATATCCAATCATGATTCAGTCTAGCATCAGTGACATTTGATTATAATGTTCTTATGTTCCAAAAAAAGTAGAGACTACACTCTCTTTGTGAAACTTGAGTTATTTCTGATACAGATGTTTTAGAGAAGAACATAAGTTGCAGCATTTTTAGGATCCAACTAAAAAAGCAGTGTTGCTGGAAATACTCAGCCTATATTCATATATGATCCACATGTACCGTAGATTTAACTAGCATCTTAGTAATAATGTTTAGGGTGTCCTCAATATAGCCAATGTGGGCACAAAGGTAAACCATGCACACCTAATGATCAACTATATATGTAAATTGTAATGCATTAAGGGTTACTGATGTGTGAAGTATGTGCAACCCTCATCCACTAAACTTGCATGACTGCATGAACCTAGAACCCAATCTAAAATTGATTCCATTAACTCCCTGTCATAGCTGCAACACTAGAATATAATAGAGTTGGAGGTTTAAATAAGCTCCCCGATTCCATTGGAAAGTTGTCACAGTTGCAACACTTGAGCATAAAAGGGTGTAAAAGTTTAAATAACCTCCTTGATTCTATTGGCAACCTGTCGTAGCTGCAACACTTGAGCATAGAAGGGTGTAAAAGTTTAAATAACCTCCTTGATTCTATTGGCAACTTGTTGCAGCTGCAACACTTGATCATAGAAGATTGTAGAGGTTTAAATAACCTTCCTTATTCCACTAGCAACCTGCCATGTCTACAGTACTTGAAAATAGTAAGTTGTAGAGGTTTAAATAACCTCCCTGATTCCATTGTCAACCTATCACAAATGTAGAACTTGAACATAATAGGAAGTTTCAAAGGTTTAAATAACCTCCTTGATTCTATTAACAATCTATTGCAGCTGCAACATTCGAAACTAAAATATTGTCATGGTTTAAATAACCTCCTTGATTCCATTGGCAACCTGTCACAACTACAACCTTGAACATAGAAGGGTGTGAACATTTAAATAACCTTCCTGATTCCATTGGCAACCTGTCACAATTGCAACACTTGAACATGGTAGGGTCTATAGATTTAAATAACCTCCCTCATTCCATTGGCAACCTGTCACAGCTGTAGCACTTCAACATAGAAATGTGTAAAAGTTTAAATAACCCCCTTGAGTCTATTGGCAACCTGTCATAGCTGCAACACTTGAACATAGAAGACTGCAAAGGTTTAAATAACCTTCTTGATTCCATTGGCAACCTGCCACCTATATGTATTTGAAATAGGAAAATGCACTTCAAATACTTTAGGTGTTTAGAACTTAGTCTAAACTATTGCCACATAAGCTAATCTTGATGAAGTGTCCCCAAGTTTACACATAGAAGTGATGGTTTTCCCCATGCTTTAAATGCAAATACATAAGAAAACAATAGAACACCTATATCACACTTAGAATTCTGTAAACAAAATTGAAAATAATTAATACCTGTTTTAAATTAGAAACCATTTGGTGAAAACTTGTTATCTCAACATGCACTCCTTTTTTTTTCAACACACATTTCGATATTCTTTTTCAACTTTGTATTTTATCCATTATAAAATTGAATTTATATTGAAATATCATTCTGTGGAATTGCAGAAACATTTATAAGAGATAACCATGTATCTTGCAAGAAAACTGAATTATGTTTGCAAAATGAAAATAACCATGTCTCTTCCCAAATTTCACAAGTATTCTCAATGTTTTCCCACTTTCCAAACTAAATCTTATCAACTAGAAGAATTTAAAACTGTCTTCTATTTTTAGTGTGGAAATACAATGAGAGCATATAAATGAACATTTCTGTCAATCTTATAATCCATTTAGTAAGCAGGAGTAAAATAAATAATCTCGCCTTTATAGTCCATCTTTATAATTTTTAAAATGCACAGGCTCAAAAGCAGTATCGTTGCATCTGATTTGAAAGATGAACAACACAAAAGCTCATGTTTTTATTCAAAATTTATTCCTAATTTGAAGCCTCCTAGGAAAATTACCTTAATACTTACTGATTTATGATCCTCAAAGTACAATTGTAGCAAGAATGACACATACAATAAATCATTGAAATTGAGGCCAAAATATATAGCAGGAATAACAATGGCTAGTATAGCAGGAATTTGCATATTGCAAGGAATTTCCTCTCTAAATAGCTACACAAGTACACATGGGCATGGTTAAGAATTAAGTTCTGACCTACTAAAATGATCAATTAGAGGTCTCTTTTTCCTCAACTCAATCACAAGAGATTATTATCTTTGTGATAAGCAATTGGCCTATTCTTAGTTCTCTATTGCAGAAGGTTTAGTCCACATGCCTTGTGTGAAGCTTCCAAGGATCAAACCACAGCTGTATTCTTTCCCACTAATTTAAGCAATTTCCATGGGACAGCAAGGAAGGAAGAAACTCATCAAACTTGATCCTTGTCATGACATTGACATAAAAAATTGTACTCAATTGGGCCACAAAGGCCAAAGTTGGAAATTTCTCATTTGTCAAGAAACATTGTAATTTCTTACTAGATAAAATAATCTTGAACCTTGTCAAGGATATTTCACAACTGCATTTCTATAAAAGATGAGAATTTTTAAATTTACAACACTCAATCTTATTTTTCTTCAATTGTATACAAATAAAGAGACTTGGCCAATATTGTAAAGAAGTGGGCATCAAAATTAGCAAGTGATCTTTAATTGGTATGAAAACAATAGAAATCTCCAAGTTAAAAAGAATAGAGATAGTAGCACAAATTGAAAGTTGTCATATCCTTGTCTAGCCACTAGGCATGGAAGAAAAATGTGTCACATCTTTATTATGTGCTTGGTAGTTGACATCATCAAACAATGAATATAAATGTGGGAAAGAAGGAAGGAAAAACCTTTGTTGTATTATTGAAGTGCTCTCTCTATTTCCTTATGCACCATAGACCACATTTAATGAGTGGGATACAAGCAACCCTTTCATCTACTTCTATAGTATAGATACTGACTCTAGTCTTTTGTGGCTTTAAAAGCCAATATGAGATCCAATAGATGGCTACAATGTCAAAGGATTTCCATATGATTTTATTGAGATACAATCTAAAAAATTGTAACACAAACTAATTAGAAAAGCTTGGAATGAACTACTAATAAGCCCATGAATATAACAAATGAGTAGATCTTGCTTGTAAGGAGTAAAATAGTTTTTATATCTTTCTATTTAGCTTGAGTTATAAATGTATAATTTCAAGTGAATTCCTCAATTTTAATATATTAAATAGAGTGCATGTGATCTCACCAAACAACAAAAGTAGCTCCCAAATGAATCTTTTTTAAGAGCAACTCTTAGCAAATAAATGCAAGCAACTAGGAGAAAGGGGATTTTTTGAAAAGGTAAAAAGGCCATCACATGCCTAGCATTTTGTGCTAAGATAAAAGATCAAAGCACTCACAATAGAGAATTGGAGATTAAACTGGATAAACCAAGTGATATTGGTTTGAAAGGTGATAATGTTAACTTTGAGTTTATAAGTTGAATTGAAATTTTGAACAAAAATTAACTATCATCCATAGGTTTTGGATAAGAAATTATTTTTTCCTAGTTTTTGACTCCTCACACCTTGGTAGAAATGTCTGTTTTGTAAATTTCTTTTGTTTTCTAATATGTTATAAGGCAAGTTTGCGATAAGGTTATTGAACAATAGTTAATATGGAATGCTTGTTGATATTTAAATTGCTGATGTGTATGCACAAGCAGGCTGATGAGAATGGGTTTGTAAAAAGATCAACTACTAGTATGTTGAGTGGAAAGTAACTTTTTCTTCTCTAAACACGGTGAGTTCTGTGATGACCTCAGTGAACACATTTTATAGTATTTTCTGTGTTCTATGGTATTGAATATTAAATCTTATAATTTTTTATTTGTCTGAATGAGATATTGATTGATCTACATGTAGCTACTGTAATCTAAAGAGAAAATTGTACAAGTTTATTAGTTTATGTTAATCATGCATAATTTTTTTTTGGAAGCTTTTATGCAAGTTTAGTAAGACCATGGATGAAGTGAAACTTTTGAACGTCATAAAAACTCAACATATCTTCCAAGGATTGTTATAGATCAAATATAATATAAGTTGAACGTCATGCTTTGGATTTATTTTTGGCTGCCTTGTGCATCCTTTTTTACTAATCTCCTTATGTGTGGATGGAAACCAACCCTATACCTGGTCAAATCATTTTTTCATAATGTTAACTTCGAGTTTATAAGCTGAATTGAAATTTTGAACAAAAATTAACTATCATCCATAGGTTTTGGATAAGAAATTCTTTTTTCTTGGTTTTTGACTCCTCACACCTAGGTAGAAATGTCTGTTTTGTAATTTTCTCTTGTTTTCTAATATGTTATAATGCAAGTTTGTAATAAGGTTACTGAACAATAGTTAATATGGAATGCTTGTTGATATTTAAATTGTGGATGTGTATGCACAAGCAGGTTGATGAGAATGGGTTTGTAAAAAGATCAACTGTTGGTATGTTGAGTGGAAAGCAGCTTGCTTCTCCAAACACGGTGAGTTATGTGATGACCTCAATGAACACATTTTATCGTATTTTCTATGTTCTACGGTATTGAATATTAAATCTTATAATTTTTTATTTGTCTGAATGAGATATTGATTAAGCTGCATGTAGCTATTGTAATCTAAAGAGAAAACTATACAAGTTTATTAGTTTATGTTATTCATGCATAAAAATTTGTTGGAAGCCTTTATGCAAGTTTAGTAGGAACATGGATGAAGTGCAACTTTTGAACCTAATAAAAACTCAACATATCTTCCAAGGATTGTTATAGATCAAATATAATATAAGTTGAATGTCATGCTTTGGATTTATTTTTGGTTGCCTTGTGCATCCTTTTTTATTTATCTCCTTATGTGTGGATGGAAACCAACCCTATACCTTGTCAAATCATTTTGTCAAAATGTTAACTTTGAGTTTATAAGCTGAATTGAAATTTTGAACAAAAATTAACTATCATCCATAGGTTTTGGATAAAAAAATATTTTTTCCTAGTTTTTGACTCCTCACACCTTGGTAGAAATGTATGTTTTGTAATTTTCTCTTGTTTTCTATGTTATAAGGAAGGTTTGCAATAAGGTTATTGAACAATAGTTAATATGGAATGCTTGTTGATATTTAAATTGCTGATGTTTATGCACAAGCAGGCTTATGAGAATGGGTTTGTAAAAAGATTAGCTACTAGTATGTTGAGTGGAAAGCAGCTTGCTTCTCCAAACACGGTGAGTTTTGTGATGACCTCAGTGAACACATTTTATCATATTTTCTGTGTTATATGGTATTGAATATTAAATATTACAAATTTTTATTTGTCTGAATGAAATATTGATTGAGTTGCATGTAGCTATTGTAATCTAAAGAGAAAACTATACAAGTTTATTAGTTTATGTTATTCATGCATAAAAATTTGTTGGAAGCCTTTATGTAAGTTTAGTAGGAACATGGATAATGTGTTATTTGTTGGAAGCCTTTATGCAAGTTTATGTTATAATGTGTTATTTCTTTCTTTTTGCAGGAATATATTGATAAACTCAAAGAAGGAGATAAAGTTAAGGTGTTGGATCCATTAGATGGCGATGTTATGGGCATTGGGCGGATTCACTCCCTATCTATTGTACATGGAGTCAACTTGAAAGGAACAATGGATGCAAATGTAAAGATTTTAAAGGTCAAAAGTAACATACCCCTTGTTTATGAAGACAAAATAGATGGAGCTGTTCATTTGAAAGAGAAAGAGGGAACCTTTACACAGTGGCCACTAAAATATTTGCAAAAAATGACATAGTTGAACATATTTATCATGTACTAGTTGCTAGACATATTGGCTCACTACTTTATGCAGTATTTTGAATATGTTGTTCATGGATCTTAATTATCATGGTGTATTTGAAAGACTTGGAAACTCTTAGACAACTTTGACATCTTTTATTATATTTACATATATACTCTTAGACATCTTTGTCATCTTATAACTTGATATATATATTGATATATATTTGCATTAATTTTTTTTTATTGTAGATTACCTTTATTTATCATGATGTTGAATCAACCTTTTAATTTTAGTATGTTGTAGCTTGTACGCATATGCAATATTTTTATTAACTTTTATGTTTTAGTTCAAATTTAATATTATGTTAGTTTTGCATTATAAAATTTATGGTATTTAATAAATTATTTATTTCGTGATTATATTTACTACCAATTAATGGAAACTAGTAAATAAAATGACTGAATTAATGACTAACTGTATGATTAAAGTAATGATTAAATTAATGACTAAATATGACTAAATGACTAAATAACTAAATATATGACTAAAGTAATGACTAAAATAATGACAAAATATATGACTAAAGTAATGACTAAATTACTGACTAAATATATGACTAAATTAATGACTAAATATATGACTAAAGTAATGACTAAATATATGACTAAATAAATGATTATCTTGACTAAATAAATGAAAAGTTAACAACAATTAATGACTAAATTAATGATTAAATATATGACTAAATTAATGACTAAATAAATCACTACCATGACTAAATAAATGACTAGTTAATAACAATCAATGACTAAATTAACGATTAAATCAATGAATAAATTAATGACTAAATCAATGACTAAATTAATGACTAAATCAATGACCAAATTAATGACCAAATCAATGAGTACAAATCAATGACTAAATAAATGACTAAAATAGTTTAGTCATAAATTTGGTTGCGTTATAAATGACTGGCAATAAACTACTAATGGTCACGTGACCAAAATTAGTCATTTATATGCAATTTTTAGTAGTTTATTTAGTCATATATTATTATTTGTGTACTAGTGATTTATGTGAGATGATATGACCTATTATGCACATGCAAAATGATATGTAAATTGTGCTTATGAAATGTTTATGAATGGATGTATATGTTTTCCTTGTAATGAATTTTATACGTTTATGCCTATGTGGAATGATTTATGCAATGAATGTTTTATGATGTTATCTATGAGATGATATGGATGATGAAATATGAAATGCGATGGTCGTGATATGATGCAAATAAAATGGTGTTAATGCATGATGAGATGGTTTTATGAGATGCTTAGAATAACAAATGTTATTGTCCTAGATGTAGTAATTGATGATGTATGTGATGCAATGATATGTTAATGCAAAGTGATATGCTGATGCGTAATGTAATGTGAACGTAAAGTTGTGAGATGATGTCATGATGTTATGCAACTATGTATGCCTGATGAATTAAATGCTTATATACCTATTGTTTATGATTATGAAATGATTCCATAGATGATATGCGATGATTTATATGATAGATGGTAATATGAAATGGTTGTGAAATGTAAATGAGTATTTATGCAATGATTAATATAATGGTATGCGATGTAATGTAATGGGTGAAATGCAATGCCATGGATGCACCTATCTATGAAAAATGTTTATGATAAACTATTTATATGGTGATTAAAAATGCAATGCGTATGTTTCCTATATGATATGTTTATGCGATATGCTAATGATTTATGGATGCAGGATTGATGATGATGATGGTGATGATGATCAACTATCATAGTACCTTGTTAGTGCGGTTAGTAAGAAAAGAAGAAGTCATTTCAACAAGACAAAATGTAAATGCAAATGATGATGATGATGATGATTACTTGCCGAGGAATTGAGATTTTCAAAGGGCCAAATTTTCTTATGTTTTATAACACACATGGTATTGATGCATCAAGGTATAGAAATCTAGGATGGCGTTGTACCCAGTTAGATGAAATTTGACTTGACAATTAGATAGGAGCATTCTTGTTCACACTCGACATACGGAAACCTTGCTAGGATGCACTTCAAAAGTTTCAAACAACTCAGACCAAAATATGGGAAGGTAAACCTATCCATGTAATAGTCAACAAGTTTCCCTAGACCTCTTTCATACATACCTAACAAAGCAAGTATTTGCCGAGGTTATATTACAAGAATGCCAACAAGAATAGCAGACAAAAAATAATGATCATTGCCCCATTCCTATCTCTCTAAATCCTTCGTTCGGATATCATCGAGAGGTCCTTGGACTGAGCGCAATAAGATAAGTCAAAAAGATAAAGATAAAGCACACAAACAAGTTGATGTTCTTCAATACCACTAACCAAAAGGGAATGTGCTTTTAAGGATAAAAACCGAAACTTATTGCCAAAAGATAATGCCCATTGTAGGAAGGATTCATCCTAGGACATGTTAGTGAATAATGGCATGTCATTTTGTTTATCCAAAGTGTTCTAAGGGATGATTGATATGGGACTAATTCGGATGATGAGTTACCAATACGAAGAGATGACCAACTTGCTTACGCACTGACTTAGACTTAAGACTTGATGTTTGGAGTTTTACTTTTAATTTGCTAGACTTGTTTCTAATTGTTTCACCAAAGGTTGAGGGTGACGATTAGTTTATTATGGATGGTGTTTATTGCAGGTGCAAGCTAGATGAGGTGGATGGAATTTTTCAAATATTTGGATGTTTTTGGAGTTTTGCAATGTTTTGAGGCTGTTTTTGGTATTTTTCGAGATTTTCAAATGTTTTGATTTTTGATTTTCCAATGTTTTTGGGATTTTTTGATATTTTGACCAAGAGACTAACATAAAGACCTATCCTAAGGGCCTCGGGGGCTGATCAATAGATTAGCCTTGCCTACGTTGTACATGTAGAGACCATGTAGTTCAACTGACGACTTGACTAATTTACAGATGACGATATACATGATGAATTCTCAGCTTATTATGATGGACTCCTATAGGATTGACCTAAATGTCTTAGGGGATGATCAAAGATCAACCTTGCCTACGTTCAAGCTCAAAGATGACGTAGTTAGACAAGACGACTTTGTTTTTGACTTTTTGATAGACTTTTTGACCTGTTTTTGGATTTTGATGATGTTTTGCTGTTTTGATGTTTTTGGATTTTTCTGATGTTTTGATGTTTTTGGATTTTTTGATATTTTGATGTTTTTGAATTTTCTAATTTTTTGATGTTTTTGGATTTTTCTGATGTTTTGATGTTTTTGGATTTTCTGATATTTTTGATGTTTTTGGATTTTCTGATTTTTTGATGTTTTTGGATTTTTCTAATTTGAGGATTTTAAGAACATACACAAATCTGATCCATGAGAACATGCCCCCAGCGTGATGCAATAGACTACCTCGATAAAGGTAGGACAAACTGACCTTGAGGATGGGCCGAGTAGTACTAGGAGGGATCATGATATGAAAAGGACCAAGCTATGATGCAGATGCAGTGGATGAGTGATGGATGGAGACTGAATGCGATGGATGATGGAAGCGAAATGGATGGATGATCTGAGAACAAGCCATAAAGATCTTGGATGGAAAGTGCTTATTTACACAAGGTGCTTGTTTTTGCTAGTTTTTCTCAAGGTACTTGCCCAAAGTGCCATCGAAGTGGTTTTCACTAGAGGCGATTTTTTCTTTACTATTTTGATCCTTTTTTCGTTTTTTGGATTTTTTTCTTTTTTTATTTTTTTGTTGTCACTAAGATGCCTATTTGCCAAGTTTTCGCCGAAGTAACTATTTTTTCAGGACTTTTTCTAATTTTTTGGATTTTTTGGTTCTTTACCTTGAAAGAATTAGGCATAATTTTTTTTGAGATGAGAGCTATTCATGGGATCTTGCAAATGTTCCCCTTCAGGTGTTGATAACTGATATGCCCCTGACTTATAACTTGTTGTTATGATGAATGGTCCCAACCAATTAGGTTCAAACTTACCTATGTTGCTTGGGTTTGGGACATTCTTCTGATTCTCTTTTAAGACTAGTTCTCCAACTTGGAACGTCCTGCTTCTGATTTTCTTATTGTAGCTCCTTTTGAGTCTATTCTAATAGACTTGCAAGTGATTCAAAGCATTGATTCATCTCTCATCTAGTAGCTCTAGTTCATTTAGTCTTGATACCTGATACTCTTCATCTGTGATGAGGTTTTGTAGTGATATCCTGAGGGATGGGAGCTCGATCTCAATGGGGAGTACGACTTCTGATCCGTAGACCAAGGAGAAGGGGGTGGCACTAGTGGGTGTGCGGATGCTGGTTCGATAAGCCCAAAGGGTGGGATTAAGCTTCAAATGCTAGTCATGACCTGCGTCATTGATTGTTTTCTTAAGGATTTTTAGAATGGTTTTGTTTGTAGCTTCTGCTTGGCTATTGCCTTGGGGATAGTATGGGGTGGAGAAGCGATGTTGGATTTTAAATTTCTCACACAAGTCGTGAACCTCCTGATTCTTGAATCATGTCCCATTATCTGAGATAATGGCTTATGGAACACCATAGCGACATATGAGATAGTTCAGGATGAACTTAGAAATTTGCTTCCCAGTTATATACATCATGGACTTGGCCTCCACCCACTTAGTGAAGTACTATGTTGTGGCTATGATGAATTTGTGGCCATTAGATGAGGTTAGAGTTATCTTTCCAATGAGTTCAAGGCTCCACTACAAAAACGGCCATGGCGTGACGATAGGATGAAGCTCTTGAACTGGAGCATGGATGAGGTCCCCATGCTGCTGACATTGTAGACACTTTCTAGCATGATCATGTGCTTCTCTTTCCATTGTGGGCCAATAATACCCCATCCTCAATAGTTTCTTGGCTATGGTCATTCCACTCGAGTGTGAACCACAAATACCATTGCGAACATCAGTTAGAGTGGTTAATGCCTCCTCAGCATTTAAGCAGCGTAGTAAGGTACCTTCTATGCTTCTACCGTATACAGTATCACCTATGATGACAAATCTAGATGCCTTTCTAACAAAGGTTCATTTTAGGTTTGATGGTAGGTCAGTGGGTATGACTCCTATTCGAAGGTATGTGTAGATGTCATGATACCAAGGATCATCAGGACCAACAATTTTGCACATGAATTCTGATTCTGGTACCTCGAATGCTGGAACAAGAAGCTGCTCAATTAGAAATTTATATTTTGGAACATTGTTGGGGATGTCTAGTAGGGACCCAATGGTTGCCATGGTGTTTGATCCTCTGTTGTTTGTTCTAGGAATCTGCTCAAATGTGATTTTGATGAAGGATTCCTTTAAAGTCTCTACCAATTTCTTGTATGGAGTGAGCTTGTCATCCTTGGTCTGATATTCATTATTGACTTGATTTATGATCAGCTGAGAATCTCTGTACACTTTGAGAGCCATGATGTTACATTCGACTGCTATCTTGAGGCCTATAGTCAAAGCCTCATATTCCACGATGTTGTTGGTGCAAGGAAATGATAGTTTGTATGACCTTGGTATGAAATCTTCTTGTGGGGTAATGAAGAAGACACTAGCTCCTTATCCGTGCTGTGTGTATGAGCCATCGAAGTATAGTTTCTAGTGGTCAGCTATGTTGAGGTTAAAAATGGATTCATCTGGAAACTCTGAGACAAGAGGATTCTTATAATAAATAGGTGCTTCTGCTAGTTGATCTGCAATAACTTGGCCCTTAATTGCTTTCCACTCTGCATACTCGATGTCATACTTTGATAATATCATTACCCATTTTTCCATTCTACTGGTTAGTAATTCCTTTGATAGTAGATAGTTGAGGGGGTCAATTTTGGCGATGAGCTTGATCTTGTGTGCCAACACGTAATGCCTAAATTTTTGTGATGCAAACACTACTGTGAGGAATGCTTTCTCGATGAATGAGTATTTTAGCTCATTAATGACTGTTGTTCTACTGATATAGTAGATAGCCCTTTCCATTCCATTTTCATCATGGTGAGCTAGGAGAGCTCCAAGGGCTGCTGTTGTTGCTGACACATATAAGATCAATGGCTTTCTTGGGATGGGTGGCATTAAAACTGGTGGTGTCAATAGGTATTCCTTTATTTTGTTAAATGCCTCTTCACATTTTGTATCCCATTTGTATGCTACTCCCTTGTGGATTAGTTGAGAATATGGGTTCTGCTTATCTGCCAGTTGTGCTATGAACCTTCTAATGGATTGGAGCCTGCCTTGGAGACCTCTCAGTTGTTTTAATGTCTTGGTGCTTCCATTTCAAGGATTGCTTTCACTTTTGCTGGATCCACCTCGATACCCCTCATTGATACTATATATCCTAGTAGTTTACCTGATTGTACACCGAAGACACACTTCTTGGGATTTATTTTGACTTTGTACTCCTCTAGTCTGTCAAAAATAGCACTTAGGGTTGCTATGTGATCTTTTCTTGTTTTGGATTTAGCTAGGATGTCATCGACATAGTATTCAACTGTATTATGGATCATGTCATGGAAAATCAATGTCATGGCCCTCTGGTATGTTGCTCCTACGTTCTTTAGGCCAAATGGAATCATGTTCCAACAATATGTCCCCCATGGACAAGTGAAAGTTGTCTTGTGTTGATCCTCTTTTGCTATAATGATTTGGTTGTATCCTAAAAATCTATCCATGAGTGATAACATCTCATGCCCTGCTATCATATCTACTATCATGTCAATACTTGGAAGTGGAAAGTCATCTTTCGGACATGCTTTGTTCAAATCTCTAAAGTCTGTACAGATTCTAATGGCTCCATCAGGTTTTGAAACAGGTACCAAGTTTGATACCCATTCTGGATAGTCTATTGGTCAGATGAATCCTGCGTCTAATAACTTTTTTAGCTCCATTTTTACCAATATGGTGATCTGAGGATGCAATTTTTGAAGCTTTTGTTTGATAGGTTTTGCTTTCGGATACACTGCTAAGTGATGGACCATAGTATTTGGATCAAGCCCTAGCATGTCAGCATAAATCCATGCGAAGTTTATTTTTCTTTCCCTTAGGAATGTGGCTAGGAGTTCTTGCTCTTCTGATAGTAGTGATTCCACATAGAATGTGATATGCGGGGTCTCCTCTGTTCCTAGGTTGATAGGATTGCATTTTTCAGCCAAGACTGCTCACTTCTCTTGATGAATAGCTCTTAAAGGAAGATTGAATCCTTCATCCTCGGGCACCTCAGAAAGGTTTTCACCTTTGGATACGTCCTCTCTTTTTACTTTTTTCTTGTCAAAGAGTACCACAGTGTGGTTTTCACTCAAGGACTTGGATATGATTCTTAGTTTCTCACTTTTGCGATTGAAGGATTCAATTGTTTCCCCATAATAAGCATGTGTGTCCAACTCCATTATAAACCCTACCTTGTGATCTCCTTCGGGAATATTATCCCACAATCCCATGAATTCTGAGAGTGCCTCATCATTTTTGAATGCATCAAGAACTGGTGGTCCTCGTTGGTCGTAGTCGATGAGTTGGGGGTAGACTAAGTGGATGTCATGATTTTGATGATCGGATTCAAAAGATAAGGTGCTAATCATGCAAAGGGTGGTATCTTCAAATAACCTAGGTAGATTGGATGTGGATTCCTTGTCATCGCTACTAATACAAATGTCAGTTATAAAGTTACCTATGACTCTGCCTATAGATACAGGTAAGCATACTTCTACTATGGTTGGCTGAGGAGGATTGTTAACCATTCTAACTGGAGGACTGCGGCCACGTATGGTTATACTCAGAGGGGTACATCCAAGGCCAATATTTTTTATTGGTTACATCTCTGGAATGATAGGTATAATAAGCTCGTTGTCATTTTGTCCCAGTCTTTGATTTCTTTCGTAACCCATTGCTAGCATCATTTGTAAGCCCTTGCTTCTTTCATGCATTGATAAATTAGCTATTAGTCTTTCATCTTGATATAGCACATGTGATGGATCTACCTCAATAACCTCCTGGCCAAGGTCTCCCCAGCTTGTGAGTTCGAGATAGTCTTCAGGAGACGTTTGTGATGTGGAAGCTTGATTTTGTTGTGGACGTCCCCATGATCTAGGAGATTGTGGTAGCTCTCCTACCACAAAAGAATGGTTAGGGATTTTGTAGATTCCAAAACCATCCTTTTGGGTGATAAGCTTGATGTAAAAAATGGTGGGAATGACGGGTGTCTCTTTCTCTGAAGTGGATGCGAGAGTGGCAGGGTCGATGTATGGTGTGGATGGGCCCTCATCATTCTTTGGCACTTGGGGAATTTTGTATATTTGGCTTCAAGATTCTTGTAGTATGAGAAAGGTTCAGGATATCCATGGATGGTAACTTCTTTTCCATTATATGTGAATTTCACATATTGGTGGAAAGCTGATGCTACTACTTTAATCGCATGGATCCATGAATGTCCTAGGAGGATATTATATGGCAAGTCAAGATCCAAGACTAGGCAAGTAGTTTCCATGATGGTAGGCCCTACTTGAATAGGGAGTTTAATCATGGCCTAGGACACTCTTTCTTGGTCATCATATGCTCTTATCGTGATGCCCTTTCCTTTGTCAATGGAATTTTTTGATATTTTCAACTGCTTGATGAGGCTTAGGGAACATATGTTCAAGCCTGCACCTCCATCCACCAAGACACTTTTGATTTTTCTCTTATGTACTATGGCTTCCAAGTGAAGTGCATGGTTGTGAGATGGTTGGGTGGGGAAATCTTGGTTAGAGAATGTAAGAAGATTAGGCAGATATTTCTGACCATAGCTTGGAATTTCTCCACATCGAGATATACAGGGATAGTGGATGAGGCTAATGCTTCTTCAAGGATCTTCTTATGAGTTAATGATATTTTTAATAACTCCATGATGGAGATGTGTGCTGGTGTTCTCTTGAGTTGATCTAGGACATTGTGGCCATTAGGAATGGATTTGGATCCAGGGATTCTATTTGGTTGGGATGATCTTGCAATGGTTACTTTGCCGCCTCTTGTGGTGACTCCATAATCTTTGGCATGGGTGCCCTTGATGGTGATGACCATGCAGTCTTCATTTAGGGAGGTAAAAATTGTTTCATACACATGATTTACACTACCCTTCCCTTTATCATTTTTATTGCCTTTGTTAGCATGATTCGGCATCAGATTCGTATATATCTTAAGATTCTGATTTCCTGTAGGTTGTTCCACATTGATGATTATTTTATTGATGAGATCTTGGATGATGTTTTTGAGTCTCATGCAACTATTTATGGTATGGCCTTTGATTTTATGAAATTCGCAAAGTTGATTCTCATTATACCAAGGAGGTTTGACATCGGGTTCTTGGTAATTTTCAAATGTAGGAGGCTTGATGAGTTTCTCGTCGATCAACCTTTTCATTATGTCCTCAAGTGTTTCCCCCAAAATGGTGTACTTTCGTTTGGGATAGCTTTTGCATTGGGGTGGTCCTCTTTGCTCATTGAGATTATTGATTATAGGATTGTTGTTGTGTGGCTGGTATGTTGTGTGATGAGTGTTTTGGCGTTGTGTTTGTATTTGTGGTGTGGGTGTATTTTGGCAAGGACCACTAATGACCACCTTGGCATCGACGACACCATCATTAGTAATGTTTTTGTTCCTTTCCCACATACGAGGTTTATCATTGTAATTGGATGGTGGGCAGTTGTTTTGTTTGTGGTATGATGTTGATTCTGCAGGTTGAGTCACAAGGGCTCTTTCGATGCTGAGCACCTTGGAGATCAATTGATCATATGTGGTGATGCCCTGAACCTTGAGATGAAATGCTAAGTGGCCTTCAAGTTTGGCTATAATGGTGCAAACTTGTTGTTCTTCTGGCATGGTCCACTTGCTCTGATTGGCCTTGGACTACCATCGTTGTAGGAATGAGGTGAACGATTCACCCTTTCCTTGTTTTAGAGCTGAGAGTTCTTCAAGACTAACATCCATTGCAATGTTGCATGCATAATTTTTAATGAATGCGTCCCTAATTTCTTGGAATGTTCTAATGCCTGAAGGTAAGTGAGAGAACAATTCTATAGCGTGGTCTTCCAAGCTCCTAGGAAATAGCCACATCAGATAAGTATCATCATATGCAACCTCCATGCAATGAACTTGGAATTCCCTGATGTGATCTTTAGGGTTTCCCATCCCTCGATATTTGTCAAATTTGGGGATTTCAAATCCCTTGGGGAATGGTTTCATTACTAAGCTCCTATCAAATGGATAGGGACACAAGTTGCTTGGTGTTTTGGTTGTTCGCCCTAATTGAAGGTTGAGAACATGTTGCGAGAGCAACCTAAGTTGTGTCGTCACATCATTTTGTGGATCAAGGGGTGGGATGAAAGTGTTTTGGGGTGTTTCAATTGTTGGTTGGATGGGTGGGTTGGTTGGTGTGTTGTTTGATGTTATCTATATGTTTTGTTGAGTGAGGTAGGCTTCCACCTATTGCTATATGAACAACGCTTGTTGTTGATCTTGTTGTTGTTGTGCTAAGATTTGCATTTGTTGTTGCACTTGTTGCTGTTCCAACAACGCTTGTTGTTGTGCTTGCTGTTGTTCTCGTAATGCTTGGTGTTGGGCTACCAATTCTGCTGCTTCTTGCTGCTCTTGATATTGTTTGATTGCTTGTTGATATGCTTGCAATTACACTACTTGTGCAATAAGTTGTGCTTGTGCTTGCACTTGCTATGCTTGATATTGGGCGTTTTCCTAAACTTGAGCTTGTGCTTGCGCTACTTGTGCTTGTGCTGCTTGTTGTTGTAATAGAGCTTATACTTGAGTAGTTTTGTGTGCTTGTAATGATTGTAATGCTTGAGCGGCTTTGGAAGCTTGTTGTTGTTGTTGTTGAAATAAAGCTTGGGCTTGCGTAGCTTGTAAGACAGCTTGGGTTGCTTAGGCAACTTGCGCGGCTTGAGCGGCTTGTTGAGTAGCTAGGCGTATGAATTTTTGTTTCTGAACTTGTTGTTATCCTCTTTGGAAAATAACTTGCAATGTTGCACTGTATTGACTTGATGTGGTGAAATTTGGTGGTGGTGGGGGTTGTGGTGGATTCATAATGGCGTTTGTGGTGGTGGTGAATGGTGATGTCGTGTTGATTATTTGATTGGTGGATGGTGTTGTTGGTGTGATGGTTTGAGTGATAAGTGGCACCATTGATGTGATTGGCCCTTGAGAGACCATGCTTTGTGATGTTAGGGGGGTGTTTGATGTTGTTGAAATTCCTTGTGTGTTTGTCATTTGTTGTTGCGATATCAATGACAAATTTTGCATGTTTTGCATAATGCTTTGATTGATGGTTGGGATATTGGTTTGATTGATACTTGGTAGGGGAGGAAGTCCTAAACCAAGGAGTGGTGTGGATGATGATGGAAATGGTGGAAGTGGTGGAAATGTGAGGGGTGTTAGTTGTTGTGAAAATTTCATGGTGTCAAATACACCCCCTAGTCCAAACATATCTCCCTCTTCTTGTGGATTTGTAAGGAGAGGTGTTTGAGGTGTTGCGTAAAAAAATTATGATGATGGGTCATGATGGAATGTGAGAGGAACATTCTTGTGTAATGGGTTTTGGGGTATATTTTGCTCCAAGATTGTGTTTGCATCCAAACTTTCATTATTAACAAGGGATTTGTTTGAATTGCTTTGAGAAATTCACTCTCCTTATTAACATTGGGTTGGGTTGGTGCAAACGATGTCATGATTTGCCGAATGTTTTGCATGATGTTTTGAGATGGGGGTGTAGATGAGATGGGAATGGTGGATGAGATTGAAGGTAATGATGTCTCCACTATGGTACTCACTTCGAAATCCGAAGGTAACGTAGCCCCTTGTTTTGCTAGCTCAAGCATGTATAATGAAGGGTTAAGTCTCATCATGATGTTGATGATTTTATGGTTCTCTGGATTTTGGAGCATTTTAGTCATTTCTTCGTGAGACATTCCAAAGGTAAGATCCTCTCCTTGGTTTTTCTCTTGCAGATTTTGTGATGATGAGAGAGTCAAAGGATTACTTGATTCGGTGGGATTCATTTCAACGTTTGTCTGGCTAAGATCACTTGGAGTGGGTGTTTCCTTGTTGGCTTCCATACTCTTCTTGTATTGAGATCTAGTTAGAACCATAAAACGAGGATCAATTTTCGAGAATATGGTAGATGAATCTCTTCATTCTTTGGATTGATCTCAATTTTATGTCCAAAGTAAAAGGTTTTAGGATGTCTTGAGGATCAAAAGGTGATGATATGATGATGATGTTAGGGATGGATGATACGGATGTTCTTGAATGAGACACTAGGATTTTAGGACTTGCAGATTTTGATTTTGATTTGACTTTGCATTTGGGATTTTGTCCTTGATTTTGGTTTTGATTTGTTCTTGATTTTTTAACACAAAGACCATAAGATGTTGGATGATGATCTAAGGGATGGATTTTCTCAAAGGATGATGATTTGAATATGTGTGGGGAGAAGGAAGCATCTACCCACACCTACTAAAACAAGATGATTGATTTGCTAAGCATATGAAGAAGGATTCATCTACATATACTAAGCTAGGAAAGATGATTTTGATAACTTTGACTAAGAATAAGCAAAAGGATGCATCTACACATACCTAGCAAAAGGTAATTTTGATAATTTTTTCAAGGATTTAGTCTCAATGATTTGGATGATTTTGATTTTTCCACAAAGCCTAGTATCAATGATGATTTCAAGATTTTCCAAAAGGTGATTGTGAGATGATGGTTTTTTTTTATGTTTTGAAGGATGGATGAAAAATATTTTGGTTTGTTTTGATCCTAAGATGAACCTAAAAAGGACACTTTGTTTGCCTAGACCTGTTGACATGTTTGATGGCACAACATGAAAACAAAATATTGGTATTTTGTTTCTCCTGAAAGAGAAAGACAACACATGGATGTCTTAGCTCCCAAGGTCTTTGTAGTTGGTTCTCAACTATGCTGATGTTACTCAGTGGTCAATGTAACAGTAATGTTCAAGGGGCTTGTTGGTGTTGAGCTTCTGGATTATTCTAAGATCAAGAATAAATTTAAATCTACTCTAACCAGGGTTTTTAATGAAACAAAAATAGATAGATCAGAGCTTTGGAAAAGAAAAGAACAATAATTCATCCAACTTAACCAGACTCATTACCTTTCAAGGAATTCCTAACTAAAACTGCAAAACAAAATTAACTTGTGATTAATATAGTTTAATTCATTCACAGTGCTGATTTCAACAGTAGATTGAAAATCACTATTTAAACAAAACATAAAATCAAACTTCATTCCTTGAAAGCTTCTCAAATCAAATGATTAACTCAAGACAAACACCATTCTGGAACATAATCTGAAGTATATTCAGATTTGGTTGCTTCTACTGTCAGTGAAATAGATAATGAACATTTACAAAGCTGGCACAATCACCAGTGTACAAAAAATCCATGACTCCAAATTATTTTCATCTATACTAAGAAAACTGGAAAGATACATTATTGCCTTCTACTAAATATAACTCCTAACTAAGAAGACAAGAGAAGCTCCCATTACAAAGAATAAGGATGTAGCTTTATCTCCTCTAAGTAACTTTTCTTTCTAACTTCTAACCTCTTAACTTCCAACTTCTCCCTACAACTCCTCCCTTTTTACAAAAAGGAAAGAATTCCATATATACAAAGTGTACCAAAAAGAATGTGTTGTCCCCTGTCTTAGGGTTTATAAAATATCTGCTGATTGCAAGAGCGTCGGCATCTAGATCTTTTGAATAAAGTTGGTTCTGCATTAAATACGAATCCTTTCTATCCATGTCGGTGAAAGATTATCCCAGGGATGATCTCAGATCTTTTGCAGCTATAGCATTAACTCCTACACCTTCGTGTCCATCTTTGAACTTCCATGCCGCGCCGCCTTGAATGCCCTAAAGCATTACCATTAATGCTGAGCTACCTTTGCCAACAAACCTCATAGCTGTCACTATGACTCGCGGTTTCTTCCTTCTTCCCTCGGCCTTCTTCTCGCTCCAGACCTTATGTCGATATCATCTCTTGTTGGCAAGACTAACTTCATTTTCCAAGACATTACACTGAACTCGTATCCTTTTGTCGAGAGCTCATTTCTTTTTAGGGAGACTTATTGGTTGGCGAGACATTACACCGAGCTCAACATGCTACACCGAGGGAAAAAAATATGAGACCCTATCGGGTCGGTAAGACTTTTCACTGAGGTCACCTCCACTCATTAAGACTCTCCGAGTAGGCAAGACTTTATTCCTTCGGTCAGACATCATGCCAAATTTACATCTTTCAGCGAGACTTTACTTGAGAAATATTATCATGTACATGACTTAATCTTGCAAAACAAAGTCTCCATTAGTTCTCAAAAGCAAATAAAATATATTATAATAAAATACACTATTGCTTATGATTTCATTCAATTTTACTATTCCTTCTTGTTTTAGCCAAAAGGAACCCAACCTTGGCAGAGCCGAAACCAAAATAGAACCAGAAATAACACCTAACTTTAAAATCGGTGGGGGCGGGGCCAAAAAGGAATTAGAGCCAGGGCTAGAGTCAGAATGGGAACTAACTATGGAAATAATCGCCACTTCCAAGTTCAGCCCACATTCTGGCTCTGCTCCCACAAAAGAAACCAAATGCAAGGGACAAAGATCGAAACAAATGCAGGCAGGATCAGAGAAGAAAATTGATCCCGAGCGAAACACAATGGGGGCAGGGGTGGAACTAAATCCAAGATTGAAACTTCTACAAAGTTTCAGTTGCAAATTCCATCCCAATGCCGCCTCATAAAACATAGAAAGAGATGACAAAAGAATGAAAAAAGAAAAGAGGAAAGGAAGAAAAACACCCAACAAACAAATGATCGGAACTGAGGCAAAACAAACGAACAAAGCGGAACCGGGACTAGAGCCAAAACTGAACCAAAAACTTTTCAAAGTTTTAGGTTTGGATTCCATTCCGGTCCCACCTCCGAAAACATCCAAAAAGATGATGAAGATAGATGAAGGAAGAAAAAAGGAAAGGGGGACAACATCCCCGACAAAACAAAAGGAACAAAAGTGAAAGAAGAAAAGATGTGGAACCGAGATCGGAACGGAACACGAACCACAAACTAATTAAAGTTTCATGGTTCGGTTCCAATTCCGGTTCTAGGTCCGCAAAACCAAAACCAAAGGCGCACAAGGCAGAAAATGAAAGAGGCAGAACCGAGACTGGAAAAGGAATAGAAAATAGAACTTGGAAGGAATTCAAAATTCGGTTTCCATTTTGGTTCCAAGTCCGTCAAAAAAAAGAAGAAAAATGTCGAAGGCCGACAAGAAAATAGCTAAGGCACAGGATGCCAAACCAAAGGGAAAATGGCCAATGAAGAAGAGAGAGAAGAAAATCGGAGTTAGAGTCAGGATGGAAAATGAACCAGAAACTCTGAATGAATTCAACGTTTAGATTCAGCTCTGAACTTGGTTTTGACAGAACAAACGACAAAATTAGGAGAAAAAAAAGAGTTGTCGGGACTAGAATTGGGGACGGAACAAGTCCAGAACTTGGATGTAATTCCAAGCTTGATATTGGTCCTGGTTCCGCTTCTGATAGAAAAGGAAAAATGCCTAAGGTAGAAAACCAAAGGCCCAAAAAAGAAAAAAGAAAAAGGGGGACCCATTTTGTTCCAAAATAAAATGGGGTGGTTATGCAGGGCATAGCAAATGGCAATTCGACTGAGAAAATGGTTTAACCATTTTCAAGAAACCGAAGGATTCAGCTACCCAGAACTCCTAGTTCATGAACATCACAACTCTAGTTGGGTTATTTTTAACAACCAAGGTTGAGCTAGAATCTCAAATGTAAACGAACACTGGCTATCCTTGAATCTATGTGTGTGCTTGATGGTGCATCGTCCTTTCATAAAGTTTTTTCTCATCTTTTGAATAACAATGTGTAAGATTTGAACTACATGAGTTGGTTCCCTTTAGCTGTCATGCAATGATATCTTGGGCATTGCTCCGTTGCCAGTCAGGCATCCATAGCCCCGACGAAGATACCTCTAGTTTTCTCACAGCATTTCTCTATTGCCAGTCAGGCATCCATAGCCCTAGTAGAGATACTGGAATCACCCATTCATATTGAGTCCCATTTTCTTTTAGATAACTCTTTTCTTTTTCTTTTCTCTTTTCTCTTGGAGTTTCAAATATTTCATTCAATTTTTTTCAATATGTCAGATGTTTAATATCTGATCTGGTATGAAAACTACCATGGACTTCATAACAACACTTGGGAATCAGATTTTTCACTCAAATCTTACAACACTATCACCCTAGGAAAAATATACCATTACAAGGGGAGATGATCCTAATGATTTGTGATAGATTCAGAGGAGCTAATTAAGGTTATTTACTTTGCACCTTGTTTTCAAGACCTTCCACAACTCGTATTGGCAATGGGCATAAAAAAAGAGTTTAGGACAAAATCACCCCATCAGAAAACCTGAAAATATCTAAACCACTTCTCTCCTAACAACCAAAGTATGCTTCAGCTAACAACCCACTATTTAAAGAGGGGAAGAATAGAAAAACCCCAAAGAACAAAACAAGACCAACACAACAAACAAAGGAAACAAAAGGACATAAAGAAAAGAAAAACAAAGAAACAAAACTATTCACAAATTGAAAAACGAATAAACCACTTACAAAAAGAAAAACAAGAGGACATGGGAAAAATAAAACAACAGAAAAAAAAGAAAACTAACTAAACCAAAACCAACAGTAACCAATCCTAATCCTAAACTTAGAACTCCAAAGCTAAGCCTTGCAAACATAAAACTGTAAAAATTTGCACATTGACTTGACTGATTCTTCATTATGTGCAACAAACTTAACTTACTAGGCACAGTTCTAATCCTAGCAAATTTATCTTTATACTTAGAAATATGAATTTTATAGGCAATAAGTTCATTTTGAGGGCATAAAGCTTGAAATATTATCAATTGTGGGTTCTCAATTTTGTCATGATTTACCCACAAACAGGTTTTACTATCCCCAATGCCATAATCAAACTAAAAATTATTAAAACACAGAGGATAATGAAAGGACACCACCTAATTCAAAAAATTCCCAGCTATTGATGCAGACTTGTGTTGTATGAACTCCTTCTCTTAGGGTCTCAGCTCATGGAATATCACCAAAGCAAGGTCTATCTCGTACCTTGGATATTCACTAACCAACATTTATGTATTCACCTCGGGTATAGAGTCAATTTTTTTTTGGATTTCTTGAGATGAAGTCTTACTTTCAACATTCTATTGAAACATGTCACCATAAAAGTTTTGAGAATCTAAGTCCAGCTTATCACCATTGATGTCAGGGATACTGATACATGATGAACAAGGATTTTCTTCAAACTCATTTGAATGCATGGAGTCAAAGTTAGGAAAGCACTTACTCAATCCATGTTCCTGCACACCATCAACAAAAACATCCCTTTCAGCATCAAATTTATCAGTATTAAGATCAAATTCATTAATGGGTGCTAAGAAAGGACCTTCTTTAACCCACACATTTGAGTAAATAGAACCAAAATCGAGAAAATACTAACGTGCCTCATTCTCTTTGTCATGTTGAAGGGATTCAACTTATGAGATAACCTCTTGGTCCTTTCCTTGGCCTTCCTTTGCTTCATCCAAATGTACCCCATCATGAATTTCTTCAGGGAACACTTGCTTGATCTACACATCTACTCAAACTTCTTCCCTTAAAATCCCATTTTGGCATTTAAGTTCATGTCTTTGATCACAAGATTCATCGAAAATCTCATCTTGAATTGTGTTATTTGTTTCAATCCGTCCACTACTTAAATCAGCAGAGTCATCTTCTTGTGTTAACCCATCAAGGTGTGTTTCTTCCTCATCCACCGTCATGAAAGAATCTATGAATGCATCAATGAATCCATTCTCCACTTCTATCAAATCTGCACTAGGTAGAGGAGTTTCATTAGTTGTTGAATCCATCTCGATGCAAGGATCAATGTCATCAAAAGATAGGGAAGAATTAAACCTCTTCACATAGTTACTCTTGTCATTTTGGATGGACTGATTACCATTTTCATGTGTGATAGTTGTTTCATCCTTCTCATTGTGGGGATATGTATTCCAAGGATCTTCCATAAGTATTCCTTCAATAGTGATTAGTTGCTTGAAATATAACTCCATCCTTCCTAGGAAGATATGGTAGTCCATCTGAGAGTGTTGATTAGTTCGATGTATCCTACATCCACTTAGCCCAACAAGTTCTAATAGTTTCAGATCTCCCAGCTCTTCTAATTTTCCCTTTATTCGATTTTGCATATGAGGGACATCAATCCAACACGAACCATGTTCCTTTGTCCATTCTTCATCACCCTGATTCTCATCTTGATTAGAAGAGTTGTTCAAATCGTTGGAAGGTATTGTTGATTTCTCATGACAACAATCCCATATTAATACCTCATCTCCTTCAAAGCCATCATTAGTACTAACATTCTCAACAAAGTTAGATTCCATCTTGAGATTTGCATTATGCTCTAAATTTACATCCATTTCATACCTTTTACCAAACAAGTCATCAAAATTATATACTTGCTCATCAAATGTTTCATCCACAACTTCATTGTGATGTAATGGACCATGCTTGGAATATGACTAAAAAGAGATGATATGGTTATAACTTCATTGTCAAGTGGAGTACTTAACTTTGTAATTGGATTTTGCAGAGATGAGTTCTCCCAGTGGTCTTGTGTGTGATTGACCTGATGCGAGGTGTTGGGGAATGTGGTGCTTGGAACCTTAGGAGGGTTGTGGCTACTTGGCGAGAATGATTGCACCTGGGTAGGGATGGTGGATGAAGTGTCATAAGGCTGTAGATGATGGCAGTTTGCAAGCACAGGAGGATTATAACCATGAGTTTGGTTATCTGAATTTCTAGTGTCACCTCCAAATTGTGACAATAAGAGAGCTTTGTTCAATGAATCATGCAAAGATGTAGCCTCACCACAACGTATGAATTTAATTGCAAAGGAAAGGTTTAAACCCCAATAATAATGTTCTATTAGTATAGTATCATCAACCACCAAATCTAAAGATTGAACCCTTTGATACATAAACAAAATTCCGCTGTTAAATTGATAAATGTGTTCTAATGGTATCCTTTTCGTAGCTGCAAATTCATGTAATGGGCATAGAGCATGAGGATCAAACTGATCTAAGAATAAGATTTCTAATTCTATCCATGAATAAATATATTTTGGTGGAAGATTATCATACCATTGCCTCACTGTACCCTAAAATGTTTTGATGAACAATTGACAAATGACATCCTCATCCTGAACTTGGAGAAAAGTGAATACACGGCTGCAAATTTCAACATGTTTAGGAGCATTTTGCCCACTGTTAGGGACAAATAAAGGAAGCCTATCATACAGGTGGCCAGGGATTTCATGGACAAATCCTAGTATATACAAAGGGCTACCCATCGGAGCTGGGTCTTCCAAGATCTGACCCACTCCAACTTACAACAATCCAAAATTACTCAAGGAGGCCCTCCTTCTAGCACTAGATATATTGACATGTCTGATGGCACAACAACATGCAAACAAAATATTGCTATTTTGTTTCTCTTGAAAGAAAAAGACACCACATTGATGTCTTAGCTCCCAAGGTCTTTGTAGTTGGTTCTCAACTATGCTGATGTTACTTAGTGGTCAATGTAATAGTAATGTTCAAGGGGCCTACTGGTGTTGAGCTTCTGGATTGTTCTAAGATCAAGCATAAATTTAGACCTACTCTAACCAGGGTTTTTAAAGAAATAGAAAAAGATAGATTAGAGCTTTGGAATAGAAAAGAACAATAATTCATCCAACTTAACTAGACTCGTAACCTTTCAAGGAATTCCTAACTAAAACTACAGAACAAAATTAACTTGTGATTAACACATAGTTTCATTCATTCACAGTGCTAATTTCAATAGCAGATTGAAAATCACTATTTAAACAAAACATAAAATAAAACTTCATTCCTTGAAAGCTTCTCAAATCAAATGATTAACTCAAGACAAACACCATTCTAGAACACAATCTAAAGTAGATTTAGATCTGGTTGCTTCTACTATTAGTGAAACAGATAAGCAACATTTACAAAGCTGGCAAAATCACCAGTGTACAGAAAATCCATGACTCCAAATTGTTTCCATCTATACTAAGAAAACTGGAAAGATACATTATTTCCTTCTACTGAATCTAACTCCTAACAAAGAAGACAAGAGAAGCTCATTCCATTACAAAGAATCAAGATGCAACTCTATCTCTTCTAACTAACTTTTCTTTCTAACTTCTAACCTCTTAACTTCCAACTTCTCTCTACAACTCCTCCCTTTTTACAAAGAGGCAAGAATGCCATATATACAGAGTGTACCAAAAAAATGTGTTGTCCCCTGTCTTAGGGTTTACAAAATATCTGCTGATTGCAGGAGGGTCAGCGTCTAGATCTTTTGAATAAAGTTGGTTTTGCATTAAATGCAAATCCTTACTATCCATGTCAGTGAAATATTATCCTAGGGATGATCTCAGATCTTTTGTAGCTATAGCATTAACTCCTACACCTTCGTGTCCATCTTCAAACTTCCATGTCGAGCCGCCTTGAATGCCCTAAAGAATTACCATTAATGCCGAGCTACCTTTGCCAGCAAACCTCACAATTGTCACTGTGACTTGCGGTTTCTTCCTTCTTCCCTCAGCCTTCTTCTCACTCTAGAACTTATGCCGATATCATCTCCTATTGGCGAGACTAACTTCCTTCACCGAGACATTACACCGAAGTCATGTCCTTTCGCCGAGATCTCATTTCATTTTAGGGAGACTTTGCTTGGTCAGCGAGATGTTACACCGAGCTCAACATGCTACATCGAGGGCACAAAATATGTCGGCAAGACCCTATTGGGTCGTCAAGACTTTTCACCGAAGTCTCCTCCCCTCACCGAGACTCTCCGAGTGGGCAAGACTTTATTCCTTCGGTCAAACATCATGCTAAACTTACATCTTTTGGTGAGACTTTACTTGAGAAATATCATCATGTACATGACTTAATCTTGCAAAAGAAAGTCTCCATTAGTTCTCAAAAGAAAAGAAAATATATTATAATAAAATACACTATTTCTTATGATTTCATTCAATTTTACTATGCCTTCTTGTTTTAACTAAAAGGAACCCAACCCTGGTGGAGGCAGAACCAAAATAGAACCGGAAACAACACCTAACTTTAAAACTAGCGGGGGTAGGGCCAAAAAGGAATTGGAGCCGGGGCTAGAGTCGGAATCGGAACTAACCATGGAAATAATCACCACTTCCAAGTTCATCCCACATTCTGGCTCTGCTCCTGCAAAAGAAACCAAACATGAGGGACAAAGATGGAAACAAATGCAGGCAGGATCAGAGCAAAAAAATGATCCCCGGTGAAGCACAACGGGGGCGGGAGCGGAACTAAATTTGAGATTGAAACTTTTTCAAAGTTTCAGTTTCAGATTCCATCCCGATCCCTCCTCCGACAACATAGAAAGAGACAACAAAAGAACAAAAAAAGAAAAGGGCAAAGGAAGAAGAACACCCCATGACCAAACAATTGGAACCGGGAAAAAACAAACGACCATGGTGGAACCGGGACTAGAGCCAAAACCAAACCAGAAAATTTTCAAAGTTTCAGGTTTGGATTCCGTTCCGGTCCCACCTCTGACAACATCCAAAAAGATGACGAAGATAGATGTAGGAAGAAAAAAGGAAAGGGGGAAAATATCCCTAACAAAACAAAAGGAACAAAAGCGAAAGAAAAAAACATGCAGAACCGGGATCAGAATGGAACATGAACTAGAAACTAATTAAAGTTTTAGGGTTCGGTTCCAGTTCCAGTTCTGGGTCCGCCAAACCAAAACCAAAAGCAAGCAAGGTAGAAAATGAAAGAGGCGGAACCGGGACCGGAAAAGGAATAGAAAACAAAACTTGGAAGGAATTCCAAGTTCAGTTTCCATTCCGGTTCTGAGTCCACCAAGACAAAAAAGAAAAATGCCGAAGGCTGACAAGAAAATAGCTAAGGCACAAGACACCAAACCAAAGGGAAAATGGCCAACAAAGAAGAGAGATAAAAGAAAAGTAGAGTTAGAGTCAGGATGGAAAATGAACCAAAAACCCAAAATGAATTCAACATTCAGATTTAGCTCTAGACCCAGTTCCGACGGAACAAAGGACGGACTTAGGAGGAAAACAAAAAAGCTGCTGGGACTAGAACCATGGATGGAACAAGACCAGAACTTGGATGTAACTCCAAGCCTGATATTGGTCCCAGTTTTGCTTCCGACAGAACAAAGGATAAACGCCTAAGGCAAAAAACCAAAGGCCCAAAAAAGACAATAGAAAAAGGGGTGGTTATGTAGGGCATAACAAGACCTAGGTATTGAAGAGCATGCAAATGCTTCCTAAAGACCTTTGTAACCAAGAAATTATTTCATTTGAACATTCATTTTCAGATTTCCAATCAATAATTTTGTTTTGTTTTGGGATTCAGACTTTTTGAGAATGATGAGGCTTCAACACATATGAAAGTTCATTTTGTTTAGCTTTGCTTAATGGCTTTATTTTACCAAAAACTACTTTCTTTGATTAAGTTTTCAAACTAAGATGTCTAATGTCTTAGTTTCTTCAAACCGCACAAGATATGTTATGTGGAGATTCGATGAATCTAAGGCAAGGGTTTTCCTATTATTTACTTAAGGAGACAAATCGAGATGTAATCCAATGTTTAGAAACCTTTAAGGATGTGAATCCCAAGGGAAAGAAATAACATATGGATTGAGTCAATTGTATTTATCTTCAAAAGAGTTTGAAATTTGGATGATGTTAAGTGTTTGTTTTCATGGTGTTTTCGATCAAGCAATGCATTTTGTAACCCAAGAATAAGTACAATCCTATGGATGTGAAAGACAATATTTGTTGGATTCCCACTTGGACAAGTCCAGCTACGCTTATCTTTAGTGAATGGTTAGATGATTGATCCCACTAGCTCCCCTCCACAACTCATTAACGTCAATCGGGGCAGCCAAGCATAAGCACCCATGAAACTCCCATGGCATGCTTTCCATTTCTACTAAAAGACCATAAAAGTGTGGGGCGGCTTTAGAATAACCGTTCTTGCACCAACAAATAGATTAAAGGATTTTGGAAAATTCTAGCACGTGGGTTTTAATAAAGACTTTTCATTCATGGAAATTGACCCATATGACAAGAGTCCCCTTTCAGATCCATCTTGTCAGAATCAACTGCATGATATTGGCGTTTCTTCCAATATCCACATTTATATCCTGGCTGGAAATACTCTTGGTTTTAGAGTGTTACCAGTTGAGTTGTTCCCTTGGGTGAGTACTTTTTCCCCAAGGCAGGCCCTCTAGGATAAACAAAAGCGAATGAAGAACAATATTCATAACTCGATCAATCCTTGTTGGCAACAAGGAGAGATAATATACGCAACAAAGCCCCCACTCACACTCGCACAAGATTTTGTTCAATTTTAAGCCCAAATCAAAGTGTGTAGGTGATTGCTTTGTCTCAACCTAAAATCATGAAAAAGGCCTTTTGATTCTGAAGATTGCTATAAAGCACGAGAGAAGCGCATATGTCATTTTTCAATGATGTTAGTTCAAGTAAGCCTTCACAAAACAAAGTTGCATTTGTTCTTTTTAAATCCTCAAAGAAAAATGTGAGTTCTTTTTAAGCACCAAAAGATGAACGAGAGACACTTTGTTCAATTGTTAATCCAAGAAACAAAATCTAGTAAGTTGTGATCCTAAAGTTCATTTTAGCCTTTGCAAGAATTGGGAAGATTCTTTTTAAACCCAAACAAAAATTAGTGTCCTAAGGAAGAAAAAGATAACAATTTCTTAAATAAGTGTTAAGAAAAAACTTTGAATCAATGAAACATCTTCCTCATGCTTCTTCTTTCTTCAATTTCACTTTCCAACCAACAAGGAAGAAAAAACCAGTCAGATTTTGGAAAATACAGAAATTAAAAAGTAGAAAATAGAAGAAAAATTAATCATAAATCAAAAGCATGTGCTAAAAATTAAATTTTCCCTTTTACTGTCTCCCAGTGTCACAACTTGCAACTGCATCGTAGTTTGGTTTCCCAGCAGTTCCCTCACAACGCTGCTTGCTAGTCATCGTCACTCTGTGTCGGGACAGAGAGCTCAACTATGTCGCACTTTTTTCCTAGCATCGTAGTTTCCTTCCAGCGTCGCAATTTTTAAATTTTTGAAAATTCCTGCAAGTCATTGAGTCCAATGGCAGAGTTAGAAATTGAAATATTTTGGTAGGATGAGTCCAGCATCACAGTTTTGATTTTAAGTGGTGCCCTAGAGTGACGCTGATCTCCCAGCGTTGGAATTTCATGTGTGTTTGTGAAAACATGGAAATTTTAAGAAAAGATGAGAAATGATGATGTCCAACCCTCCTTCTAGCACAAAATGTGTGAACCCCAACCTTGGTACCTACAAAACAACAAGAATAAATAAGTTAAACAAGAGATTGCAAGCTAAAACAAGGGTTCCCCATGAAATCCATTTACAACTTCAAACTAGGAAATAAAATAACAAAGAACACAATGAAAATGATAAAACAAAGATTAAATCCTAATTAGATGTGCAAACTGATGATCCCATGGGGGAATTCGTGCCAATTTGATGTGAAAATTGGCCCTTTCCCAATTCGTATTATGCAAGCTTGATGTGTTGAAGATGATTGATCCACTTTGTTGGTGAAGAATGAGAACTCCAAGCCAAAATTTGCAAAACCTAGCTATGACTCAATGATAATGGATGAAATTCAATAGATATTTGAGCATGGTAACTTTTCCTAGATTGTGGATGATGAAATGAGGATGTGAGCTCTTAATTTATAGAATTTCAAGATGGATGAATGTCCAAATTTGAGCAATGTGGAACTAACATTCATCCAATGGTATGATGCCACTTGTCAAGCTATGAATGGATGGAGGATGTGCAAGATTTGGGGTTTGTGTCAATAAATGCCTAATTTGAAATTCAAATTTGTTGAAATGACATGTAAGAGGGAAGGGAAAATGCAATAAATGCCACTTGGCTCAAGGAAAAGGACATTTAAGATGAATTTATTGCCTTGTTGAATGTACATGTTGACTTGGAATTTTTGAATAAAAATTGAAAGAATATTCCAAAAGATGCCTTGTGAGGAAAATAGAGATTTAATAAATGAATTAAATCTATTTTCATGTGCAACTTGCATTATCTAGAGGATGGGACATGAGATGAGATTAAATTAATCAAGGGTTAAGTAATTTAATGAAAGAGGTTAGATGATGTGACCTATTTGACTCAAATTTATAGGTTTATTTAAATCAAATAAGAGAGGAATATGATAAAAGGCTAATTAAATAAGGATTTTGATTCATTTAATTAAAAGAAATGGTGTTAGATTAAATCAAATAAAGTTTTAATTTATTTAATTTAATGAACAAAATTTTGAGATTTAATCAAATAAAATTGATTATTTAATTATATAGGGATAATTAGATCAGATGAATTGATTTAATTAACAAAAGGGGTGACTTAATCAGATAACATGATTTATTTAATTAAGAGAGGACTATTGATGAATTTAATTAGATAGAGGAATTTGATTAAATGGTCAGACCGAGGGATAATTTAGGAAGAAACGATGTTAGTAAATAAGGGTCAGATGCACAATGTCAATCAGTATATTTTACGTGTCTACAGGGATATCACCTTACCACCTGGTTTATGGATTAGATCCTATGTTTCCCATTCAGTTAAAGGTCCCCACTTTATAGTTCATTAATGACTATTATGATGAGGGAGATAAACGTGAGGCTAGACTTGCTGAATTGTTACACCTTGAGGAAAAGAGAGACAAAGCCCTGGAAAACTTTGCTAAACATCAAGGGGTAGTCAAGAGATGGTTTGATAAAAGAGCCAAGGTAAAATCTTTTAGGATTTATGACTTGGCTCTTTATTGGGATAAAGCCCACGACTGTAAGGGAGAGCATGGAAAATTTGATAAACTTTGGCTTGGCCCTTACCAGATTTTAGAAATGATAGGAGATAATGCTTTCTGTTTGTAAACTCTCACTGGAGAGGATATCCCACTGCCTATCAATGGGCAATATTTGAAGCATTATTTTTAGTTTTGAGCTATTTTCAGCTCTCTTCTTGTATATAGTTATATTAGGTTTCCTTTTTGCCTTGTTTTCTTTGCTTTGCTTTGGTTAGATTAGGTTTCCCTTTCCGCTTTTCTTTGTTTTTTTTGGTTAGTGTAGGTTTTCTTTTGGTTTGTTTTGTTTTTGTTGCTTTTCTCTTGCTTTGGAGGTTTCTCTGTTTTCTCCTAGATGTGTTGCACCTGCGTGGAAAATATATCATTATTTGGAATTGTTCTAAGTATTTTACTGGTGGACTTTAGTCTTGTATCTTGAAAGGATGGTTGAAGTATTTGATATTGCCAACAGTCTCAATGTTTGATTTATTGAAGATAGGTCACTAGTTTTGACTTGAATTTGAAGTATTCCAAAATCTTATATCTCTTATATATCTTAAGACTCCTAATGTTGCTGTAGGAATCCTTGTGAAGTTTTGCTAGGTGAAAAATCCTATTTCTGCTTTAGTGCCACTATGGTTTTCAGCCTTGAGTGTGAACTTCATTGTTCATAGGTTGAAGTGAAAAAGTGACCCAGAAAGAATATCAAAAGAAAGAAAAGTGAAATATGGAAAATCAAAAGAATGAATTCAACTTATCAGGGGTATCTCAATATCTCTATCAGGGCTATAGACGCCTGGCTGGTAGTAGAGCTATGTTCAGGAGGATCACAGTGGTAACCTCGTCAGGGCTATGGACGCCTGACTGGTAGCGAGGCCCTATCTAGGTTGCTTTTGAAGTTAGAATCCTTACGTAGCCTGACTTGACTAAGTTTGGTTTCTGCATTAGCTTAAGGAGGGAGATGAACTCATATGCACACACTTCGATTTTTGGTTTATGGAAGGCTTAGTCTATCCTTTGGTTCTGATTCTTTAAATCCTTGCATTCTGATCTGTTTGTTTGGTAGTGGGACTAAAACTAGAGAATCTAGGTTCTTGATTCCTGTTCATTATCAAATGCTCTGGAGCATTTTCCCAGGAGAAGTCACCATTTGTTGTGCAATTTTCACACACACGCCCTACTGAAAGCAAGGACCCTCTTTTGCTTTGGTTTCAGTGTCTTGGCCCTTTCATTTTGAGGGTTTTTCTTACTTTGGCAAGTGCTTAAAATGTTCACTTTGGTGGCCTTAGTGATTCCCCTAGGTTATTCATTGAAGATCTTTAATTTTGAGCTAAGTTCGGGACATTCCACCCCTATCGGATTTTCCTAGATCCTGCTCGGGCTCTGGCTGTGCACTGTGATTCAGAGATTTTTAGTCTTCGCCGAATTCTGCATGGGACAGATTTTTCCAGATTCTATCTTGTTGTCGGGTTTCTGGGTTTTTTGATTGTCTTGTCAATTGCATTTAATGTCATCTGTACCTTTGGCAAGCGATTTATTTAATTGATTTTTGATGTCTTTTATTCCATTATGCTATTATTTTCCATTGATTGAGCTCTGAAGTGCATTCTTACTAGTGCTGGATTTGGATTTGATGCGTTGAGATTGTGAATTATGGATTTGCTGGTGATTTCTATTAGAAACCAAGATCAGATTTGTAAACCTGAATAATCCTTCCATAGAAGAGAAAAACAAAAAAGCAAGAGATTTGCAAGAAGATGTGCAAATAATTATATTCGAGAATTCATTAATTACAAGATATGATTTGCTTTATAAAAGAAAAGATACATAACCTAATCTTATCTTGAGCAACAAGATAGCTCAAAAGATAAAGATAAGATCCTAAAACCTAGGAATTAAATATGCCTAAGTAAACTTATGCAAAGTGTAATTAAATATTAATTACACCAACACCCCCCCATAAGTGCAACTTAGGGAGAAGAAAAATTATTATGCAAAGATGAGTCCCGACAACAAGGCCTGATTAGGTACTCATGTAAAAATGCAAGATGAGGTAGAGAAGGAAAACCTAGTGGGACAAAACCCCCCTACAATGAGATGACTACTGCAAAGAAGCACTAGAAGAACACTGTAGAGTAACACTGGAACCTGATTCTGGCAATTAAGGAAAGATATTTCTATTTACTACTGAAACCAGAGGAGAGTCACTGATTGACTCAAGGAATCATGATAAAGCAATAGCAGACCCGATGCCATGGAACACTAGAAAACTCACAAACTGGAACAACCCTGGAATCTGTGAAGCAATAGGAGATGAAATGATGCCAGAATCTGGAGTCTTCTGGAACATTGACTATAAAAACATGGCCCTCAAACTGAGATGGATCCAATGTGGATATTAACCATAGGCTCTCAATCTAAAGTGTGAACTGGATGTGAATCTGATGTGTCAAGCAAGAGAAAAAAAGAGGCCAAAAGAACAAGGAGACCAGATAAACTCATGCAAGTTGCCATCAAAACAATATGAAGATGGGGATCAAAGTGCATGCACACTCTAATCAAATTTATTATGCAAGAAACCCCCCTGAATGGAACTTTATATTAGTTCATTTATTACAATAACCCAATGATTGTAAAAGGAGAGAATCATAAATGTGCATAAATAGAAAATAACATGAAGGGGTACTAAAATGAAGTGCAAATCTTCAATTTTCACCTTTCCAACTACCAAAACATCCAAGTAATCTCCAAAACACCCATCGGGACAAATCTGGAATAACAAAAAACTTGGGATAGATACAAAAAAAAGTGAATAGATAGAAAGATAGAGCTCCTTAATCCTTTCCAAAGCCATAAAGAAGACGAAAAATGGAGATCGTGGCAAAGAGTTATGAGCTCGGAAGCCCAAAATACATATTTGAATACAAACAGCAATAAATATAGGGAAATAGTAAAATACTATAAAATAACTAGCACCATTGGAAAGTTCTCAGAACCAACTTTCTGGTGATATCTCATTTTTGAAAATCTGAGTTCGGACGCAAAAGTTATGCCCAAAATACCAAAACTCCTCCAAAAGGGTTTGGAGTTAAGCCTAGTGGCTAGGCTAATCGCTAGCATTAACTGCTACCAGTTAACTGATGGCGGTGCCCATAAACTCTGGTTTTTTTAATTTTTTTTCTTGAATTGCGCGCCGTACCAGTTTGTATGACCCAGAAATGAAAAAAAATTACCTCCCGGAGTCATTGTGTCCGATTTTGACGATTTGATAGTTGATTTTGGGGTTTTTGGGCACTCTGAATGCGATGGTGAGGTCCATTTGGGCTGAAAATGCTTCAAAATTTTAGGTACGCTTTGGATCTAGAAACCCTCATAAACTTCAAATCCTCGTAGATCTGACAAACAGAGTCCTTTTTTGATGAAACAAAAGGAAAACCTAACTGTTCCGGTAGCTCTGGATTCAATGGAATGCTCAGATCTGATCCAAAATGCTTCATAAATAAGCTCAAGGAATGAAACACTTGAGGAACCCCGAATGTACTCTACAATGAATTTCTCCAAAAAGCTGAGAAGGGGCTGCAAATCAAGGATCTGATACCATGTTAGAAACCAAGATCAGATTTGCAAACCAGAATAATCCTTCCACAGAAGAGAAAAACAAAAAAGCAAGAGATTTGCAAAAAGATGTGCAAATAATTATATTTGAGAATTCATTAATTACAAGATATGATTTGCTTTATAAAAGCAAAGATACATAACCTAATCTTATCTTGAGCAACAAGATAGCTCAAAAGATAAAGATAAGATCCTAAAACCTAGGAATTAAATATGCCTAAGTAAACTTATGCAAAGTGTAATTAAATATTAATTACACCAATTTGTTTGGTGCTTTCATGTCGCTATTCTTTGTGGACACCATTTACTTCACATTTGTTGATTCTGAGATCGATTTCCACTTTATAATGGTATGTTTTTAATTGCTTTTCTTTGAATTGAGAATTATGAATAGCGTTTTTACATTATAAGGCTTTTAGGGCTTGAATTCCTGAATATTTAATTGTTTTAGGGCTAGGGTTGGGTAGCATTGATTAATTTATGGTCTCCCAAGTAATTTTCGAGTTTGTTGGTTTATTTGCATTTTGGTGGACTTGCTTGAGAATCGTGATTTTCCCCTAGTATGGTATCGGCAGTTGAAATACCTGAATCGTAAGCTTGCCTATGTGATAATGGCAGATGTATAGGGTTTGAAACCTAGGGTAATACCATTCCACCTTATTTCGCAATAAAACAGGCCTAGAATGCAAAGAAAATCTATGGAGGGCCAACACCTAACTTTCCATAAGCTTAAATCCTTCAAATTCATGATTAATCTATTGTTATGAGAGAAATCATGATTTTAAGGCCGATGTTCAGATTTCATCCTCAGTCCGAGATTTCTTGTTCCTTCAGGCCAATCCATCCTTGGAGGATTTTCCTGATTTCCTTTGCTTTTCTAGAATCTTCTATCACTTTCGGAGTTTCATATATTCCGTGGATTTTCATGACCCCGGATTTTCCCCATCTCCTTTGATTTCCCGATTTCCTCTGCTTTTCCAGAATCCGCTATCGCTTTCGGAGTTTCATGTATTCTGCGGATTTCTGTTGACCCTAGATTTTCCTGATCTCCTTCATTTTCCCGATTTCCTTTGAGTTCTTGGAATCCACTATCACTTTCGGAGATTTATATATTCCATAGATTTTCATCCACTCTGGATTTTCCCTAAGTCCTCGGTTCCCTATTTTTTTCAGATTTGCAAAGTGTCTCTGCCTTCGCGGAAATCGGTCTCTGGCAGATTTTCCTAAAATTTGGTGAAGTGTAGGGAAATATGGAATAACGTGATCTGTTATTGATTTTTAATGCATTCTATGGTTAATTCATGCTATCTTATGATCTCCTATGTGGTTTATTGATTGATAATGATCAGGTTTAATTGCTAGTAGGGGTTTTCATCACTATTCTGCCAGAATCTGTCTGGCCTGGAATTTCTCAAAATTCCTCTCTGGCTCAGATTCTACAGGTGGTCTCGAAACCCGAAGTTTATCAAGATCATTTTATATGAGATTTAGTAACACCTTGGTTGTATAAGGTGCATTCTAATAGTGTTTTGATGGATTAAAATTCCCTTCCTATGATTTTCATTATGATTTCCATGTTGAGTGCAGGTTGAACCTAGTAGGGTAGCAGCTGGGTCTTCAATGTTTGATGCATAAAAGATTAAGATGTACATTAAGAGAAAGATCGCTAAGAGTAAAATCACATCAATCTGGTCCGAAGTGACTGATACAAATGTTGGATTGTGGGATTACGAAGAATGGAACCGGAGGATCCTCCTTTGTTGGCTAGAAGGATGAGGGAATTAGGCTTGTCACATGTAGCTAGTTTCCCTTCCATGGTGCAGTGTTATGAGCTGGTCCTTGAGTGTGCCAGACACTATGATCAAGACACACAGAGAATAATTGGTCCTCAAGGGAGAGTTGTAGCAAATCTAAACCTTGTTTCCATGGCCCAAACATTTCATATGCTAGACAGATCTCATGTGGTGGGATTCAACATGAAGGCAGCTCAAGAGTTCTATGAGGAACAGAATGTGAAGTCACAACAACTTATTAATTCCTGGCTAGAGAAGTCCAAGTCTCACTATTCCAAGCTGCCCAAACCGTTATTCAGAGCAAAGTTCAAGGAGTATTGTGATGCCATCACTCTTCTCAGTAGGGTGGTGGGATTGAAGAATCCTGGCATGTTTGAGAATTGGATGTGCCATGTGATTGTAAGGATGGAGCAAGAGAATATTAACTACCATTGGGCAGGGGTCATTAGCGAAATAATTGACGAGCAGTTGTCCAATTTGTTTCAAATAAAGACCTTCACAATGAATTCATATTTGGTCTACACACTTGCAAGATTCCACCCCTACAAATGATTGAGTACAAGGGGCACTTTTGGACAAGATATCATCTATGAGGTTTACCCTCAATTGCATCTAGGAAGCTCGAGCTATAGGAGGGTGAATGATGCATTCACCGTGCATATCACTAGATTGCTTCAAGGTGTAAAGCATGTGAGAATTTTAGATCAGGAAAAGGAACTCATCAAGAAATATGGGGCATGGTTTATTCAGTTCCCAACCTTCTCCTACATTTGGATTGATGGCTGCCAGAGAGCCCCATACAGACTTCCATGATACCCTACTGATCACATCATACTTTTGGAAGTCACTAGACAGATCGGTGATTTTGATGCCATTGTCAAGAGGGACAAACACAAGACTGGTTTTGGTGGAGACTTCCCATTAAGGATTGGCATTGGAGAGGCTTGTCCTTCCATTGGTTTTTCCCAAGCTTCAAAAGAAGAAATGAGTACTCTTGGCCTATATTTCCACTCCAAGAGATCCAGGTTTGATATCACAGGAGAAGCCCAAAAGAAGGCTAGTAGAGAATACAACCATAAGGTTGATTTGGAGGATTATAGGGCCAATTGTAGTGATGAATTTGAGTTTAGAAAGAAGAAGTTTTCTTGCCTCCTAGTTGAATCAGTCCGACTATACAATGTGAGGGCAGTCTCAGACCAACTTGATGATGATGGAAACTTGATTCAGGATCATGCTTATGGGGCAATAAAGGATAGACCAATTGGTATGTGGATTGGTTAGAAGAGGAAAAGACAAAATTAAAACAATTGACGGATCCAGTTATCAAATTTACTAAGATGTGGCTATAGTATAAGCTATGGGAGTTGGAAAATGAAGGTGTACACTACACCTATGTGATAATGGGAGATTTAGATCCTCACTCCACCTTTGAAGAATCGACCGAGCCAGATCCTAAGGGCAAAGCTAAGCTAGATTATCCTTTCAAAATCAAGATAAAAGGTGTTCAAGAAATAGAAGCCCAGGAAGTAGAAAAGTAGAGAAAGCCAGAGGCTAAAAAGAGGAAAAGGACTAAGAAGTTTGAGCAGAAGGAAACTGAAGGGCAGAATAATGAGGTTGATGATCTTGTACCCAAAAGGAGAAGAGTCATAAAATTGTTAGAGAAGGAAAGCTCCAAGGTAGGAGGGGAAGAGGTTACCGCACTAGTGGTAAATGTTGAAAGTTCAAAGGAGAAGGCCAAGGTGTATACAAGGAGGTCTTGGACTCCTTCTCCTAAGGATAGTGTGCCTAAGGTAGATCTTCCTCCAGTTGTTTCTCATAAGGAGCAACATGATGATGTGCCTTCCGCTCATGAAGCTCAAAGAAAACTAGGTGAGTTAGAAAATGTTTAGGATCATTTGGATACTAAAGGAGAAGAATTTCATGAAGGTGACCTTTACAGTGCGGAAGCTGAAGTAGGAAAGGTAATACAGTCTCCTTTGGTAACTTATGCATAGTCACCTATTGGAACCGAAGAGGTTAAATCACCACCAATAGAAGAAGAAACAGTGAAGGTTCCATCACATGTACATGAAGATGAACATGCTGAAGAAAAGGAAAGTAGGACGGATGAAATTCCTGAGAAATAGAATTTGGGTGAAGAGGCACCTAAGGATCAGCAGGAAGAAAAACAGAGTGAAGTGCAATTTAAATCCACTGTCCCTTGTTGGTTGGACAAGGAGGTAAAGAGAAAACAAGTTGTTTAGGTAGATAGTCCACCAAATTGGGATGAGCTACTAGCCAAAATTGGAAAAGATAAAGGTAAAAAGAAGGCTAGGGTGATTTCAAGGATTGAAAGGGATGAAGCTCATAATAGAGTTTTTCACATTGCCACCCCTGCTTCAGATAAAAATAGAGATGATATGGCTAGAAAGGATTACAATGTTCAAACGTTCAATCTAGGGCCTACATCTGTTGAGCATAATATTGAAGATTATGAGGGTTCTAGTGTAGTCATATTGGGCAGATTGAGGAAGGAAATAAAGACCAAGCAAGAGCTAAAGAAGGAAAATGAGAATCTCAGGAAGTGCTTGCAAGATTTGATGAAGCCCTTGATATCTATTAGTCCTTTGGTTTCTGCTGCAAATCCTTTATCTCAAGAGACCATTACCGAGCTTGAAAAGATGAAGGCTTCCACTCTTGCTACTATGAATTGGCTGCAAGGGGTATGAACCAAAGGTAATGAGGCCATTAACGAGATTTTTTCAACTGGGAAGGATGCTATAAGGACAACTGATTGGTTGAAGGAAGTGTTAACACAGGATAAGGAAGATACAGATCTCCTGCTGTAGAAAACTAAGACTATCATGGAGTACACCAAGGATAAATTAGTAAGTGATAAAATTCTTCCTTCCTCCAGAGCTGTCGAACCATGGGAGTGGTTTGAAGCATTGCAGATTAGGAAAAGGTGTTGAAGAAGATTTACAAATAGAGGAGGCAGAGTGATGATACCCTAGTAGGTGTGTATAATGGCTCCATTTCCTTTTTTGAGATTATGACAGGGAGAAGGAATATTGCTCCCAAACATTTGAGTTTGGAACAGTTGAGGAAGTGGTGGCATGATGTTTATGCCCCAATTAATGATGATTCTATTTCTAAGCACTGGTTGGATGATGCAGCCACATACATTGCTGTCATTGACAAATATCTAATATATAAGGTGGATTGGGATAAGTTGGTAAAACATTCAAGCGAAGAAATTGCATCAATTGAGAGACAACTTAGGGTTTTTCCTTTACCACCTGTGGCTGACTTGGATAGGGTGCTTTTGAAGGTTCATGAGATGCTGGATCAGAATAAGGACAAAGGGGAAGGCAGTTAGTGATTAGCTCCATTGAGATTTGTGCTTCCCTATTATTTGGCCATGAATTGGTCCGAGTTGCATTGGAGATCCCAGGCTGAGGTGGATGAAGTTCATGCATTAAATGCATATTTTATTTGATTTTGAATTTATCTAGGCCGACATGTTTCTGGGGATTCTTTAAATATGGAATTTTTCCTCATTTGTAAGGGTTAATAAATTTTAAATATAGACAAATAGAGAGCTAGTTAGAGCGAATTAGTAGAGCAGGAGTTAGCAAGTAGTTATTCTCAAGCAAATATTGTAACAGAAAGCTTGAATTATTTCTACAGTGGATAAGTCGATACAAGTAATGACATTGTGATTTGGTGCCATACTTGTGTTCTTCTTATCTTGCATGGTTCTTGTTATTCTATCTCTAGAATTTCTTTGAGGAAAATCAATATTTAGATTAGATTTGATATATTGGTGTTTATGGTTTGATATTTGAAGTGTTGCAACAATCCCTGGTCCATACTTTTGGCAACCAACTGATTGTTAGTTGCTTTGCAAAGTTAGCCTGGAATTTATATTCATTGTGCTTAGTTCAATTATCAGGGTTTATTCATTTCAATTACAATAGGGTTGTTTGAATGAATGTTCATGATTTGAAAATATTAACACCTTAGAAGATTGCACTATTTCTATAAGATTGCAGATTTAACTGGGTGAAGTAGAGATTAGTTTTGAGGGATTGGTCCATTTCAAGTGTTTTGTCATCTGCATTATTAATCTTAGGTTTAATATTAACTTTAGAAATCTTTCTGAAACCCTTATCTTTTGTTGTTTCTTTGATTGTTGGGTTAAATTCTGGATTGAAGTATCATTATATCGTTAGATATGATAAATTGAGATTCAATATTTTGCTTGATGTAAGGTCCCATTGTGATTACCAGCATTTTCACATTTATCACTGAGTTGTTTATGCATTGTCAAGACCTGACATTAGAGACCTTGGGGTTATCTCTTGAGACTTAGTGATAGAGATTTACCTTTCAAGAGAGAGGATATTATATTATGTCTGAGTTGTTGCTATGCAAAAAACATCATCAACAAATTGGTGCTAGAAGGATGGCCTGAATAAACAAGCTGGATCAATTTTTGAATGCCATCTCTCTTGAAAGATTCAGAAGAAGAACTAGATCTACCCCAAGAGAGGAGGAATTTTAGGAATTACCAGACCCTACTAGGTCTAGAAGGACCAACATAAGGGGATAATCATCATCATCTCATCCACCTTTTTCATCTTCATTAGCCCCATCTTTGTCAGGTTCATCTGAGTCTAAGGACATTCCCATTCCACAACCTCAGCTAGTCAAAAATCAGCCATTACCACCCCCACCTCCACCAATGGCTTGCCTAGCAACCAACCCATCTCTATTGAGTTTTTCCATTTACAATGTTATTCCCAAAAACCCTGAACACTTTTGTTCAAAATTCAATGTTAATGATCCTAATAGAACTGATGAGGAACTAATCAGGATCTTTCAAAATGGCCTTAAGTATAGAGGGATAAACCATGAGGATGTAGCATGCATACTTTTTCCTTATTCATTAGGGGAGGATGCATTCTATTGATATAATTATTTACCTACTGGGTCTATCAAGCATTGGACTAAGCTAGAGGTTGCATTCTTGCAGAAGTTCTGAATCCCCATTAGTTCCAATGAGCTGTACCGTCAATTCACTAATGTTAAGAGAGAGGTCAATGAGCCTATAGGGTATTTCAACAATAGGTTTCATCATGCTTATACCAGACTGCAGACCCCTTATGCTATTGATGAGCCTACTGCTTGAGAAGTTTATTATGAGGGACTTGATAGTTTGACAGCTACTTTTATGAAATGCAGTAATAATCCTCCTGCTAGTCTACTTGATGCATATGCAGAGGCTGTGAAAGTTAACATTAATCTAAGGCAACATCTGTCTGGACCTCTATCCTCATTAGGACCCGTTGCTCACCCTGGATAAGTTCCAGCTCTCAACCAGGCTCTTGCCAACCATACTCCTATTATGAATTCGGTCCCTCAGTTGCCTCTAGTCCCTCACCCAGGACCTCCCATGGGAAAAGTTTCATCCACACTTAGTTACCCTTAGAAAAATGTGAATCAACCTCTACATATCCAACCTCATGCTAGCTATCCTTCATACTCGTAGAATTATAAAGTTTTGAATCAATCACTGAATGCCAATGTTGTAGTAGAATATTCCTAGAATAATGTGAATCAGCCTCCATACAGTAATCCTGACAAGGAGAGACTGGATGAATTGTATAAACAAATAAAGAAGTTGAATATGGAGGTGACTTACTTGAGGTACCAGAACAATCAGTCTCAAGCTGCTTAGAGAAATATGCAGTCCAATCATAACAGAGAGAATCCACAATGACAACACTTTGATAGAGGGAAATGTCATGATCGAGGATACAATAATGAAAGAGGATACAATAAAGAAAGAGGATATAACCAAGAAAAAGGTTACAACAATGATAGGGGATTTAATCATGACAAAGGGTATAATAATGACATAAGATAGAACTATGACAAAGTGCAATCCTTGGGCCAAATCTTTGATAGAGGGAAAGGTGGTGGACAAGGATTTGATAGGAGGCAACCACCAGGACAGAACAAAACTTGGAGCATATGGCCCAACAATGGAGGAGTCCCCACCCCATTAGATCAACTAGTTAATCAACCTATCAATCAGTCTGTCAACCAACTAGTTAATCAAGAGAAGCCTCCTAGTGGTGTATATTTGGTTGAGGCTGCTTTATCAGGATGGTGTAGGCTCCATAAAATGAGTCAACATTCTGAATTAGATTGTTTAGAGTTCCAAATGACAACCTCTATCTTTCAGTACGAAGTAGAGAACAATGCAAGGATTTAGGAAATATTTCCATCCAATCCTTATGATTCACCAGTGTTGGTACTAAATCATGTTCTTTTCCCCCAAAGTAAGGAGAATGCACCTGAAGAATAACTTGATCATTTGGAGGCAAGAGCAGACCAGGTGTGCAATGGGGATGAAATCACACAGTTATTTGATGAGAGTCCAGTGAATGATAATAGTCCCAGAGATGAAGAAGAGGCTTATGTTGAAGAAGTGTAGACCTTCCAGAGACCTATCAAGAAGTATGACTTAAGGGAATTTCCATATAGACGCCCACAAGCTGGAGGCCCCTTTACTATGTCTATCCCACTGAACAATTTCAACACACCTCTAGATCCTAATGCTAGCAATAATCCATCACTGCTTCAGGTGTTCAGACAATATTTATCTTAAAATCTAGGGCATGCTGATGTACCAAAAGGGAGAAATGTTGATGCAAACAAGGATAGGGTGATGGAATACCCAAAGGAAGCCCCTGCTAATCTGACTAAGGAACAATTGGCCTTGTATTTTGCTGACGAACTCAAAAAATTAAAGGTAAGCCTATCTGCATTTAAGCTATTAAGAGTTCCAACCATTAGGAATGCAGTCTTAGGAGCTTACAATGAAAATTCCATGTCACAAAGTAAATCAGTTAGCGAAAGTGTCAATAGAGCATCTAGTTCTTAATCAATACGAAGGAAAAATCAGACTCATAATCAGGTCCATATGCCTCCTAGGGGTAAGGGAAAGGAGAGAGACAAGAATCAAGTTGCTCAAGTAGATACACCCTTAACTCTATTTCAAGGGAAAATAGACACACCTCCATTCCTGATTTTTATGCGTATTTTTGGTAAGAATCTGCATAATTGTCTGGTAGATTCTAGTGCTTCAACCAATGTTATGCATTTCAGTGTGTGTAAAGTTATGGGTATTACTCCTGCTGACTCACAAAAGAAAGTTACATAATTAGATAGGACTGAAGTAAATGTTGTAGGGGAATTAAATATGATTCATATGCAAGTTGCTTCTGATCCTAGAATCCAGCATGTTATCAATATACAATTGGTTGACATCCCTGATGCTTATGGCTTAATCTTGGGAAGAGAATTCACTAGAGCTTTGAATGGATATGTCTCGACTGATCAATCTCACATGTGGCTTCCCTGGAAGGGAGTGCCAAACCAAATTAGAATTGAAAGAGAACCCAAAATGAAATACACGATTACAGAATATCAGAATACCTCTAACGAAATACTGATATCAGAAGTAAGTATGGGTGACTATGTGCTTCCAACTGCTTTTGAGGGGTCAGATGTGGAGGAAATCCTCATGTTGCATACAATGTCTGATGGACTCACAACAGAGTCTAGTGGTACTGAAACCTTAGTTGAACTAGTTGAAAATGATGATGAACTAGTGGAAAATAATGATGATCCAGAAGATAATCAGTTGGCTTTGCTAGATAGTTTTCAAGAGTTCATTCAAAAGTGCATTGAAGACCAGGTTCAGTTGGGAAGAGGTATGAACTTTGGAGAGCTACTCTTTCCCAATTGGTGCAGGGTTCATAATGCCTCTCATTCAGAACTGGATTGTTGTTTGTGCTAGGCTATAGTGGAACAAATACAAAAATGTATCAACCCCACTCCTGCATTCAAAATTGATATCCAGAATGTCCATGAAGATCTCAAAGGAAAAGGAGTGATTCTTTCTAAAGAGCTATCTAGCAGTAACAGTGCAAGTGAAAAAGTAAGGAAGTTTGTAATTGCTGGATGCTGGACTTTGAGATTTGATGGGTCCAAATCAAAACAAGGAGTTGGGACAGGTTTTGAGCTAATTAGTCCAGGAGGTAAGAAATTTTATGTTGCTCATAGACTTCAATTTTATAGTAGGAATAATGTAGCAGAATATGAGGCTCTGGTCCATGGATTATTAATGGCATTAAAGAAAAAGGTTAAGATCTTGCAAGTTTTTGGAGATTTTGAGTTAGTAGTCAAGCAAGTTAGGAGACAATATTCTTGTCACGATAGAAGAATGACCAACTATAGGCACAAAGTATGGGATCTCATTGAAGGATTTGATGCCTTCAACATTGAGTTGATTCGACGAAGTAAGAACCATACAGTTGACTCCCTGGCCTAGGTAGCCAGTACATTGCAACCTTTGTCCCTTTCTAGACTAAAGAAGTTTATTGTGGAGCTGACCCCAGTAGCCTCAGTACCTGATAATGTTACCAACTTCTAGGTGTTTGAAGATGACAAGCACATCTTAGATTTCATTACTAATACTGATGTCTTTGCTTCTCAAATCATTGAAGAAACTGAGCTCCAAGAAGCAAAGATGGACATTGAAGGGGTAATCAATCTAAAGACTAACACTATTCCTAGAGGAATGGTGCAATTAGAAAAAATCTTTGATCTAAACAAGGTCAAGGAGCAAGAACATGATACCAAGAAAGATTCCATCAGTGGAAAGTGTGACAAATATAATATGGGAACTCAGGAGGATACCAAAAACATCTTTATTGGCAAAGTGTGCACTCCAGAAGAAAGAAAGGGAATCATCGATGCACTACATAGATATCCAAATGTGATAGCTTGGAGTTATGATGACTTAAAGACTTATGATACATCAATCATAACCCATACTATCCCTCTCAATCTAGGAGTAAAACCTTTCAGACAGAGGTAAAGGTCTATCAATGCTTTACTAGAACTCATAATACAGAAGGAAGTGCAGAAACTATTGTTTGCAAGAATAATATTTCTAGTTAGACACTCTACTTGGGTTGCTAACTTGGTTCTAGTGCAAAAGAAAAATGGTGAAATCAGGCTATGTGTAGATTTCAAGAACCTAAATAGGGCATCAGAAAAAGATAACTATCCAGTTCCCTCATTGGATGAAGTGCTCCATATTGTCAATGGATCTCAGATGATGTTTTGCTTGGATGGATATTTGGACTACAACCAGGTCATGGTGCAGTATGAGGACAGACACAAGACTGCTTTCACCACCAAGTGGGGCACTTTTTCCTATCGGAGGATGCCCTTTGGCTTGATTAATATTAGAGCCACATTCCAATGAGCTATAGATATTGCCTTTAAGGATATAATTGGTAAGTGCATAATAATTTATATGGATTATCTAACAGTCTTTTCCAAAAAGAGAGGTGATCATATCTCATATTTATGCAATTTTTTTTAGAAATGTAGAGAGTTTGGGATATCTCTCAACCCAAAGAAATGCATCTTTGGAGAAACATAAGGTAAATTTTTAGGGCATGTTCTCTCTGAGAAAGGAATTGCAATTGATCTAGAATGCATAAAGGCCATTCTTAAGATTCCACCATCTACTAGCAAAAATGAAATGAAATAATTCTTTGGCAAGATCAACTTTGTGAGGAAGTTCATTACTGGATTCACATAAATAGTTAAGCCACTGAATGCAATGTTAAAGCAGGAAGCCAAAGTTGAATGGAATGCAGAAGCAAAGGAAGCATTTGCAGAGATAAAAAGGGCTATTACTAAAGCTCCTGTGTTGGTAAGCCCAAACTATGCTAAGCCATTCTATATATATTTGTTTGCTTCCGATCACTCCTCTGCTACTATGTTAACTCAAAATTCTGACCAAGGAAATGAACATCCCATTACATTTATGAGTGCACCTTTGAAGGATGCAGAACTGAGATACCCAAGTGTGGAAAATTAGGCCTATGCCTTGGTCTGAGCTGTAAATAAATTTAGGCATTATATCCTCAGAAACAAAATCTTTGCAATAGTGCCTGATCCTGCAGTTAAGTTGTTGTTGATGCAGAATGAGCTAGGAGAACGTAGAGCCAAGTGGGTAACTATAGTACAAGAGTATGATATGTAAATTCAGCCCATGAAGCTAGTAAGAGGGCAAGGACTTACAAAGACAATGGCAGAGACAGGCCCTAACCTTACAGTTTAGAGTTATAATTTAGAAGATGTATCTCCTAGCGAGTGGTATGATGATATTGTTCATTATCTCATGCCTCAGAGGTACACTGATCATCTTAATGTAGTACAAAGAAGGGAATTGTGCTTAAAGAGTGATAGTTTCATGCTGAAGGGAGCTATCCTATATAAGAAAAATCATGAGGGTGTGTACTTAAGATGCCTAGGAAAGGCAAAGTTTTTAAGAGTGATGTTGGAACTTCATGACAAATATGGCATAGGCCATGGATCCACACCTTCTACAGCAAATCAGATTCTCAAAGCTAGTTACTATTGGCCTACACTATTCAAGGATACACACAACCACGTCTGAACTTGTCATGTGTGTTAGACTACGGCGGCCAGAGAGAAGTATGCAACACTCCCACTCCAACCAGTCTTTGAGGTAAAACCTATCACACAGTGGGGGATGGACTTCATCGGTCCCATCAATCTGCCTTCCTCTGTTGGTCACAGGTATATCCTTACTGTCATTGATTATTTTACAAGATGGACTGAGGCCCTTGCTTGCAAGCAATGCACTTCAGAGGTAGTAATTAACTTCATCAAATCAGGTATCATTAATCATTTTGGATGTCCTATGTCTTTAGTTTGTAATAATGGTCCTGCATTTTCATCATTGAAATTTTCTAATTGGGCTTTTGATCATGGGCTTATCATTAAATTTGCATCCAACTATTATCCTCAGGGTAATGGGTTGGTTGAATCTTCCAACAAAAATCTCCTAACTGTTCTCCACAAACTATTAAAAAGAAATCCAAAGGATTGGCACACCCAACTCAGATTTTCTCTTTGGGTAGATCGCACAAGACATAAAACTTCAATAGGGATATCACCTTACCACCTAGTTTATGTATTAAAGCCTGTGTTTCCCATTTAGTTAGAGATCCCCAATTTACAGTTCATTAATGACTATTATGATGAGGGAGATAAACATGAGGCTAGACTTGCTAAATTGTTACACCTTGAGGAAAAGAGAGATGAAGCCCTGGAAAACTTTGCTAAACATCAAGGGGTAGTCAAGAGATGGTTTGATAAAAGAGCCAAGGTAAAAGCTTTTAGAATTTCTGACTTGGTTCTTTATTGGGATAAATCCCATGACTGTAAGGAAGAGCATGGAAAATTTGATAAACTTTGGCTTGGCCCTTACCAGATTTCTAAAATTCTAGGAGATAATGCTTTCTGTTTGAAAACTCTCACTAGAGAGGATATCCCACTGCTTGTCAATGGGTAGTATTTGAAGCATTATTTTCAGTCTTGAGTTGTCTTCAGTTCTCACCTTGTATATAGTTAGATTAGGTTTCCTTTCTGCCTTGTTTGCTTTGCTTTGCTTTGGTTAGATTAGGTTTCCCTTTTTGATTTTCTTTGTTTCTTTTTTTTTTGTAGCTTTGCTCTTACTTTGGAGGTTTCTCTATTTTCACCTGGACGTGTTGCACCTGCATGGAAAATATATCATTATCTAGAATTGTTCTATGTATTTTACTAGTGGAATTTAGTATTGTATCTTGAAAGGACGGTTGAAGTCTTTGCTATTGCCAACAGTATCAATGTTTGATTTATTGAAGATAGGTCACTGATTTTGACTTGAATTTGAAGTATTCCAAAATCTTATATCTCTTATATATTTTAAGACTCCTGATGTTGCTATAGGAATCCTTGTGAAGTTTTGTAAGGTGAAAAATCCTATTTCTACTTTAGCGCCATTGTGGTTCTCAGCCCTGAGTGTGAACTTCATTGTTCACAGGTTGAAGTGAAAAAGTGACCCAGAAAGAATATCAAAAGAAAGAAAAGTGAAATATGGAAAATCAAAAGAATTAATTCAACTTATTAGGGGTATTTGATTATCTCCATTGGGGCTATAGACACCTAGCTGGTAGTAGAGCTATGTTCAGGAGGGTCACAGTGATAACCTCATTGGGGCTATGGATGCCTGACTGCAGTGAGGCCCTTTCTATCTTTCTTTTGAAGTTAGAATCCTTACGTATCCTGACTTGACTAAGTTTGGTTTCTGTAGTAGCTTAAGGAGGGAGATGAACTCATATGCACACAGTTGGATTTTCAATTTATGGAAGGCTCGGTCTATCCTTTGGTTCTGATTCTTTAAATCTTTGCATTCTTATCTGTTTGTTTGGTAGTGGGACTAAAACTAGAGATTCTGGTTCTTGATTCCTGTTTGTCATCAAATGCTCTAGAGCATTTTCCCAGGAGAAGTTACCATTTGTTGTGCAGTGTTTGCACACACACCCCGCTGAAAGCAGGGACCCTCTTTCACTTTGGTTTCGATGTCTTGGCCCTTTCATTTGAGGTTTTGTCTTACTTTGGAAAGTGCTTAAAATGTTCGCTTTGATGGCCTTAGTGATTCCCCTAGGTTATTCATTGAAGATCTTTAATTTTGAGCTAAGTTCGGGTTTTCACTAAAGTTCAGGACTTTCCACCTCTGCCAAATTTTTTCAGATCCTACTCGAACTCCGGATGTGCACTATGATTTAGAGATGTTTAGTCTTCGTGAATTTTCGCATGGGATGAATGTTTCCTGATTTCCTCCTATTGTCGAGTTTTTGGGTTTTCTGATTGTCTTGTCGATTGCATTTAATGTCATCTATACCTTTGGCAAGAAATTTATTTAATTTATGTTTGAGCTCTTTTATGCCATTATGCTATTGTTTGGCATTGATTGAGCTCTGGAGTGCATTCTTGCGAGTGTTGGATTTGGATTTGATGCATTGAGATTGTGAATTATGGATTTGCTGGTGATTTCTTTGGTGCTTTCCTATTGATGTTCTTTGTGGATGCCATTTACTTTGCATTTGTTGATTCTGAGTTTGATTTTCTCTTCATAATGGTATGTTTTCAATTGCTTTGCTTTGAATTGAGAATTATGCATAGCTTTTTTATGTTATAAGGCTTTTAGGGCTTGAATTCCTAAATATTTAATCATTTCAGGGCTAGGGCTGCATAGCATTGATTAATTTATGGTCTCCCAAGTAATTTCTGAGTATGGTATCGACAGTTGAAATACCTGAATCATAATATTACCTGTGCGATAATGGCAGATGTATATGGTTTGAAACCTAGGGTAATACCATTCCACCTTATTTCGATGTAAAACAGGCCTAGAATGCAAAGAAAATCTATAGAGGGCCAACACCTAACTTTCCCTAAGCTTAAATCTTTGAAATTCATAATTAATCTGGTGTTATGAGTGAAATCGTGATTTTAACACCGATGTTCAGATTTCATCCCCAGTTCCAGATTTCTCGTTCCTTTGGGACAATCCTTCCCTGGTGGATTTTCTTGATTTCCTCTACTTTTCTAGAATCTGCTATCGCTTTCGGAGTTTCATATATTCTGTGGATTTCCGTTGACCCTGAATTTTCCTGATCTCCTTTGTTTTCTTGATTTCCTCTGCTTTTCCAGAATCCACTATTACTTTTGGAGTTTCATGTATTCCATGGATTTCCATTGACCCCAGATTTTCCCAATTTCCTTTGTTTTCCTTATTTCCTTTGAGTTCCCAGAATCCACTATCGCTTTTGGAGTTTCATATATTCCGCCGATTTTTGTCCACTCTGAATTTTCCCTAAGTCCTTGGTTCCCTATTTTTTTTAGATTTGCAAAGTGTCTCCGCCTTCACGAAAATTTGTCTCTGGTGGATTTTCCTGAAATTTGGTGAAGTGTAGGGAAATATGGAATAGCGTGATGTGTTAGTGATTTTTAAAGCATTCTAAGGTTAATTCATGCTATCTTATGATCTCCTATGTGGTTTATTGATTGATAATGATCAAATTTAATTGCTAGTAGGGGTTGTCAACACTATTTTTTTGGATTCCTCTCTGGCTCAGATTCCACGGGTGTTCCTGAAACCTGAAGTTTATCATGATCATTTTATATGAGATTTAGTAACACCTTGGTTGTATAAGGTTCATTCTAATGGTGTGTCGATGGGTTAACATTCCCTTCCTGTGATTTTTATTATGATTTCCATGTTGAGTGCAGGCTGAACCTAGCAGGGTAGTAGCTGGGTCTTCAATGTCTGATGCAGAAAAGATTAAGATGGACATTAAGAGAAAGATTCATGAGAGTAAAATCACATCAATCCGGTCTGAAGTGACTGATACAAATGTCAGATTGTGGGATTACAAAGAATTTAAAGGAAGAATGGCAGTAGAGGATCCTCTTTTGGTGGCTAGAAGGATGAGGGAATTAGGCTTGTCACATGTACTGGTTTCCCTTCCATGGTGCAGTGTTATGAGCTAGTCCTTGAGTGTGCCAGACACTATGATCAAGATACATAGAGAATAATTGGTCCTCAAGGGAGAGTTGTAGAAAATCTCAACCCTGTTTCCATTGCCCAAACCTTTGATATGCCAGAAAGATCTCATGTGGTGGGATTCAACATGAAGGCAGCTTAGGAGTTCTATGATGAATAGACTGTGAAGTCACTATAGCTTATTAATTCCTGGCTGGAGAAGCCCAAGTCTCACTATTCTAAGCTGCACAAATAGTTATTCAGATAAAAGTTCAAGAAGGAGTATTATGATGCCATCACTCTTCTTAGTAGGGTGGTGGGATTAAAGAATGTTGGCATGCTTGAGAATTGGTTGTGCCATGTGATTGCGAGGATGGAGCAAGAGAAGATTAACTACCATTGGGTAGGGGTCATTAGAAAAGTAATTCATGAGTAGTTGTCCAATGTGTTGCAAACAAAGACCTTGACAATGACTTCATATTTGGTCTACACACTTGCAAGATTCTAGCCCTACAAAGGATTGAGTACAAGGGGCACCTTTGGATAGGATATCATCTATGAGGTTTACCCTCAATTGCATCTACGAAGCTTGAGCTATAGGAGGGTGAATGATGCATTCACCATGCATATCACTAGATTGCTTCAAGGTGCAGAGCATGTGAGAAGTTTAGGTCAGGCAAAGGAACTCATCAAGAAATATGGGGCACGGTTTATTCAGTTCCCAACCTTCTCCTACATTCGAATTGATGGCTGCTAGAGAGCCCCATATAGACTTCCAAGATACCCTACTGATCACATAATACTTTTGGAAGTCACTAGACAGATCTGTGACTTTGATACCATTTTCAAGAGGGACAAATATAAGACTTGTTTTGGTGGATATTTCCCATTAAGGATTTGCACTGGAGAGGTTTGTCCTTCCATTGGTTCTACCCAGGCTTCAAAAGAAGAAATGAGTACTCTTGGCCTATCTTTCCACTCCAAGAGATCTAGGTTTGATATCACAGGAGAAGCCCAAAAGAAGGCCAGTAGAGAATACAACCATAAGGTTCATTTGGAGGATTATTGGGCCAATTGCAGTGATGAATTTAAGGTTAGAAAAAAGAAGTTTTATCACCTTCCAGTTGAATCAGTCCAACTATACAATGTTAGGGTTGTCCTAGACCAACTTGACGATGATGGAAACTTGATGTAGGATCATGCTTATGAGGCAATAATGGATAGACCAATTGGTGATGTGGATTGGTTAGAAGAGGAAAAGATAGAATTAAAACAATTGATGGATCTAGTTATGAAATTTACCAAGATGTGGCTATAGCATAAGCTATGGGAGTTGGAAAATGAAGGTGTATAATGCACCTATGCACTAATGGGAGATTTAGATCCTCACTCCACATTTGAAGAATCGATCGAGCAGGATCCTGAGGGAAAAGGTAAGCTGGATTCTCCTTTCAAAATCAAGATAAAAGGTGTTCAAGAAACAAAATCCTAGGAAGCAGAAAAGCAAAGAAAGCCAAAGGCTAAGAAGAGGACAAGGACTAAGAAGTCTGAGCAGAAGGAAACTAAAGGGCAGAATCCTAAGGTTGATGATCCTGTACCCAAAAGGAGAAGAGTCATAAAATTTTCAGAGACGGCAAGCTCCAAGGTAGAAGGGGAAGAGGTTACCCCACCAGTAGTAAATGTTGAAAGTTCAGAGGAGAAGGTCAAGTTTTATACAAGGAGGTCTAGGACTCCTTCTCCTAAGGATAGTGTGCCTAAGTCAGATCTTCCTCCAATTGTTTCTCATAAGGAGCAACATGATGATGTGCCTTCTGCTCCTGAAGCTCAAAGCAAACCAGGTCAGTCAAAAAATGTTGAGGATCATTTGGATACTAAAGGAGAATAATTTCATGAAGGTGACATTTATAGTGTGGAAGCTGAAGTAGAAAAGGCAATATAGTCTCCTTTGGTAACTTATGCAGAGTCACCTATTGGAACCAAAGAGGTTAAATCACTGCCAGTAGAAGAAGAAACAGTGAAGGTTCCATCACATGTACATGAAGATGAACATGCTGAAGAAAAGGAAAGAAAGACAGATGAAATTCTTGAGAAACATAATTTGGGTGAAGAGGCACCTAAGGATCAGCAGAAAGAAAAACAAAGTGAATTGCAATTGGAATCCACTATCCCTAGTTGGTTGGACAAGGAGATAAAGAGAAAACAAGTTGTTGTGGAAGATAGTCCACTGAATTGGGATGAGCTACTAGCCAAAATTGGAAAAGATAAAGGTAAAAAGAAGGCTAGGGTGATTTCAAGGATTGAAAGGGATGAAGCTCATAACAAAGTTGTTCACATTACTTCCCTTGCTCTAGATAAAAATAGAGATGATGTGGCTGGAAAGGATTACAATGTTCAAAATCTAAATCTAGGGCCTACATCCATTGAGCAGGATATTGAAGATTATGAGGGTTCTAGTGCAGTCATCTTGGGCAGAGTGAGGAAGGAAATAAAGAACAAGCAAGAGCTAAAGAAGAAAATGAGAATCTCAGGAAGTGCTTCGAAGATTTGATGAAGCCCCTGCAATCTATTAATCCTTCGGTTTTTGTTGCAAATCCTTTACCTCAAGAGACTATTACCAAGCTTGAAAAGATGAAGGCTTCTACTCTTGCTACTATGAATTGGATTCAAGGGGTGCAAACCAAAGGTAATGAGACCATTAAAGAGATTTTGTCAACTAGGAAGGATGCTATAAGGACAACTTATTGGTTGAAGGAAGTCTTAACACAGGATAAGGAAGATACAGATCTCCTACTACAGAAAACCAAGACTATCATGGAGTACACCAGGGATAAACTACTAAGTGATAAAATTCTTCCTTCCTCCAGAGCTTCCAAACCATGGGAGTGGTTTGAAGCATTGCAGATTAGGCAGAAGGTGTTGAAAAAGATTTACAAATAGAGGTAGTAGTTTGATGATACCCTAGCAAGTGTGTATAATGGCTCCATTTCCTTTTTTGAGATTATGATAGGGAGAAGGAAGATTGCTCCCAAATATTTGAGTTTGGAATAGTTGAGGAAGTGGTGGCATGATGTTTATGCCCCAGTTAATGATGATTCTATTTATGAGCACTAGTTGGATGATGCGGCCACATACATTGTTGTCATTGACAAATATCTGACATATAAGGTGGATTGGGATAAGTCGGTAAAATAGTCAAGGGAAGAAATTGCATCAATTGAGAGAAAACTTAGGGTTTTTCCTTTACCACCTGTGGCTGACTTGGATAGGATGCTTTTGAAGGTTCATGAGATGCTAGATCAGAATAAGGACAAAGGGGAATGCAGTTAATGATTAGCTACATCGAGATTTGTGCTTCCCTATTATTTTTCCATGCATTGGTCCAAGTTGTATTGGAGATCCTAGGCCGACCTGGATGAAGTTCATGCATTAAATGCATATTTTATTCCATTTTGAATTTCTCTTGGGTGACTTGTGCTTTATTATTATTGTAAAATCTTATCTAGGCCGACATGTTTTGAGAAGTTCTATAAATATGGCATTTTGCCTCATTTGTAAGGGTTAACAAATTTTAGATATAGACAAATAAAGAGATAGTTAGAGCAAATTAGTAGAGCAGGAGTTAGCAAGTAGTTATTCTCAAGAAAATATTGTAATAGAAATCTAGAATTGTTGCTACAGTGGATAATTTGATGCAAGTAATGACATTGTGATTTGGTGCCATACTTGTGTTCTTCTTATCTTACATGGTTCTTGTTATTCTATCTCTAAAGACCTCCACAAGTTTTGACCTCAAATTCTGCTCTAAAGACCTCCGGAAATGCAAATTACTAGAACTTAGAAAATACCAAAAAAAATCCAAAAATATGGATTTCCAGTTTTACTTAGTTCTATCACCCCAAAATGAATTTAATATCTTCTTTTATTAGTTTAGTATCTAATTTTATTCAAAATGTTGATATTCCATTTCATGCATGTGATAGTGACTTGGCTTTGCCCATGTCACTTTGTATCTTTGATCCTTCTCATGAAATTTGTCTTGCATTGGAGGATATTTTGTTGCAAGAAGATGGAATTATTGATACGTTTATTAATGTTACTCTAACTTCCCTTCATTCCAATGAGATCTCTTCTAGAGATGATGCATTTGTGAATGATGAATCTCCTCTCCATTCCAATGCACTCTCTTCTAGAGATGACACATTAGCGAATGATGAATCTCTTTCCACATTTGATCCTCCCTAGATCGATGCTGAGAATATCTCTTCAAATAATTATTCCAGTAGTCCTGATTAGTCTGTAAATGTAATCTATGTCTCTATTTCCTCTCAAAGGCCTAAGAGACTAGTCATTTATGTGACTCTAGCTAGTCTTCCTCCTAAAAGGATTTGTTCTATTAATAGTGTTCCATTTGATAGTGAAGTTCTTGAACTTTCTAAGGCTCCATCTTATAGAGTTGTAGCCCATACTTATGAGAGTAGAATGAATAAACAACCAAGTCTTCCTTTGGTTCCTAAACCTACAACTAAGCACCTGATGATTTATGATCTTATCGAGCAACTTCGTGTTACTCCAGCTAAGATCTCACTGTGGGAATTGCTTCAGTCTACTTCAGTTTATCAAGGAATGCTTTAGGAATTCTTGCAAAATATCCTCTTGCCTTCTTCTAATAGGACAATGGATGCTAATGTGTTCATAGCTTATATTTGTGAGGATTTGTCAAATATTTCATTTTATCTGAAGGAACTCCCACCTTCAGAAGTACAAAATCAAGTAGACCCTTTAATAATTATAGTTAACATTAATAATATCGACATTCTATGTACTCTTGTTGACGTTGGTTTGACACTCAATGTATGTAACATTGACCTATTACCTAATATTAAAATTGATTCATCTTCTCTTAATGCCTCTTCTGTTGAAATTCATGGGTTTGATAATGTTGAGCGATAAGCCCTATTCATGATAGTATTTCCTTTGAGGTTGGGACCCATTACTGTACCCACCATTGTATATGTCATGTTAGAAAAGCTACCATTTAACCTTCTTCTTGGTAGACCGTGGATTAATGCTATCGGTGCAGTCCTGTGTACCTTGCATAAATCTCTTCAGTTCATTTGCAACAACTGAGTAGTCATAGTAAAGGCTAACCTTGAAGCTATGCACTTATGTGAGATGGTAGCTACTAGTCAGGTTTCAGTTGTGCCTATTCTTATTCCTTCAGTGTCTTCGAATGTGTTGATGTTTACACCAACAGTACCTACTACAAAGGATACTCTTGAGATAGATGCCCCTAAGGAAGATCCTTTTGAAGCAAGAAATATTAAGTCTGCTCCTTCTACCTCTTCTCAAGAGAATGTATTTCTTGGTGATGATTGGGGTTTTATAGAATTTACAAATTCCTTTAGTGGAGAGCATAAAGTTGACCTGATCCACTTAGACTTTCTGATAACATCATTCGAACCTGCTATTAAAGATGACTATTCTTCTATATTGTGGGGTAATGTGAGAAATAGTTGTAATATCCTATATGCCGATCCTCTTTCTTCTAAGGAAGATGATCACAGTTCTATTAAAGAGGTTAATGATGGTATTCCTATCAAGAAGGATGATAGTGATCTCATAGAAGAGTGTTATCCCCATTGTTGGAATAACGCTTTCTATGGAGATCCTCCTCCTTTGTCTTCTATCTTCGTATATTCTTCTTTTGATCAATCAAACTTTTCTCCACAAGATAAAGGGTTGCTTACTCCTCCTCATTCCTTGTCTGAGCAAGAGTGTATTTTGTTGTAGCTTCTTAAAGCCTGCTTAATTACTCTTCCTCCACTTACACATAAGAAATTTCATACACATGATAAAGAAAAAAATTGTTTCTATGCATACCATCGAGTGCTTGGCCATTCCACTAGTGAATGTAAGGCATTGGAGGACAAAATACAACAAATTTGTGATTTTGGTGCCATCAATCATTTGTTTGTCTGATGCACCCGTTTCTTCTTCAAATGATGAGTGATATTGAGGTTTACCTTTATCATTTATGTTCTAAGTATCTTGCATGGTTCTCCTCTGCTGGGCCAATCACTGATGTGTCTCCTATTGAGGAACATCACGAGAGTACAATGAAACCCAAATGAGGCAGGTGAACGTGTAAGAAAAGGACATTTTTGAGGAACAGGAAAATATAAGGTTGGTAGAGCTTGCTTCCATCGTATAACAGGTTGAGAGTCAAGAGTATGATGAGAATCTGGAGCTCTTAAATCAAGAGAAAGAACCCCTATAGTGAGAACTTGGTCAACAATCAGAATCCCTACAACAGGTGTCATGTAAAGAGAAAGAATCAATGCCAAGAAAAAAATTATTAGGAATACATAGACCCTCTGATTTTTTGTGGAACATGGTAGCCATGAACCTATGGAATGAGATGTAAAGGAGGGAAACATAATAGAAAAAGGAGTAATGTAGGATAAAGGAGGAGATTAAAAATAAAGATGCAGAGATTGAAGAAAATAATACAAAAATTGGTGCCTTAAAGGAAAAGGTGGAAAATGTAGTAGCCTTAGTGCCTCAGATGTTAGAGTGCAGGAATCCTCCAAGAGTCTATGCTCTATACTTGAAGGAGAGGAATCTTTATTTTAAATTATCAAGGATCATTTCAGGTTTCAATCCTTCCACTGAGACTCTTCTTGAATTTTTTGAATTTTTCTAGGCCTATAAGATTGCTTCTCCTAAAGTGAAAAATTTGTTGTGTGAACTCTATTTGCATAATTATGCTATGTCCCATGATCATTTTTGGAATCCATTTTTGTATGTTGGGGATCTCTAATTAAGGGCATTTATATCCTAGATACAAAATGAAGTTAGTTGGGGACAATAGTTTAGGACTTATAGGCAAATAGAATCCAATGCTCCTTTGCCCATCAGGGTTGAATCTAGAAATCCTGGAGACATTTTTAGGCAATGGCATAGATTTCTTTACTGACAAAGATATAGCAATAGGATCCTACCTGTGAGAGAAGCAATTGACAAAGAATATGAGAAGGTAGCATAAATTATAGGGAAATATATAATGGGATATATGTCACCAAGGTGGAATAGTCTGACTGATGAGTTAAAACAAGCTAAACCTCACTCTCTACAAGACTATGCTGCAACATGCAAAAGAGTTAATAGATATATATGGCTTGGAAGGATGAAGGGGCAATTTTGGCTCCCATTAACTTTTTAGCCACCTACCATATTATGGCTTGTGCCAAATTTATGTATTATCAGTATGATATAGCTTTAGAAAGGAAAAGATGGAATAGGTTGGACAACAAGAAAGGGTTCTATTGGGACCTCAATTCATATACTGCAAGAACTGATGTGGGACAACTGGTAGTTGCAGATTTCAGGGTATTGACCAAACAAAGGAATAACTCTTCCTTTGCTGGAGGACTAGAACAAAACCTTAGGTTGGGGGAAGTGATGACTCCAATTTATGGCTCAATTTTGATATAGTTTATTATCCATTTTCTATTGTTGTCATCAACTTTGATACTTGTGTGTTGACCTTTTCATGTTATTTCCTCAAAACCATAGACATTGGGCATAAGCTTATTTTTGTAACTCTTAAATGATATTAACATGCTATATGAACTATCTATGCTAATTTTACATGTGGATTAATAAATGTTACTTTAAGATAGTTATAGATATGTAATTGTTGTGCCTACTAATGTTGTCATGCATATATAATTATAGCCTACAAAATTGAGAAAGATTCTGCTAACTAGTCATTTGCTATAAAGGTAAAAAAGGTTATCATTCAAAGCTCAATGGAGGGAAATTCCCAGTTCAAATCGAATATTGTAACTGCCTTGTAAATGGTCACAATAGTTTGTTGAGTGAATATAGGAGTTATTGTTATGCTAGATCTATGTTAAGGAAAACTAGCTTGACAAGAATCGATGCATGTATAACCTCCTTTCCACTTTTTATGCTTTCCCTAAAGTGGTGTCCTCCTAATCTGTTGGATTTGACTGCCTTGCTAGGTAGTTAGTTAGTAGTTTTTCCTTCTATAAATAAGACTCAGATGCTTCTTCTCAGAAAGTGGATTAATCTGATGTTGTACTTGCATTCTTAGTCTTTCAGTAATACAGTCATGTTGCTCTATTGTAAACATGCTTTTTAATGAATAAAATGAAGTTATAATTTCATTGCATTTGAGTTTATGTTAAGGGATACTCATCCTAGGGGGCCCACCTAGTGAGTATTCCATCCTTAGTTTAGTAATTACTTTTCTTTTCAACAAATAGTTATGAATTTGGCAACTGTTTGTTCCTATAGCCACTAGAATTCCATTCTATGACTATTCCTGCAACCAAGGAAGAGAGAGTAGTTTCCTATCTATTTGCTCAGATTTTCATTTTTGTTATGCACTTCAGCTTAGTATTATTGTTGGTTGATGTTCAACACTTATGTTACTTCTTTCTAAGCAATTTACTTTCATCATTGTTTCCTTCTTAGCTGTAGAATGAATATGGCTACTAGGGATTCCTAGTGCACATACTGTGCTAACCCATTTAAAGTCTACATCCCTGGGTTGACAAGTTAAATGCATATTCATGATGATAAAGATGGATATTTAGATTAGATGTCCAATCTCCGAATCCTAGCTTTAAGGGCTTATTTGTTAAATCATTGTAGGGGGCCAACACCTTGATGCATTGTGTCTATGCGCTATATCAAAAATAAGGAATGAAATGATCAAGTATCCTAATCCCTAAAAAGAGTAAATCATCTTCCTCATCACCACATCTAATAAATTTTCAAATTATCATTAACTTGTTGGACTTCTGAATCAATCTCAAAAACAATGGTTAATTAATATCCATTTCACTCTACTACTACCTCATTATATCGATCTGATTTTCTTATTCTTCTATCTTTAGTAACAGTTCTATCCAAGTATCAAATATGTGTGATATATCAAAATAAACATTAGGCTGCCCATGGCTAATGACTATCTATACATCATAAAATCTGTCTATATCAAATATTTTATCTTTCTAAAGAAGTATCTTTCTTCCTCTTTGAGTTGAGCTAATCTTGCATCCTTGTCGTGATCTCGACCTAAAAAGAAAAATATTCGCTCGTTCTCTCAAGGGGGAAGTATACAAGCATAATTCCTTCTGCTAGGGCAATAGTGGGGCATCTAAAAAATCATAAATTTTTTAAATATTTTTATCTAAGTGGCAACATTGATTTGAAAAGCAAGTCTTTGAAACAATGTAACAGGTACCTCAATTCAAAGAGGGAAAATGTAGACACTTAAAATTGTCCTGACTAATATATCACATCTGAATGTAATTACTAACACCATTTCATCCTAAATCACCTCTTTTTGACCATTTAATTAAATGGTCTTCATTATTTAACTAAATTTATCATTTTCTCCTATTAATCAAATGATCAATGTTATTTGGCTAATTCATTCCCTTTCATGCTAATTTTCATCTTATTTAATTAGCTAGTGCAGATTATTTAATTAAATTTCTTATTTCTTCTCATTTAATTAAATAATCTTAATTATTTACTTAAATATCATTAAACCCTGTTTTATTAAATAAGTTAATTATTTAATGAAACTCAAGTAATTTCATCCATTTTACACAATTAAACCATTATTTTAATTATCTAAATAACTAATTTATTTCACCCTCCCACTTGCAAGGGAATATACCCCTAGAATATTCCTCCATTTGAATGTGAAGAATCTTGCAATAAACTTCCTAACAACTTCCTAATTTTTAGGAAGTGTGATAGTCTGAATCAATGAGAGTCATTGATTAAATCCTTGATCTTGGCCAACTTGCATTCTGATCTATTGATGAGGATCCTTGATCCATGCCATCTCCTCTCATGGCTTCCTATCCCTTGATTGATTAAATCAATCCTGACCATTGATACAGCCATTTCTCCTATAAATACTCCTCATTTCTATGAGTTGAAGGGATCCACTTCTATTTAGAGAAACTAGATTATACTAAAGTTTAGATCCATCTCCATTAGAATTTTAGCATTTCACATCTTAGCATTCAATATCAATTTTAGCTTAGCTTTCTATCCATTTTAACTTATCTAGCATCCATTTTAGCTTAAATTTCATCCATTTTCATTAATCTTCATCAATAGAATCCATTTAAAAGCTTTTTTCAACTATGGGGTTGGGAAAGGGATAACATTACACATCAATGCAACATCAATCCTCCAATGGGATGAGGTTTGATTCATTATATTAGTTTCCTTTAATCATTTCTTGTTTTTTTATGTTTAATGGCTTCTTTATATGATGTTTTCAAGTATTTCATTGGGAGTTTGACTTAACTAGCTAAATATTGGTTTATTTAGTATGGATATGGTATTTTTAGCTTAGGTTATGATCATGCTCACAAATATGAGTTCAACATGGACCTATTAAGGACAATATTCTTGGAGAGGGCGGGCACAATTGTGGCTTGGTGTATCCTAGATCTGTAGTTTCATTTCCCACTCTTGTTCCTCTCAATGATCAATTATATAATAGGTATTGTTCACCATTTTTTGAATGTACATTTTTATTTGTGTTTTACTTTCTAATGGGAATGAACCTTGAGCTATGAATTTTAGTTTTTGATGACATATTTGAGGATTTAGTTTGATTATTTATGTTTTGTTTGTCTCACTATGCATAAGATATTATTATTAATATAATTTTGACAAGTGTAGACAAGGGTTTTTTGGCATATTCTATAGTTTTAAAAATGAATATTGTAGTTTGGGAGGCTTATATCCTTATTTTTCTATTGATCAACATTATACATTTCAGCTTTTAGTTGAATGATTCAAATTTGATAAGGTTTTAATAATTGGGGCATTATGAAGAAGATCTTACTTTTCACAACTTGAGTGGTTAGAAATGTTAGTGGAAGTATGTATGGTACATACATATTTTATTTTGAAATTCCCTCTAGATGATCTTGTGTTTGGATTCCTAGAACTTCATGTTCACATGAAATTGGAGTTGAGGTTTGTTGGGATCCTTTCTTCTTACCATTTATGACCATTCCTTGTTAGTGTATTATAGAATTGAATCCCTTTAATATTTTTCTATTATTATGTAGATAACTTGGAAGAGCTTTGGAGATTGTAACTAGTGAGAGAGTTATGGTACACATACATTTTTTTATTTATTTTATATATTTGTGGATGTTCCTTGGTACTACATGTATTATTCATGACAATTTCTATACCTATTATGTTCAAGTGCTATTGGTAGGAATTTGGATGCCTTGAATGACTTCAAATTTTACATTACCTATACAATAAGAGTTTAGGTTGTATATGTTTATGTTTTTGAATGTTCTAATTATGTTATATGATGTTGAGGGTCTTTAGGCATTGTCTATGCAAGATAGTGTATATACCATGATTTATGATTGTGGATTTAATCGGATATGTTGATGGATTCTAGTATTTATACTAAAATCAGTATACCTTGTTTTTGAGGTATGGTTATTTTAATGTACATTAGAAAATATTTGTGGTTATTTTTTATTAAGCAGGAATTTTGAAAGGGCCCTGATCCCTTTTATAGAAAAATATTTGTACGATCAAAGCATACAACTAGGAAAAATAAATCAATAAAATAGACTAGCCAAAAACAACAACCAGTCAAGAGTAGTATGACAAAACAAACTAGTAGTAAGAACAAAGCCACTAGGACCAAACAAAATAGAGACAAACAACCATAGAAAAATTGTTTATGCACCAGAGCTTGAAACCAACAAATTTACCTTCAAAGGCATCCCATTAGAGGCTTTTTTAGGAGTGTATTTCTTTTTCCTTTTCACAACTGTCCAAGAAGTATAAGAAACTAAATTAGAAATAGAATTAGGAGGAGGCTCAGGTGAGGCATCAAACACCATAGGGGGAACAACCAAGTGTTGAATTGGATCTATAGAATCCACCAAACAAAAAATGCCATCAACAATAGGAGTCAAAGAGGTAGGAGACTCAAAGGAGGCAAAACATATAGTAGATGAGACATCCTTATTTTGAGCTAGAGCAACATAATCCACTAGATAAATAACATTCTTAGTAGAAGGATTATTTTTTTGATCCAAAGATGGAGGTTTCAAAGCCTCACTATTAGAAGAATAGTCTACATTAGGGTAAACAGTCAGATGTTCCCTGTGAGCATTCTTCCACCAAGTGGAGGAAGAAACAAGATGAGAGCCATCAGGGCAATCATGATCCAAGTATCCAATAGCAAAATAATATCTATAGTTGAAGGGGATACCTTTGTAATCCAAAAGTTGGTAGACCGTGGATTCATGCTATGGGCACAATCCCATCTACCTTGGATAAATCTCTTAAGTTCATTTGTAACATCTGAGTAGTCACAGTCAAGGCTGACCTTGAGGCTATGCACTTATGTGATATGGTAGCTTCTAGTCAAGTTTTGGTTGTTCCTACTCTTATTCCTTCAGTGTCTTCCAATGTGCCGATGTTTACTCCAGCACTACCTACTACAAAGGATACTCTTGACATAGATGCCCCTAAGCAGGATCCTTTTGAAGCAAGAAATATTAAGTCTGCTCCTTCTACCTCTTCTCAAGAGAATGCATGTCTTGGTGATGATTGGGGTTCTATAGACTTTACAAATTCCTTCAGTGGGGAACATAAAGTCAACCCGATCCACTTAGACCTTCCAATAGCATCATTCAAACCTGCTATTAAAGATGACTATTCTTCTATATCGTGGGGTAATGTGAGCAATAGTTGTCATATGCTTAATGTTCATCCTCTTTCTTCTGAGGAAGATGATCACATTTCTATTAAAGAGGTTAATGATGGTAGTCATATCAAGAAGGTTGATAGTGATTCCATAGAAGAGTGTTATCCCCATTGTTGGAATAACGCTCTCTATGGAGATCATCCTCCTTTGTCTTCTATCTTCGTATATTCTTCTTGTGAGAAGTCAAACTTTTCTCCACAAGAGAAAGGGTTGCTTCCTGCTCCTCATTCCTTGTCTAAGCAAGAGTGTATTTTTTTGCACAGCTTCTTAAAGCCTACTTAATTACCCTTCCTCGTCTTACACATAAGAAATTTCATAAAAATGATAAAGATAAACATTCTTTCTATGCATACATTCAAGTTCTTGGACATCCCACTAGTGAACGTAAGGCACTGAAGGATAAAATACAACAAATTTGTGATTTTGGTGCCATCACTCATTTGTTTTTCTGATGCACCTGCTTCTTCTTCAAATGACGAGTGATATCAAGGTTTACCTTTATCATGTATGTTCTAAGTATCTCGCATGGTTCTCCTTTACTGGACCAGTTGTTGATGTGTCTCCTAAGAGAAGCCCTAGCCCTCGAGGAACATCACGAGAGGACTCAGAAGCCCCAATGGGGCAGGTGAATGTGTAGGAAAAGGACATTTTTGAGGAATAGGAAAATATAAGGTTGGAAGAGCTTGTTGTCATTGTAGAATGGGTTGAGATTCAAGAGTATGATGAGAATCAGGAGCTCCTAGAACAAGACCAAGAGTTCCTGCAGCAAGAGCAAGAACCCCTATAGCCAGAACTAGGTGAATAATCAAAATCCCTACAATAGGTGCCATGTGAAGAGCAAGAATCATTGCCAGGAATTTTTTTGGTAGGAATACATAAACCCTTTAATTTTTCATGGAACATGGTAGCCATAAACTTATGGAATGAGATGCAAAGGAGGGAAGAAGAATGGAAAAAGGAGAAACGCAGGCTAAAGGAGGATATTAAAAAGAAAGATGCAGAGATTGAAGAAAAGAATATGTAAATTGGTGCATTAAAGGAAAAGGTGGACAATGTAGTAGCCTTAGTGCCTCAGATGTTAGAGTGCAGGACTCCTCCAAGAGTCTATGCTCTACACTTGAAAGAGAGGAATCTTTATTTTAAATTATCGAGGATCATTTCAAGTTTGAATCCTTCCATTGAGACTCCTCTTGAATTTTTCTAGGCCTATAAGATTTCTCCTCCTTAAGTCAAAAATTTGTTGTGTGAACTTTATTTGCGTAATTATACTGTGTCCCATGATCATGTTTGGAATCCATTTGTTAGTTGGGGACAATAGTTCAGGACTTATAGGAAAATAGAATCCAATGCTCCTTTTCCCATCAGGGCTGAATCTAGAAACCCTGGAGACATTTTTTGGGAATGACACAGATTTCTATATTGACTAAGCTATAGCAACAAGTTCCTACCTGTGAGGGAAGCAATTTACAAAGAAAATGAGAAAGTAGCAGAAATTATAGCGAAATATAGAATGGGATATATGTCATAGAGGTGGAATAGTCTGACTGATGAGTTAAAACAAGCTAAACCTCACTCTTTACAGAACTATGCTGCAACATGCAAAAGAGGTGATAGATATATATAGCTTGGAAAGATGAAGAGGCAATTTTGGCTCCCGTTAACTTATTATCACCCTACCATATTATGGCTTGTGCCAAATTTAGGCATTATCAGTATGATATACCTTTAGAAAGGAAAAGATGGAACAAGTTGGACAACAAGAAAGGGTTCTATTGGGACCCCATTTCATATGTTGCAAGAACTAATGTGGGACAACTGGTAGTTGTAGATTTCAAGGTATTGACCAAACAAAGGAATAACTCTTCCTCTGCTGGCGAACCAGCAAAACCTTAGGTTGGAGGGAGTGATGAGTCCAATTTATGGATCAATTTTGATATAGTTTATTATCCATTTGCTATTGTTTTCATAGACTTTGATAGTTGGGTGTTGACCTTTTCATGTTATTTCCTCAAAACCATAGACATTTGGCATAAGCTTATTTTTGTAACTCTTAAATGACATTAACATCCTATATGAACTATCTATGTTAATTTTACATGTGGATTAATAAATGTTACTTTAAGATAGTTATAGATATTCAATTGTTGTTCCTACTAATGTTTTCATGCATATATAATTAGAGCCTACAAAATTGAGGAAGATTATGCCATCTAGTCATTTTCCATAAAGGTCAACAAGGTGATCATTCAAAGGTCAATGGAGGGAAATTCCCAGTTCAAATCAAATATTGTAACCGCCTTGTAAATGGTCATAATAGTTTGTTGAGAGAATATAGGAGCTATTGTTATGCTAGATCTACGTTAAGGAAAACTAGCTTGACTAGATTCCACACATGTATAACCTCCTTTCCACTTTCTATGCTTTCCCTAAAGTGGTGTCCTCCTAATCTATTGGAGTTGACCACCTTGCTAGGTAGTTAGTTAGTAGTTTTTCCTTATATAAATAAGACTCAGATACTCCTTCTCAGAAGGTGGATTAATCTGATGTTGTACTTGCATTCTTAGTCTTTCAGTAGTATAGTCATGTTGCTCTATTGTAATCATTATTTTTAATGAATAAAATGAAGTTATAAGTTTGTTGCATCTAATTTTATCTTAAGGGATACTCATCCAAGGGGGCCCACTTGGTGAATATTTCATCCTTAGTTTAGTTATTACTTTTATGTTCAACAAATAGTTACAAATTTGGCAACTGTCTGTTCCTACAGTCACTATAATTCCATTATATGACTGTTCTTGTAACCAAAGAAGACAGAGTAGTTTCATGCCTGTTTGCTTAGATTTTCATTTTTGTTATGCACTTTAGCTTAGTATCATTGTTGGTTGATGTTCAACACTTATGTTACTTCTTTCTAAGAAATTTACTTTTAGTATTGTGTCCTTATCTATAGAATGAATATGGCTATTATGGATTCCTAGTGCACATACTGTGCTAACCCATTTCAAGTGTACCTCCCTGGGTTGACAAGTTAAATGCACGTTCATGATGATTAAGATAGCTATTTAGATTATATGTCCAATCTCTGAATCCTAGATTTAAGGGCTTAGTTGTTAAAACATTGTAGGGGGCCAATACCTTGATGCATTGTGTCTATGTGCTACATCAAAAATAAGGAATGAAATGATCAAGTATCCTAATCCCTAAAAAAAGTAATTCATCTTTATCATCACCAGATCCAATAAATTTTCAAATAATCATAAAATTGTTGGACTTTTGAATCAATCTCAAAAACAATGGTTAATTAATATCCATCTCACTCTACTACTACGTCATTATATCCATCTTATTTTCTTATCCTTCTATCTTTACTAATAGTTCTATCCAAGTATCGAATATATGTGTGATATATCAAAATAAACATGAGGCTACCCATGGCTAATGACTATCTATACATCATAAAATCTATGTATATCAAATATCTTATCTTTCTAAAGAAGTATCTTTCGTCCTCTTTGAGTTGAGCTAATCTTGCATCCTTGCCATGATCTTGACCTAAAAATAAAAAATTTCACTTGTTCTCTCGAGGGGGAAGTATACCAGCATAATTCCTTCTGCTAGGGAAATAGTGGGGCATTTGAAAAATAATAAAAAATTTAAATATTTTTATCTAAGCAACAACATTGATCTAAAAAGGAAGTCTTTGAACCAATGTAACAGGTACCTCAATTCAAAGAGGGAAAATGTAGACACTTAAAATTGTCTTGACCAATATATCACATCTGAATCTAATTACTAACACCATTTCATCCTAAATCACCTCTTTTTGACCATTTAATTAAATGGTCTTCATTATTTAACTAAATTTATCATTTTCTCCTATTAATCAAATGATCAATATTATTTGGCTAATTCATTCCATTTCATGCTAATTTTCATCTTATTTAATTAGCTAATGCGAATTATTTAATTAAATTTCTTATGTCTTCTCATTTAATTAAATAATCTTAATTATTTAGTTAAATATCATTAAACCCTGTTTTATTAAATAAGTTAATTATTTAATGAAACTCATGTAATTTCATCCATTTTGCACAATTGAAAAATTATTTTAATTATCTAAATAACTAATTTATTTCACCCTCCCAATTGCAAGGGAATATTCCCCTAAAATATTCCTCCATTTGAATGTGAAGAATCTTGAAATAAATTTCCTAACAACTTCCTAATTTTTATGAAGTGTGATACTCTGAATCAATGAGAGTCATTGATTAAATCCTTGATCTTTGCCAACTTGCATTCTCATCCATTTATGAGGATCCTTGATCCATGCCATCTCCTCTCATGGCTTCCCATCCCTTGATTGATCAAATCAATCCTAGCCATTGATTTAGCCATTTTTCCTATAAATACTCCTCATTTCTATGAATTCAAGGGATCCACTTCCATTTAGAGCAAATAAACTATACTGAAGTTTAGATCCATTTCGATTAGCATTTTAGCATTTCGCATCTTAGCATTCAATATCCATTTTAGCTTAGCTTTCTATCCATTTTAACTTATCTAGCATCCATTTTAGCTTATATTTCATCCATTTTCATTAAACTTCATCAATAGAATCCATTTAAAAGATTGTTTAAACTAATGGGTTGGGAAAGGGATAATATTCCACATCAATGGAACATCAATCCTCTAATGGGATGAGGTTTGATTCATTATATTAGTTTCCTTTAATAATTTCTTGTTTGTTTATGTTTAATGGCTTCCTTATTTGATGTTTTCAAGTATTTCATTGGGAGTTGAACTTAACTAGCTAAATCTTGGTTTATTTAGTATGGATATGGTAGTTTTATCTTAGGTTATGATCATGCTCACAAATACGAGTTCAACATGGACCTATTAAGCAAAATATTCTTGGAGAGGGCGAGGGAAATTGTGGCTTGGTGTATCCTAGATCTATAGTTTCATTTCCCACTCTTGTTCCTCTCAATGATCAATTATCTGAAAGGTATTGCTCACCATGCTTTTAGTGTACATTTTGATTTGTGTTTTAATTTCCAATGGGAATGAAACTTGAGCTATGAATTTTAATTTCATATGAAATATTTGAGGATTTATTTTGATTATTTATGTTTTGTTTGTCTCACTATGCATAAGATATTATTATTAAGATAATTTTGACAAGTGTAGACAAGGGTTTTTTGGCGTATTCCATATTTTTAAAATGAATATTTTAGTTTGGGAGGCTTACATCCTTATTTTTCTATTGATCTACATTGTACGTTTCATATTTTAGTTGAATGATTAAAATTTGATAAGGTTTTAATAATTGGGGCATTATGAAGAAGTTTTTACTTTTCACAACTTGAGTGGTTAGAAATGTTAGTAGAACTATGTATTGTACATACATATTTTATTTTGAAATTCCATCTAGATGATCTTGTGTTTGGATTCCTAGAACTTCATGTTCACAAGAAATTGGAGTTGAGGTTTGTTGGGAGCCATTATTCTTACCATTTACGACCATTCGTTGTTAGTGTATTATAGAATTCAATCCCTTTAATATTTTCTATTATTATGTAGATAAGTTGGGAGAGCTTTGGAAACTGTAACTAGTGAGAGAGTTATGGTACAAATATACATTTTTTTATTTATTTTATATATTTGTGGATGTTCCTTGGTACTACATGTATTATTCATGATAATATCTACACCTATTATGTGAGTGGTATTGGTAGGAATTTGGATACATTGAATTTGGATTTTTTCTATTAATAGTGTTCCATTTGATAGTGACTCTCTTGACCTTTTTAAGACTCCATCTTATAGAGGGGTAGCCCATACTTATTAGAATAGAATTAATAAACAACCAAGTCTTCCTTTAGCTCCTAAACCTACAACTAAAGCACCCAATGATTATGATCTTATCAAGCAACTTTGTGTTACTCCAGTTGACATCTCACTATGGGAATTGCTTTAGTCTACTTAGGTTTATCAAGGAATGCTTCAAGAAGCCTTGCAAAAGATCCTCTTTCCTTCTTCTGATAGGCCATTGAATGCTAATGTGTTGATAGATTATATTTGTGAGGATTTTTCAAATATTTCATTCTATCTGTAGGAACTCCCTCCTTCGGAAGTATAGAAGCAAGTAGACCCTTTAATGATTATAGTTAACATTAATAATATTGGAATTATATGTACTCTTGTTGATGCCGGTTCGAAGCTAAATGTATGTAGCATTGACCTATTGCCTAAGATTAAAATTGATTCATCTTCTCTTGATGAATCTTCTATTAAAATTTACGGGTTCGATAATGGTGTTTGACAAGCGCTAGGCACGATAGTCTTGCCTTTGAGGTTGGGACCCGTTACAGTACCCAACCTTGTTTATGTCATGTTAGAAAAGATACCATATAAGCTTCTTCTTGGTAGATCATGGATTCATGGTATGGGTGCAGTCCTGTCTACCTTGCATAAATCTCTTAAGCTCATTTGTAACAATTGAGTAGTCATAGTCAAGGCTGACCTTGAGGCTATGCACTTATGTGAGATGCTAGCTGCTAGTCAGGTTTCAGATTTTCCTACTCTTATTCATTCAGTTTCTTCCAATGTGTCGATCTTTACTCCAACAATACCTACTACAAAGGATACTCTTGAGATAGATGCCCCTAAGGAAGATCCTTTTGAAGCAAGAAATCTTAATTCTACTCCTACCTTTTCTCAAGAGAATGCATGTCTTGGTGATGATTGGGGTTCTCTAGAATTTACAAATTCCTTCAGTGGGGAACATAAAGTCGAACCAATCCACTTGGACCTTCCGATAGCATTATTCAAACTCACTATTAAAGATGACTATTCTTCTATGTCGTGGGGTAATGTGAGCAATAGTTGTAATATGCTTAATGCCGATCCTCTTCCTTATGAGGAAGATGATCACTCTTCTATTAAAGAGATTAATGATGGCAGTCCTATCAAGAAGGTTGATAGTGATCCCATAGAAGAGTGTTATCCCCATTATTGGAATAATGTTGTCTATGGAGATCCTCCTCCTTTTTCTTCTATCTTCATATCTTTTTCTTGTGAGCAGTCAAACTTTTCTCCACAAGAGAAAGGGTTGCTTCCTGCTCCTCATTCCTTATCTGAGCAAGAGTGTATTTTGTTGTAGCTTCTTAAAGCCTACGTAATTACTCTTCCTCTTCTTACACATAAGATATTTCATAAACGTGATAAAGAAAAACATTCTTTCTATGGATACCATCGAGTGCTTGGCCATTCCACTAGTGAATGTAAGGCATTGAAGGATAAAATACAACAAATTTTTGATTCTAGTGCCATCAATCATTTGTTTTTCTGATGCACCCGCTTCTTCAAATGACTAGTGATATCAAGGTTTACCTTTAACATGTATGTTTTAAGTATCTTGCATGGTTCTCCTCCTCTATATGTTGGGGCAGCTATAACCTGTTATGGAGATGTGTGTCCTTCTTAAGGACACCCCTCTTCTCTCTATCTTTCAAATGAAGTGTCCCTCTAGTGGACCCCTTTCTCTTTTGAAGGGTTCCTGAGGGAGCCCCTTTGAAAGCTTTTCTCTCAAATGAATCCTATGGCATCTAGCTTGGGGGTATCCCGACTAGACCTATTTAATATCTTTGTGTCTATCTTGGGGGTAGCTTGACTAGACCTCACTTTTCAAACAATGCATCCCTTGAGTGGAATCCTCTTCTTTTGAAGGGTTCTCGAGGGACCCCTTTGAAAGCCTTTTGACTTGTTGATAGTTTGCACGATTGTTCGCTTGACTGCCTACATGGCCACTTTGTTCTCAGACCTACTTTATTTGCATGTAAACATGTCACTTTTCTGGTGCACTTGTAAAGCCGCTTTCCAATTCGACTCTGTAGAGTCCCCTCCTTTGGAATTTTCCTCCTTGTAGGTCTGTGGGCCTGTATGACATTTTTTTCTCTGGGATTCCTTCATGTGAGAGATCTTGGGGGATACCTTCTTGTAGGTTTGCAAGCCTGTAAGGCGCATACTTTACGGGCCTTCCTTCATGTGAGAGATCTTGGGGGTTGCCTCCTTGTAGGTCTGTAGGCCTATAAGATGTATTCATCTAGCATAATTTGTCCATCATTGATTTGATGTCCTTTGATGTACTTTGTACAACTTCATAGTTCTGTGGAGCTACAGAGTCCTTTTTTTTCAAACCTCCTTAGGAGAGAATACTTGTGGAGCCATCTCTCTTGGAATTTTCATTCCTCCTTCTTGCTCTCTCTTCTCTCTTATCTTCCCAATTGTGTATACTAGATTGAAGATCTACATCTTCTTCATCTTGATTATATGCTCTTTCTCTCTTCGATATTGTTTGCTTCCCTATCTTTTGGGTGTATTCTTCTCTTGAAGTGATCAATCCTTACATTTTTCTCTTCATTTTAGAATTCTTCTATGTGTTATTGCTTAATTTGGGGATGACGCATAGTACTGAAACAACCTTCTACATCGAGGTTTGTTTTACTTTACTAACTCAAATCCTTTAGTTTTTTATTTTCTAACATTGCTATCTTGTGCAGGTCTTTCTTCTCTAATGTGCTTGTTTTGCAGGTCTTTAGCCTTGGGGGCATGCTTCTTTGGTTTGAAGAGTTATCTACTTCCTCTACAGTATCCTTTTAGTATAATAATGTTATTTATATTTAGTATATATTTCCTTTAGCATGCATATTAGTGTAGATTCATATTCTTGCTAAAGTGGGGACAAAATGCAATGTCATAAAATTGCACCCCTTGCAATTTCACATACATTCTTGTATCCATTTTAGTTTCCACTCCCTTAGCATCTTTGTAGGCTCATTTTTTCCCCTACATCAGCCTTTTCCCTTTTTAGGATGCTCTGGGACCCCTTTTCAGCAGCTACCCTCATGCGTCAGCTTTGCATTAAACCTTGTGCTTTTCCCATTCGTGTCATTTTGTAACATGATGTGTATGGACACTAGTGCGGTGCATAGACATTTGCATTGCACGCTAGTGTCTTGTAATGTTTCAATGTTCAAACGATCATTTTTTAGCATGTTTTCCACTTGTCATCTTCCTTTGCCAGTGGTAACAACTCAAGATGCCTTGTAACTGCCCAGGAAGCTTCTTTTCCCTCTTTAAAAGTCACATTTTCAACTCATTTGATCTCTAGCTTCTCTCTAGCTTCTTTCCAGCTTGGCACTTGCATATCTCTCCTACTATCTCGCTTGCACAACTCTCCTTACTTGTTATAGCAGCTTCAAGCACTCTCAAACTCTCTTAGCAACACTCTTTGTAGCCTTCTTGGCTCTCGCATCTATCTCCCTTACCTTATGCTTGCAAGCATCCTAGGATTCCATATCCCCTATTTATTGCATCTTTGCTTCATGATATAGGTTCTCCTCCTCGAGCGAGGATTTCTTTTATCACCTACATTTTGTGATACAGGTTCTCCTCCTTGAGCAGGATTTTCTCTTATCACTTATACTTGGTGGTGCAGGTTCTACTCCTGAAGCAGGTTTTTCTTTCACCACACACTTTTTCCATTTCGGTTACACTCTCTATTTCTATATGGTTTTCCATGGAGGTGGGAACACCAAAATGGGGGTTTGACTGAGGCAAACGCCTATAAATCCCCAACATTTTCTCCAAATCTTACACATGCAGGTATTGAAGAGATTCACATGTTGGAGGCTTCATCACTTATGTGGTTGTGAGCATTCCCCTTCTTCTCCTTATCTTTATCATTTCTACTTCACTTTATTTTAGTTTTGTTATATTTTGTTGCTTTCTCACATTCCATGATTTCTTAGCAATTAGAGTAGAAGCAACCACTTTATCATTTTTTGTGATAAAATCACTTTCTACTATGTACGAGATGCCAATGCACATCTGGGACGCTAGCATGTTGTGCTATCATCCTTTGAATGAGAGCTTGTCAGTTTGTCTAGAAAATATTTGTGACCTACTCTTTTTTATTCTAGAACTCTCATGTTGTTCCTTGAGGTAGTTTAGGGTAGTTTTCTCCATGGGCCTCTCTGAATGAAGAGAACTCGTGAGTAGCAAATCCCCCTTCTCTACAAATGGATAAGAGGATTCACGTTTGAGATGATGACCACCTTTATTATTATAGGTATGTTGATGGAATACATGGAGCACTTGGATTCCTTTATAGTACATGTTTGATTTAGAGATTGTTCCCTAGGTAACCGAGTTTACTTTTTTATGTCATGTAATGTATACAACAAGTGAGAGAGTATTGGGAAAAGTTATATTATTCACCTTAATTTTTTTGATAATGTAAATTAATATCCAATTGTGGTTTATCTAATAAATCTAGTGATTCATGCCTCACATACATTAGATATTCTAAGATAACTTTGTATGTTATATGTTATAAATTTGAATAAATATATAATATGGGTTGCACATTTTGAAAATAATTAATATTGGAAAAACTTAGCACCAATAATTATATGAAGGGAGCATGGTTTTAAAAACTCATTTTTTAAGAGTCATGTGGTTTATGTAGTATAACTTGGTGATTTTTTCAAGCTTGCTTCTATAAAAGAAATGAAATGAAAAGTTGTTGAGGTTACCTTGTGTAACCTTTGGGTTGTTGGTAAGGTTGATTAAGAATCTCTTGTAGGTTGCATATGTGATCTAAGAGGAAGCATTTATTGAGATGTATGGTTATATGATTCTCATTTTTTGTTCACATGGAGTTCAATTAGGGAATTTATGTTTAAAAATATTTACATAGATATTCTATAAGTTTATTGTAATATATTTTCATGAGATAATACATTGTGTTTTTGATTGCTTTCTAAGGCTAGGTTTTCTATTTTGAGGGTTTTTCTAGGGTACATTATGTGTCATTTTGAATACTTGTTTACATATTTTTATCTCTTAGAAGTATATGAAAATGAAACTAGTGATATAGAGATGTACCCCTATGCAACATGATTTTTTATTGTTACATTTGATTTTGTTGCAAATTGGGCAACAATGATTAAAGCTCAATCTTGGTTGTAGGTTTAGCACTCTCTTGTGTTGAAACCTTGGTTCCCCTCTTTTAATTCAATGAGAGAATAATTAAATATTATTCTAGTTTTGGTTAGATTTCCCAAACCTCCTACTTTATTTTGGGCAATCTAACTTGGCCTTGATTCCTACTATGAATTCATTAGTGATGCTTTGGATTGAATCTCGGTGGCTAATCTTTCAAATTTAGGTTTCTCTCTCATATGACTTATACTTGAATTTAGTAGATACTAACATTTCCAAAGATATTTTTGGTAGATCTTATCCTTAGAGTAGTGGATTTCCCTAGATTTAACACTTTAGATTATGAAGGACTCATCTTCTATTACAGGCATTATTTTCTTACTAGGTACCTTGTTTTATCTTGTTCTTGCTTAAAATATAATCTTGATAGTATTTCTTCTTGGTAAAGGGATACCCTCTTTCACCATCCCATTAGGTTGAGTATGTGCTAGTTTTTCCTATTATGAGGGATCCACTACTGATTACTTTAAGGCCCTAACCCATTCTTTCAATTCTTGACTAGGAGACTTCTAATTTAAAGATAGTGAATTCCATACCCATACCTACTCATGATGCCTCTCTCTTGGATTGTTAGTGTCTTCTCCCTCTTTCCCACCTAGCACTATCATTTGTGTTACCATTTATGGTCCCTCACACTTCTCTAGATCCCTTCAAAGAATTTAGTAACTTTTCTTAGACAATAGTGCAAGAGAGATAGAAATCCCCGTGTAAAGTCTTCCCAAAAAAAATATCATTTGAATTTCAAGATAGGGAATCAAAAGGTTGTAGATCGGGTTTAAGGACTATTTAAGCCTAGTTAATTTGACTAAGTTATTAGTTTGCTACAATCTATTTGTGTTGTTGTAGCTTTGCTTCTACTTGCTTATCTAATAGGATACATTTTGTTGGGCCTCATGTTTATATATGTCATGTTTGTATAGGGGTATTGTACCTTTTAGGAAGCTACTTTTACCTTGAAAATTGAAATAGAATAAAATAAAGTATTTTTTTAATTAAAATCCAATTAAATTAGTATAATAAATAATATAATTTAGAGTTGTGATAAATTATGTGATATAATTTAGAAATATAAATTAAGACCTGTTGGAAAGTGTAATTAATTTTGATAAATAGATGCTCTCCAAATGTAATTTGAAAAAACTACTAAACAAAACTTCTATTATCAATTTAATAATTTAATACAATAATTGAAATTAATTGACTCCTATATTAATTCTAATAATGATGTATACTGATAAAACGATACTAATACTCTATTGATATATCCTAATTGCAAATTTTCAATTCACTTCTATATCCACAAAACTAAATTAGATTGTTTCCGTATTAACAAATTTAACGTAAAACATAAAATCAAAAGTCAAAACCATCCTTCGATTCAATTTATTTAGTAAAACTAATTAAACATTAAAAACAAATCGAGAAGACTCCAAAAACAAATGAAAAAAACAAACCGATCAGAATGATCCCAAGACAAATAAAAAGGTTGAAAGTATTGAGCGATACAGACCATGCTAACCATTACATCCATATCCATGCCATAAAAAGACAAAGTTATACGAGCTTCAACTTCAATTGTGCTTGGTTCGATTGAATCCTATGCGCATTGTTTCTTTCAGTGTCCTTCCTCCCTATCAGTACTTTCTTCTTCCTTTTTTCTGTTGTAACTCTGAGATGGATGAATTCCATCCTTCCTCACCCACCGTCACAAAACTATCCTTAAGTGGAAAGAGATTTCATGTGTTTTTGAGTTTCAGGGGAAAAGATGTGAGAAAGACGCTGGTTGATCATCTCTTTCAAGCTCTCTCCGCAGCCGGATTGATTGTGTGTCTAGACAGCTATGAGTTGAAGAGGGGAGATAATTGATTTAAGCCTGGAAAGAACAATTGAGAGCAGTTTCATACGCATTCCTATACTTTCAAGAGGCTATGCAAGCTCTGCATGGTGTCTAATGGAGGCCGCCTTAATGTTTGCCTCCCCCGGCTTAATCATTCCTCTCTTTTATCGAGTGGAACCAGCTCATGCTAGACACCCTGAAAACGATTCCAGTCCATATAAAAACTCATTTCTAAAACATTATGCCCATTCAGATCGATACCAAAGAGGAGAAATCGATGGGTGGAAGGATGCTCTTCATCAGATCTGTTCTCTCTCAGGCGGGTCCATGGATACAACTGGAGGGTAATTAAACAACCTCCCATTCTCCTAGCTTTTCTCTAATTTTGTTAATAAATCCTTTAAAATCTCCATAGAGTTACCTGTGTGTATGCAGCATGGTGGATGCACGTTTAATTATTAATTTGTTAAATTTCATTACATTTTTGCCGATTTTGTCTGGATTTTTTTTTCATAGATAGTTAATTGCATAAACTAGATGTACTTCTTAATGGGATACTCTTTGTGGGCAGTGGCCGTTAGTACGTTCATTTCTTTCTTGTTCGTTGGCTCTCACTAACTTGGGCATTTGCAGCTTCGAAGCTCAGCTAGTAAAGCTGCTGGTGAATGACATAATGAAGACAATGGAATACAGGGTGGTAGTGAAGACATTGGATAGTGAGCCGTTGGAAGTTAGCAAGCACCCAGGTGGATTTAAAACCTTTAAAAAGGCTCTTATTAAGAAATTCAGTTCAGCAGAAAAAGTAGTTAAAGATCCCAAAAAGTGGTTAAAGATGGAGCACAGGATGGGGATGAACGACATAAAGAATACATGGGACAGAGTCCCGTTGGAAGCCGCCAAGCACCCTGCAGGATTGGAAACTGTGAAAAATGCTCTCAAGTCAATTCAGCCGAAAAGCGTTGTTAAAGTTTCAATTCACCCGAAAAAGTGGTTTCAAGGTTAACATCCATTCGTTGTTGAAATGTGACAGATGGGTTTTTCAACTCTTGTCAAACAATTAAAGAGTTTAGGTGTTTTGATCAATTGCAGTGGCCTAAAATAACTCATTGCATAGCTCTATAATTTTTTAATGGCGCAGACGGAAATTATGCAGTTGTAGATCTTGTTTCAGAAACACTATTACTTGAAAAAGTACTTGACATTTTGCACAAGACGCTAATGATTTAGAAGCTGCAAAAAAAATCGTCTTGTTGAATAGAAGGCCCACCTAGTTATGGCGCCATCAAGATATATTAATGATGAATGCAAGATCGAACAACATGCAACAAAGTGAATATTGCTCTGCTAATGAGGAGAGCGAATTTTATGCATCTCTATTTTGGCAACACCGTGATCTGCACTGGCCTTAAACAATTGCAGACTCAATTCTTTTTTCTCCAAATAATTCAGGCCCACCAGTTTGTTGTTTAAGATAATTCTGTTTTCCCAATATAGCTTTTTTGTGACAATTATTCTAACACAGTTTTTCTTTCAATTATTACGACTCTCCAAGCTTGATTCTGTACCAAAATATAAGTTAATGCAGTATGGTTATGGCAAAACATATCACTTTAACTTACTAAAATATAAGTTATATGCATTATGGTTATGTCAAAACATATCATGTAAGGGGTATGGCTAAGATTCTAATGGTCAAATTTGTATATATATGTCATTTTCTATTTAGTTTTAGATTTATTTTAATAGTGTATGTTGTAATATGATTATATAGTAACATGTGACACATTTTTTTAATAAGGTTTTGTTCTTTTTTCAATTCGTGTTCGTCTTTATTTATTCCTATTTTACACATTCATGTGCATTTTATATTAATCCCTACATATTCACATCATTAAAGCCCTAATCCTCATACCCTTGTTCCATGTTTCAAAATCTACATTCTCCTATTCTACATTGTTTCTGTCACACATGTGAGCTTCTCACACACTAACTATATCCTAAAATTAAATCTTTCAAATTCAAATTTCTAACTCGACCATTTTCTCATAGTCACTATGAGCGGACTTGGTACAAAATTGTGTGATAATTTGTTATGATTTGGTAGAATTCATTTTCAAACTCATTCAATTATCATTCAATGTCTTAAAGCACTAAAGATCATTCATAAGAACATTTTAACTTGGAGCATTTACAAGAATATTGATTTTACATTAGAATCTTAATTTTGAACAATCCACACTTGTCAAGGTTATTTTCCTACATTTACCAAGGTTCAAAGTAGATCATTTAATGGGGTTAACTGAGGAGAATGTGAACCCTCTTTATTGAACAATCTCGTCAAGGAATTTCTAAGCACTATCGATCCTTAGGTATTAGTAGAGAGTAGTGATCACAAAGAATAATGGTATAGTTAAAATTTTAAAATTCAAATAGCTAACTCAATCCTTTCCTCATAGCTATTAGGTGCTAACCTGGTATATAAAATCAATAAATTTTTATGTCTTGGTATTTAGAGACATTCATTTGAACATTAATTCATGTTCAATTCCATTTGATTATCATTCAAAATCCTAAAGTACTAAGGAGAATTCACAAGAACATTTCAACTTGATGCATTAATAAGAAATACTCTTGTATTAGAATCTTGCTTTAGAACATTTTACACTTTCCTAGATCTACCAAGTCATAAAGGTGATCATTTAATGAGATTGACTAATAAGAATGTGAAGCCTCATGATTCATTAATCTCCCTAAGGAATTCCTAAGAACTGTCAATCCAAACTATTTAATTTCCTTTTACATCATGGTTCCCATGGAGAAGTAAACCTCTTGTATTTAATTTCATAAATAATCTTTGATTTACATTCCTTTTCACTCCCAAATAATACTATTTTTTAGATTATTATGATCCCCATTTATGTGCTTTAATTTAATCAAGTACTTTTCCTTTCCAATTTTGGTGTACCCACTTGATCTTACACCCCTAACTTTTGAGTAAAGGGTTTGCACATTCACTATTTTTTAGGTTTCATATCTATAATTTTATATTGCATTATCATTTGTATATCTTCCTAATGCTTTTTTTGTCATTCTACTATTAATCCATCACTCTACCTTTTTATATGGTTTATGTTTCATTCTTTGATCTTCATTTTTGTTCACCTCACCCAACCTTAGATATCTTATTAGGATTTCATTTTTAAATCTAATATATCACTAATATTTATATTTTTTAATTATAAGAGAGTTTTATTGTGCCCGATTTACCTATTTTCATAAGTAGTATCTTATTGTTTATGCCACAAGTTACTTGGGATCATACTCTTTGTTTGAGGAGTAATCATTCAAACTCCACCATAGCTATCCATTTTAATTATATTAAAATATTCTTTGCTACTAATATTGAGAAAAATGTGGATGATTATGATGATGAAATCTATGTTGAGTAAATTATTTTTCTTATGAGCTTGTTATTTTAGATCGTGCAAAGAAGAATGTACAAAAATTTCTAACATGATTCATAATATATTTATCAACAAGATGTCACCATATGTTTTTGTTCTCACTAACTTTAGGGAAGCTTATAATAAGGGCTACATACTTACAAAACACAAATTTTAAATGAATTAATTTGATCTCCCAAAAGGTAAATAAAAAATGAAAGCTCATGATTCAATAATCTCCTTGAGGAATGATTCAATAAGAATTTGAAACTTGGGTATGTGTAGGATAATCATGGAAAAAATAGGCTCTTAAGTGGCAAAAAATTTAGAAAAATCTGAGTTAGGCAACTTGACGTAAAAATTTGAATAATTTATCTATATTATTTCAAAAATATGTAAGAATAGAATTTGTAGAAAATTGAATGTAGTTTCTAAAATACTAGGTTTATTTTTTAAAACACAAAATCTATTTGGTGAAATTTTGAAATTTCAATGTAGTAGTACTTAAATTTCAGGGAAAAAATAAGTAGGTGTCTGTCTGACCACCCTAACCACAATAAAATGATAATATTTTTTATAATATTTTATATATAATTAGAGGACTCATGTCCCGATGTGATGCATATTTTTTTTTTTTTTTTTCCAAGTCATAATTAATTATGATTTTTTTATTACAACTTTTTAAAAATATAAAAACTCGTACATCTAACCACCCTACCTTGGTCAAAACTTCATAAAATTCAATTTATTTTTTTAATCCTCTAGTATACAAAGCATATAATGTGACACATGTTTTGGATTCAAAAAATGTGATACTGTTTGAAAGCTATAGATGTTTTTCAATCAACCTATCAATCAGGACTTTAGTCATAATTCAAATAGAAAATGAATAATAATTATTTATTAAATTCAAAGTAAAGCATAATTTATATTGGTGTAAAGCTGATAATCTCCTTTAAAAACCCTTTTCGTTTCATTAATTTTGGGTAAAAAAAAGTCGTCAACCACATACCCTAAAAATACCCATCATATCACCACTTTTTGGTCCATCATGATCTTTCACATACCCGCTTATAGATATATTTAAAATTATAATTTTTGGGAAGCTTATAATAAGGGCTACATACTTAAAAAACATAAATTTTAAATGAATTCATTTGATCCCCCAAAAGGTAAATCAAAAGTGAAACCTCATGATTCAATATCTCCCTAAGGAATGATTCAATAAGAATGTGAAACCTCATGATTCAATAATCTCCTTGATGAATTCCTAAGAACCATCAGTCCAAACTATTTAATTTCCTTTTACATCATGGTTTGAATGGTGAAGTAAACCTCTTGTATTTAATTTCATAAATAATCTTTGATGAATACATTCTTTTTCACTCCTAGATATTACTTTTTTCTATAGATTATTATGATCCCCATTTGTGTGCTTTAATTTAATCAAGTACTTTTCCTTTCCAATTTTGGTGTACCCACTTGATCTTGCACCTCTAAATTTTGACTAAAGGGTTTGCACATTCACTATTTTTTAGGTTTCATAACTATAATTTTATATTGCATTATCATTTGTATATCTTCCTAATGCTTTTTTTGTCATTCTACTATTAATCCATCACTCTATCCTTTTATATGGTTTATGTTTCATTCTTTGACCTTCATTTTTGTTCACCTCACCCAACCTTAGATACCTTATTAGGATTTCATTTTAAATCTAATATATCACTAATATTTATAATATTTAATTATAAGAGAGTTTTATCCTCATTTACCTAGTTTCATAAGTAGTATCCTATTGTTTATGCCATAAACTACTTGGGATCATACTCTTCCTTTGAGAAGGAATAATCATTCAAACTCCACCATAGCTATCCATTTTAATTATATTAAAATATTCTTTGTTGGTACTATTGAGAAAAATGTACACAAATTTCTAACATGATTCATAATACATTTATCAACAAGATGTCACAATATGTTTTTGTTCTCGTTAATTTTTGGGAATCTTATAATAAGGGCTACATACTTACCAAACATAAATTTTAAATGAAATCATTTGATTCCCCAAAAGTTAAATCAAAAGTGAAACCTCATGATTAAATAATCTCTCTAAGGAATGACTCAATAAGAATGTGAAGCTTATAGATATATTTGAAATTATAAATTTTGGGAAGCTTATAATAAGGCTACATACTTAAAAAACATAAATTTTAAATGAATTCATTTGATCCTCCAAAAGGTAAATAAAAAATGAAACCTCATGATTCAATAAGAATGCGAGGTTTCGTGATTGAATAAGAATGTGAAACCTCATGATTCAATAATCTCCCTGAGGAATTCCTAAGAACCATCAGTCCAAAATATTTAATTTCCTTTTACATCATGGTTCCCATGGAGAAGTAAACCTCTTGTATTTAATTTCATAAATAATCTTTGATTGACATTCTTTTTCAATCCTAGATATTACCTTTTTTTTATAGATTATTATGATCCCCATTTGTGTGCTTTAATTTAATCAAGTACTTTTCCTTTCCAATTTTGGTGTACCCACTTGATCTTACAGCCCTAAATTTTGACTAAAGGGTTTGCACATTCACCATTTTTTAGGTTTCATATCTATAATTTTTTATTGCATTATCATTTGTATATCTTCCTAATGCCTTTTTTGTCATTCTACTATTAATCCATCACTCTATCTTTTTATATGGTTTATGTTTTATTCTTTGACCTTCATTTTTGTTCACCTCACCCAACCTTAGATACCTTATTAGGATTTCATTTTTAAATCTAATATATCACTAATATTTATAATTTTTAATTATAAGAGAGTTTTATTGTGCCTGATTTACCTATGTTCATAAGTAGTATCTTATTGTTTATGCCACAAGCTACTTGGGATCATATTCTTCCTTTGAGAAGGATTAATCATTCAAACTCCACCATAGCTATCCATTTTAATTATATTAAAATATTCTTTGTTGCTAATATTGAGAAAAATGTGAATGATTATGATGAAAATATCTATGTTGAGTAAATTATTTTTCTTATGAATTTGTTATTTTGGATCATGCATAGAAGCATGTACAAAAATTTCTAACATGATTCATAATATATTTATCAACAAGCTGTCACATTATATTTTTATTCTCATTAATTACTAAATAATGATGCAAAAATAACTAATTAGCATCTAATTATTTTAGATAATATTCATTGTTTCAAGATCTGATATCTTTTCAATCTAAATGTCTCTCATTATAGAATTGATATTTTAATTATTGTTACTAGTTCTTGATTATGACCCTTTGATACTGATATGGACCAACTATTGTCTATTTTCATGAGGTGGATGCAAGTTAGATCTCACCCTCCCACTTGTTGAGGGAGAAAATAATTTGAGAGATGGAGGAAAATTGTGACAGTGGGGTGTTAGATGCATAGGAAAACTAAGAGAGGGGATTGAATTAGTTGTACATTAAAAAAATTCAATCCCTCATCAACATTCAAACCCTTGTTAGCCTTTAAACCCTTATCATGCATTAGTAGAATGTAAACATATGAAACAATGTAAAAACATCCAAACACATAAGAACACTAGATTTACGTGGAAAATCAAAGAAGGGAAATTCCACGGTGAGGATTATTTCACAAATATATGAATAGAAAAAATGAATACAATTAGGCTCACTACCAAGAAAAAAGAAGAAAAACTCATTGTCGGGTGGCTCACTGCTAAGAAGAAAGAAGAATAGAAGAAGACTATTACAAAGAGATTCACTATCTCAAGGCAATAGGAGAAATCCACCACTACAAATTTATGCCAAACACAACCTTTAGATCACTACCTCTAGCAACTTCAAGCACTCCAAAAGTGTAGAAATGTTGTGCTTATTGCATCTCTAGAGTCATAGGCATTAAGCTCCCACTTAGATAACTACACTTAATCAAATTCACATCTTTCACACTTCCCATGCAGATCTACACTCATCTCCAACAATTCACCTTGCTTATATATCATTTGTGACCTAAACAATCTCACTTCTAGGTTAGCCTTAATGAAATGTATGCAACTCAAACATGCAACTCCAAAATAGGTCAACACCAAAAACATCTATGATGGAAATAGGTGAAGGCAGACAACGCTAATGATTAACTGGGACCCAAATCCACATCACAACACTACTAAACACATCAATATACCATGGGATACCTGTTGTTCCTTCGCACTCACACCCCTTTTTTCTTTTTGGTGAAATGGGGACCCCCTCTTCTATTGGATTTTGGTGTTGTGTCTTCTCCCCCATTTCATTTTTTTTACTCTTTTTCCTTTATTTCTTTTCTTTTCCTTGCTCTTTTTGTCTTTTTAGAGTTTGAGTTTTGGGCTTCCAAGGAAGGGTATACCTTCCTATAGTATAGAAAAATATATCCCTTTTACATTTTCACACTTAATTTGGAATTAATATTAAAATGAACTTTAATATGCCTTAATTTAGCCTTGTAATATATATTTTACATATTCACATTAAGTTTAGGGCCCTATTAATTAAAGTTGACTTAATTGTGCCTTATTTTAGTGTTATAAAGTGTACCCCTTTACACTTTCACACTTATTTAGGGATTCCTTAATTAATTGAGCTTAATTTTCCTTAATTGGCCCCTTTAATTCAAATCCAAGCCTAATTAATTGTATTTTTTGAAGAGGAAACCCAAAATTCAGTAATGCCTTAACATAACACTTCTCATTAAGCAATGTTTCTCCTAGGTGAGTGACCTAGGAATCATTCGCCCATGGGTGAATGGGTCCTCACTTAGACTTAGGACCTAAATTTAAATTATGTTTTTGGTAGTATTCTAACATTTCCAAACCTATATTCAAATGTCAGCTTGTGTTATTTGAATTTCGGGAAATTAATGTTGCATACCTATAAATATGAGGTCATTTCACTATGTTTCACCTAGAAGATTTTCATCAGATTAAGAGCACTTTCAAGAGAAATTCAAGACACTCAAGAGTAGATATAGTGAAGAATTATTGCAACAATCAAGATCCCACTATCACATCAAAGTCTTCTTACATCATGCATATTATTGGAGCTAATATGATAATGTAGGTTTCATGATCCATTCAAGCATTCACAGCATTATTTCTAATCAAGATTCATGGTTCAAGATCGGGTGATCCCATAATAATGGGTTACACTTTTTGGCCAAACATGACATTGAAATCAACATTTTTCACCAGATCTTAACTTTCTTACACCTATAGCAGCTAAACCATTAATAATTTGAAGATGGAGAAAACTAGTGATTTGTGAGATTTTTGTGTAGATTCTAATTATAATCTTTTTTTTAAAATATAAATAAATTGTGAATCCTTTTATGTTATTTTTGTAACGCCCACCATGAAACCCTAGAGAATGTCACACACAACAATTTTTTTTCTTAAGTGTAATTAAACAAGTAACGTAAACTACACTAACACATACATTCTTTAAGGTACATGACAATGCTTACTTACAATACCCATTACTAACAAAAGTTACTAAATAGAACTTATATTTATTACTCATGAATTAATGATCATACATCAAATAACATTAAAATACATCACATAAGATATAAAGTACAATAATGATTCATTCACACATTGCATTTTTTTGAATATTACAATTACAATTCTCATTTTTGAATGAGATAGTTTATACAAAAGTGTTACAATTACAAATTACAAAGGTTCTCCTTGAATACAATTAAGGAGTGATACAATTACAAGGCATCCAATTGATACAAATGTGACATAAGAGAAGTACAAATCCATTGGTACACATGAGCTCTCCAATCAAGAAGTACCCACCATCACAAACAAGAACTAGGGTCCCAATGATGTAAGGTGCATGTTCCACCCAACCACATGGTACCTAAAGGCCCACCCCCCATGCTAGGAGATAGTAAAAGAGCTTCCTAGGAAAAACCTACAACCTCTAGACACAAGAAATAACAATATTAAACTACACAAGTACAATACTAACAAAATGGTTACAATGCTTCTAGATTATAATGATCCACTGCACAATACAAACATACTGACTGACGGTTGTCATAGGAGGAGTGTCATCACAAAGTTGCATGGGTTACCCTAGCGGATCTTCCTAGGCTTTGGTCCCCATCTTGGGTTACCCTGGAGACCTCTTAAGAAACCCGGCTCCATAGTGCAATCCAATGTGGAATCGATTATCTTTCATAGAGACAAGATATCAATCTTTCCATTCTAGACCTTCTCATCTCATCCCAAGTCTATACTACCCCTTGAGTCCATGAGCGAGGAATTTTCAATAAGTTAAGTGTTTAAACTACCCTTTTCCCCTAACATTTATTTATTTAGTTTTCACTGATTAAACTAACTCTACATGAGTTACCCAGGCACCACTTTGTGTGTCGGCCCCATGAAGAGCCACTCCCCTACTAACAACCTAAGGAATCAATTCCACTAACATTAGGTAGAAAAGGTGCACATAAATCAATTACAAATATCAACTCAATAACAATATACAACACAACATATTCAAAGAACCAGGTGTCCATACTGAATAAAATACCACATGCACTACCCAAGTTAATACAAAATCTAAACCATCACGAGTTACAACCCCATTACAAAGGAAACACATCTTGAAGTCTTACATAAACAAATAACTCAATTTTCCCAACAACGAGAATGAGAGAAAACACAACTTTAAAAACAATTCCAGGCAACCTATTAATCTAACATTAGGATTTCCTAAATCCCAATAATTCAATAACACATCATTTGGAAATATTCAAAGTAAATATAATTACATTTGCAACATTAAGGAATTCTAAAACCAATTGTTTAATTCCATTTTCCTCAATTACACATAATGATAAAAATATATTTTTTAAAATAAAATCATTTTATTATAAAATAAATATTTCCATCTATTATAATAAAATAATCTTAAGATAATTATATTTAAATATAAATATATATTAAACATATATATATAGTTATATACTTAATGTATATACAATTATATATATGTATTTAAATATATAAATATTATTTAAATATATATTTATAAAATCAATTTAGATTCCAAACCATTTAAATATAACCCAATATTTAAAATATATAATATATATTATATATATTAAATAAAAAGAAATTTAATAAAAAAACGTATTCTATTAAGAGAGGGGGTTGCAGCTTGTGTTGTGCCTAGCCTCTCTTGTGGGGGTAGCGCTGCCTATGGCAGCACTTCCCCCACAGTATGTGGGGAGTGCTACTCACAGTAGCGCACCCTCCATTGAGGGTGTGGTTGTGGCAACGACAGCTCCGCCTTCACCCCCTCTATTTTAATATTAAAATTATTATTTTTAAACAATTTCCCCTGTATTAGAGATTTTTCCCTACGACGATTTCACCTGGTAATTTTTTAAAAAAAAATTCATTTTCACAGAGATACAATTTCAATAGCATATGAATTTTTAGATTCAATTTCAATTGTTGAAAGGATTTTGTTATTTTTTTTAAAAGAAAGAAGCTTTCTACAAAAAAATTGGCAAATTACAGACCCTGTATTTTCACAAATTTTACAGAGAATCTCAACCAAACTTAAAAGGTTTTTAAATCTTTTGTTGTTTTCTCCTTAAATTTTCTATTATCAAAATTCAATTCCCTACAGAGGATCTAAGGTTTTCATAATTTTTTTCTAAGAGGTTTTCATAAATTCACAGTTAGTTTTACAGACATCCCTTCAAAATTTAAAAGTAATACCTATATAAAATCCACAAATCCTCTAATCTTTCAATTTCACCAAATTTAACAAAGCTTCTTTCCAAATCACAAAAAAAATAATTCAAAGCAACAAAAAAACCTATTTTTCCCGAAGCTTGAAGAAATGAAAACTGAAGTGGAGCTTCCCTGAAAAATCCAATCTTCCAGAACCTCTTCCAAAATCTCCACTTCCAGAAAAATGCAAAAATATAGAGTAAAACCTTGTTTTCCATTTCCACAACCAATTTCCCAAGATATCTCTCTTTTTCCATCAAATCCCTGAATTAATTCCCTCAACACTTAGTCAAAATTTTAAAAATATCTTTTTAAGCCACCATAGATATTTCCTCTTATGCATTCACAATTTATTTTTGCATTTAAATAATTTAAAACACAATTTAATTTCAAAATAAATTTAAATCGCTTAATCTATGCACTTTACAAATACAATTAAACTATTCACTTAATAAATTTAATTGATTAATTTATTTATTCAACAAAATAAATTTAATTATTTAATTAATTTAATTAATAAAATAAATTTAAGCACAAGGATTAAATTACTTTACCACATAAATTAAATTTAATTAATTAAATTAAATTAAAAATTTTAACAACTTTAATCTAAAATACATAAATAATCATTTAAACATTTTAATCATTGATTTTCACAAACAACCTTGCAAATAATTAATTATCAAAACAAACAAAGACAACATAACATTATGACATACCAAACTTGAACTGATGACACACTGTGACTGGGATTGTGGTTTGACAAGGGAACCTCGTTACTATCTCCCAATCAACAGCACTGTTGGGATATGGACATGCTCAGACCTGTGAAGCCAGGTGGAGACAATGTCTTGTACCTACAATCCTGAAACCAAGACGAATGTCATACATAGATAAAAACATAACAGTCACACCGTGAAGAGAAATTGTGGAATCACAGGGCGCTCGCAAGTGAGTGATCTAATCTCATCTCCTTCACCAATATAGTCACAACAAGACTGACGAAATTAAAGCATCAATAAATCACCACATGAGTGTACATCAATACTAACTGAAATAACAACTACGCAAATCGAAAGCATCCACATAATGTATCATCACATCAAAGTATAGCATCATAATTGCTCCAATGTTAGTGATCATAAAACAATAACAAGGTATCAAGGTCTATCATAGTAAAGGTATTGTCTAACAACATAAGAAAATCATAACACATAGTAGGAACCAGAGGGGCACTGGATCCTCCCCCCAGGGTCAGGCTTACTCCTGGAAGCCTACGAACAAATAGGGATAGAGCTCCCTCATCCTGGTTGCATCCTCCCAAGTAGCTGAAGTATCATCTTTAGGATCCCATTAGACCCTAACCTACTCAATATCTCGACCCCTGAGGGTGAGTCTCTTATGCTGCATGATGGCCACATGCTCCAAAGCCAGTTTCTCATCCTCTACCTGTAAAGCATTCCAATCAAGGACGTGAGATACGTCTGGATGATAAGGCCTAAGAACTGAAATATGAAACATGTCATGAATACGCAAGAGACTAGGTGGCAAAGCAAGTCGGTAAGCATTTGGACCAATCTTCTCAAGAATATCAAATGGCTTGACAAAGTGAGGTTCAAGCTTAGAGCCCTTTCCATATCAAATTGAACTCTTTCACGGATGCACTCGTAAAAAGACTCGGTCACCTACTGCAAACTAACAATCCACCTGATGTACATCAACATACTTTTTCTGCCTATCCTATGCAGAAACCAAATGTTCCCTAATCTGAATCACCTGCTGCTCCATATCTTGAAGCATATCAGGACCCAAAATAACTCTATCCTCTAACCGATCCCAACTCAAAGGAGTCTAACACAGGCACCCATACAATGCCTCGAAAGGAGGCATACCAATCAAACTTTGATAGTTTTTTTATAAGAAAACTCCACTAAATGGAGATAGTCCTCCCATTGTGTCCACTAGTTCATCACATACATGTGCAACATATCCTCAAGGATTTGATTGACCCTCTCGATCTGTCCATCTGTCTTAGGATGACACGCTGAACTGAAGTTCAACTGTGTCCCCATAGCATGTTGTAGTGACGTTCAAAGAGCTAAGGTGAACATAGGATCCCTATCAGAAATGATCTAACGAGGAATACCATGCAAACTAACAATATCTCCCATGAACACTCTAGCAATAGATGAAGCATTATAGGAGGAATGAATAGGTGAGAAGTGTGCAACCTTCGTCAACCTATCCACCGTCACCATAATAGCACCGTTTCATCGCGAAGAGTTGGGTAACTCAACAATGAAATCCAATGAGATTATATCCCATTTCCACTTTGGCACCAAATGTGGCTGCAGAAGCCCCACTAGATGTTGGTGTTCAGCCTTCACTCGCTCTAAACACCTTGACACAAAATCAGCGATATCAAGCTTCACACCTACCCAAAAATAAAGCTGCCACAAATTGACATGCATCTTCTTCACTCCTAGAAGAGCTGAATAAGGTGCCCAATGTTCCTCTGTCATAACCAAGGTATGAAATCCTCTAGATAATGGAACATAAATGTGTCCCACGTGCCTCAACAAACCATCTGAATCTAGAGAATAATCTAAAAATCTACCTTCTAGAACCCTGCCTGACTCTATCTCCAATCTCACCTCCTGGTACCAATTGTCTGTAGGAAGTGCTGAAAGAATCTGACTCCTCAAATCCACACCAAGATTCAACTCAGGTTACTTGTGTCTCTGCCTGCTGAGAGTGTTGGCCACTACATTCTCCTTCCTCTGGATGTACTTCACCTTGAATTCATACTCACAAAGGAATTCCATCCATCGCCTTTGTCTGGCATTAAGATTAGGTTGTGTGAAGATGAACTATAGACTCTGATGGTCACTGTACAACTCAAATATGTGTCCCAACAAGAAATTTCTCCATCTCATCAAGGTGTGCACTATTACTTCCAACTCAAGATCATGTGTAGGGTAATTCAATTCATGATCCTTGAGTCTGGGTGATTCATACGCAATCACTCAACCATCTTGCATCAAGACTACTCCTAATCACTCCAAAGATGAGTCAGTACAGACAACAAAATCTCTAGTAGGATCAAGTATCACAAGAATCGGTGCACTAGTCAACTTCTCCTTTAGTGTCTAAAATGTTGTCTCACATTGCTCTGACCAAAAAAATCTCTTCTCTTTCCTCTGAAGAGAAGTGATAGGATGTCCTATCCTCAAGAAGCCCTCAACAAAATGTCTATAGTAACCTGCTAAACCTATGAAACTATGTATCTCTTCCACATTAGTCGGTGCGGGCCAATTAATGATCGCTTCGATCTTTGCATGATCTACTGCAACACTCTCTCCTGTAATCACATGTCCAAGGTACTTGAGCTCAATCTTAAAGAACTCACATTTGGATAGGTTAGCATACAACTTATTATCTCTCAAACACTGTAATACTACCTCAAATTCTCCTCATGTTCCTCTACTATCCTGGAATAGATCAATATATCATCAAGGAATACCAGTACAAATTTATCTAGATATGTGTGGAAGACTCCATTCATCAAGCTCATGAACATAGATGGCGCATTCATAAACCCGAACGGTACCACAGTAAACATGTAGTGCCCGTAACATGTGCAAATTTCATCTTATGGATATTGGCATCAAATATGCATAGTTGATGATACCCTGACTTAAGATCAATCTTTGAGAAGACTGTAGCACCCTTGATTTGATCAAACAAGTCATCAATCCTAGGTAAGGGATATCGGTTCCTAATTGTCACTTTGTTCAACTGATGGTAATCGATGCACAAATGAAGAGAACCATCCTTCTTCACAAAAATTACTAGTGCTCCCCAAGGTGAAACACTAGGGTGGATGAAACCCTTCACTAACAACTCCTCTAGTTGCAAGCAGAGCTGCTTAAGCTCCTATGTAGTCATGTGGTATGGAGCTCATGAAATAGGCTCAAAACCAGGTAACAAATCAATCCTAAAATCAATGTCACGCTGAGGTGGCATCCCTAGAATATCATTGGGAAATATATCTGCATACTCCTGGAGTATGGGGTGGCTATCAAGAGTAACCTTCTCCTCACTATCACCCAACTCTAAGACATCTACTATCACTACAAATAACTGACATCCCTGATGTACACATCTCCTCAGCTACATAGCCGAGATCATCCTCAATGATATGGGTCTCTAAACTCCCACTATATCAACCTCACTACCAGATGCATCAATGCATCGAATTGACTTGCATTGACACTCAATCAAGGCCTTATGAGCCTCAAACCAATCCATCCCTAAGACAATGTCATATGACCCCAATGGTATAATGTGGAGGTCTAATGTTGTGTGAAAGGATCCAATCTCCAATCTATAGTCAAGTACTAGGGATTGAACTGTGACTTTAGCACTAGAGGCCAATTCGACTTGCCACTTAATGTCTTGCTTTGCTTCCCTTAGTCTACATTGTGCCATGATAGATAATGAAATAAAGGAATCTAATGCTCCAAAATGAAATAAATTGGTAACCCTGTTACCCTGTAACATACCATATGTCTCTACTATTGTGCTCTGATGATCAACCTGCCAATTATCAACCGTAGCAAATACTTGATGCCCTCTACCTGCATCACCAACTGTCAGATTTGACACCATTGGCCTCTAAGTGTACCTTGATGTGCCCCTATTGGGACACTATAGTGCTATGTGACCCTGTTGGCCACACACAAAACATCCAGTACCTCTTCCAAAACCTCTACCTTCAGGAGGCATGCTCGACTGTTAAACGCTACCCCTATAGGTAGACTATGTACTCTATGTTGGATGCTCATAAGTGTTGCATTTGTTTCACCACCAATTCCTATAACCACCTGACTAATATCTGTCACCCTATCTCTGTTGGAAACTCTTTTGTTTCCCCTATGAATTATGATACTATCCACTCTATGCAGATAGTTGTTGTGTCCTAAGTAATCTAGCTCCCTGAGTCTACCCACTATGTCCACTCAGTCTTGCAGCTAAAGAACTGCCTATCTGTACTCTAATTTGACCACCCAAAGCCATCGCCAGTTCTCCTCCACCAATTTGGCCTTCTCCACTACTGTCTCCATAGTCCTGGGTTCAAAAACCTGCACACCACCACTGATCCAGGCATTTAAGCCCTTGATCAAATGTTGAACAAGCATACCCTCATCATCACCCATGCCCGCAAACTGGTTGAGCTCATAAAAATGATGCTCATAATACTCTATGGGCATAGCCATCTATCACAAGGCATGGTACTCATCTCCTCGACGCTGTCGCTAATGGTCAGAAAGAAATCTGGCCCTTAACCTCTCTAAGAACAAATCCCAAGATACAATATTAATATCAATATGGAGCTTCTGCTCCTCCAACCTCCACCAAGTAGATGCAAAATTTCTCAGGTGCATGATCGCACATCTAGCTTTGGTGTTGCTACCATAAGGGTGTATAGCAAAACACCGATTCAGATTTATCAACCATGTCTTAGCCTCTAATTCGCTACCTAAACCATCAAAAGTAGGCAGATGAGCTCTAAGCAAGTCTCTCATATGAGTAGCCATGACTTCCTCTGCCTAAGCTGGAACCTCTCTCTCACCCATAATATCCTAATCTCTATCCTACCTCAGACCTAGATGAGCTAGTGTCTCCTCTAATAAATGATGCAAATGAGCATCCCCAATCCCTGGTGGACCCTAATTTTGATCACCTCCCTCAGGAGCATTTTGGGAAGCTTGTTGCTCCTCATGATTTGAGTCATAGGGAACAATGGGAGGTGAATCTTGCTAATTACCTCCACGACCAACTACATTTCCAAGACCTCTACCACAACCTCACCTAGGTGGCATGATCCTGCATAGATACACACCACAACATAAGACAAGGTACACAAACTTAAATCCTACGCAACTAACAGCTTAATGGGTTCAACATTATCCCAGAGCACCTAGTGTTTAAACTTGGGTTCTGATACCATGTGTAACGCCCACCACAAAACCCTAGAGAATGTCACACACATAACAAAAGCGATTTTTTTTTTTTTAAAGTGTAATTAAACAAGTAACGCAAACTACACTAACACATACATTCTCTAAGGTACGTGACAACACTTACTTACAATACCCATTACTAACAAAAGTTACTAAATAAAACTTATATTTATTACTCATGAATAAAAGATCATACATCCAATAACATTAAAATACATCACATAAGATATAAAGTACAATAATGATTCATTCACACATTGCATTTATTTAATATTACAATTACAATTTTCATTTCCGAATGAGATAGTTTATACAAAAGTGTTACAATTACAAATTACAAAGGTTCTCCTTGAATACTGTGCAAACCCTTTTCCTAGTACCTACAAAACAACATAAATAAACGAGTTAGACAAGGAATTACAAGCTAAAACAAGGATTCCCCATGAAATCCACTTGCAAATTCAAAATATGAAAGAAAATGATGAACACAATACAAAAGATAAAACTAGATTTAATCCTAATTTAAATAGCAAACATATGATCCCATGGGGGAATTGGTGCCAATTTGATGTGAAAATTGGCCCTTTCCCAATTCCTATGATGAAATCTTGATGTGTTGAAGATGATCTTGATCCACTTTGATGAAAGATGAGAACTCCAAGCCAAATCCGCAAAAGATCCTAGCTAAGAATTCAAATGATAGATGGAAATAGCTAAATATTTTAGCATAATAACTTTGCAATGTTTGTGGATGATCAAATGAGGAGAGGAGCTCTTCATTTATAGGATTTCAAGATGGATGAATGTCCAAATTTGAGCAATGTTGGATTAACATTCATCCAATGATATGATGCCACTTGTCAAGCTATGAGTGGATGATGGATCTGCAAGATTTCGGGTTTGTGCCAATAAATGCCAATATTTGAAATTCAAATTTGTTGAAATGGCATGCAAGAGGAAAGGGAAAATGCAATAAATGCCACATGGCTCAAAGCAAAGGACATGTAAGAGGTTTTAAATGCCTTGTTGGATGTACATGTTGACTTGGAATTTTTGCATTCAAATTGAGGGAATATTCCAAAGGATGCCTTGTGAGGAAAATAGAGATTTAATAAATGAATTAAATCTATTTTCATGTGCAACTTGCATTATCTAGAGGATGTGACATGAGATGAGGTTAAATTAATCAAGGGTTAATTAATTTAATAGGAAATTAGATGATGTGACTTATTTGACTTAGATTTATGGATTTATTTAAATTAAATAAGAGAGGAATATGATAAGAGGCTAATTAAATAAGGATTTTGATTTATTTAATTAAAGGGATGGTGTTAGATTAAATCAAATAAGGTTTTAATTTATTTAATTTAATGGACAGACTTTAGAAATTTAATCAAATAAATTGATTATTTAATTAAATAGGGATAATTAGATCAGATGGATTGATTTAATTAACAAGAGAAAGTGACTTAATTAGATAAAATGATTTATTCAATTAAGGGATGAAAATTGATGAATTTAATCAGATAGGGGAATTTGATTAAATGGTTAGACCAAGGAATGATTCAGGGAGAAACGATGTTAGTAAGTCAGGATCAAATGCACGATGTCAATCAGTATATTTTTGATGTCTACAAATACAATTAAGGAGTGATAAAATTACAAGGTATCCAACTAATACAAATGTGACATAAGAGAATTACAAATCCACTGGTACACGCGAGCTCTCCAATCAAGAAGTACCCACCATCACGAACAAGAACTGGGGACCCAACGATGTAAGGTCCACGTTCAACCCAACCATGTGGTACCCGAAGGCCCACCCCCCATGCTAGGAGATAGTAAAAGAGCTTCCTAGGAAAAACCTACAACCTCTAGACACAAGAAATAACAATACTAAACTACACAAGTACAATACTAATTGTTGGTGTAATTAATTATTAATTACACATTAGCATAAGTTTATTTAGGCATATTTAATTCCTAAGTTATAGGATCTCATCTTTATCTTTTGAGCTATCTTGTTGCTCAAGATAAGATTAGGTTTAAGCGTCTTTGCTTTTATAAAGCAAATTATCTCTTGTATTATTTTGTACTTCGAATATATCAATTTGCACATCTTTAGCAAATCTCTGCTTTTTCATTTTTCTCTTCTGCGGAAGGTGATTTTTCTGGTTTGCAAATCTATTCTAGGTTTCTAACATGGTATCAAAGCCTCAATTTGCATCCCCTTCTCAGTTTTGTTGGAGGAACACAGTGTAGAGCTTGTTCGAGGTCCCTCAAGGGTTTCAATCCTTGAGTACATTTATGCAGCGTCTTGGATCAGATCGAGGTTTTCCATTGGATTTAGAGTGCTGTAAAAAGTTAGAAATGGCTTTCATTTTATTCATATTCATCACCATTTTCCAGATCTGCGACAGTTGTAAGATCAGTGATTTTTCTAATAGATCTGGGGGTTGCCTAATTTTTGGAGCACTTTGGGCCCAAACGGACCTCGCCGTTGGATTCGCAGCGCCCAAAAACCCCTAATTCCATATAAATTTTGTCCAATTTGGACACAGTCATCCAGAGAGGCAAAAATTTTTTGCCCAAGGGCCGTACGGCCCCTAGGCATAGTTTCTAAGGCACGTTTTTTGAAAAAAATTTAAAAAAAATCAAAAAATCTGCAAATTTTTTGCGCGGCCAGTATAAATGGAGCCCGCCACCCGCCCGCCACCCGGCGGCCTCCCACTGGCCACTGCCGGACCACCGCCAGGTCGGTAGAATTTTTTGCAGTGCCACCACCCACGTGCCAGCCCGTGAGGGCTTAAATCTCCAAGCGTGTGGTCATATCGGGGTCCAATCCCCCGCGCTTAGTCCTTCACCGAGTTTTTAGCCCAAGCCCCAGTCACGTGGGTGACTGGGGGGTCTACCGCCAGCCCCTGTACTGTAGCCCCCTAGTCCACCCAAGCGACCAAGGGCCTTATTTTTTTAGCCCCTGAGGGCTTCTGGGGGCCAAATCGGAGCTTTTTGGATAGCTTTCACGGAAACAGGCATATCTTGGGCATACGACATCCTTTTTTTGCAAATGAGATATCATCATAAAGCTATTTTGATGCTCTACGCAATGGTTTTGGTGTGGTTTTCTGGTTTTTTTTTTTATGCTTTTTTCTGCCTCAAAATTTAGATGTTTCCTTTTTCACTTCAAGAGACATATCTTGTGACTTGCTTATCCATTTTTCACGATTTTCACGGTGTTGCAAAGCTAGTTTCAGCCTCTATGCAAATATGAGGTCATTTATAGAATATGTGTACATTTTTTAATGCATGCATTCATTTTTTGTTTCATGTGCTAGGTTTGCATTTTCGATTATGTTTCTGTAGTTTTGCATTATCTCCTTATGCAATCATTAGGTATTGTAATAAATGAACTGAGATAAAGTTCCATTAAGGGGGGTTCTTGTATCCATCTTTCATGATTGGTGACAACTCGCATGAGTTCATCTAGTTTCCTGTTGTCTCCTTCTAGCTTCTTTCTTGCTTCACTGGACACATTGTTGGTTTTCTTTGGTTCACACTTCACATTGGAATTTTACAGTTCTTGATCTGCATTGGTTCAGATCTTTCTCATTTGAGGGCCATGTTTTTATGGTTAATGTTCCAAAATATTGATGGTGCTCATCCTATGGGTAGTTTTAGTTTAAGTTTGGCATTCACTTCGTGAGACACAACTTCTAGATTTGTCATCATTATGGGTCCATTGATCCTTTCATCTATTGTTGCTTATAGATCCCGGGGTTGATTTAGGATGTGAGTTTCCAGTGTTCCTTGGCATTGGGTGTACTATTGCATTTGTGATTCTGATTGGTATTTTGCAAATCGAACTATCTTTCCTTTCTTTCCAGATTTGGGGTTCCAATGTTGCTTCATTAGAGTTCTTCCAGTGCTTCTTTGTAGCAGTTCATCTCTCTGAGGGGGGGTTTTTCCCACTGGGTTTTCTCTCTCTTTTCATTTGTACATGAGTACCTAATTTGACCTTGTTGTTGGGACTCATATTTGCATAATAATCTGCTTCTCCCTAAGTTGCACTTATGGGGGGTGTTGGTGTAATTAATTATTAATTACACATTAGCATAAGTTTACTTAGGCATATTTAATTCCTAAGTTATAGGATCTCATCTTTATCTTTTGAGCTATCTTGCTGCTCAAGATAAGATTAGGTTTAGGCATCTTTGCTTTTATAAAGCAAATTATCTCTTGTATTATTTTGTACTTTGAATATATCAATTTGCACATCTTTAGCAAATCTCTACTTTTTCATTTTTCTCTTCTGTGGAAGGTGATTTTTCTGGTTTGCAAATCTATTCTGGGTTTCTAACACTAACAAAATTGTTACAATGCTTCTAGATTATAATGGTCCATTGCACAATACAAATAGACTGACTGACGGTGGTCATAGGAGGAGTTTCATCACAAAGTTACATGGGTTACCTTGGCATATCTTCCTAGGATCTAGCCCCCATCTTGGGTTACCCTGGTGACCTCTTACGAAACCCGGACCCACATGCAATCCAATGTGGAATCGATTATCTTTCATAGAGACAAGATATCGATCTTGCCATTCTAGACCTTCTCATTTCATCCCAAGTCTATACTACCCCTTGAGTCCATGAGCGAGGCATTTTCAATAAGTTAAGTGTTTAAACTACTCTTTTCCCCTAACATATATTTATTTAGTTTTCACTGATTAAACTAACTCCACATGAGTTACCTAGGCACCACTTTGTGTGTCGGCCCCCATGAAGAGCCACTCACCTACTAACAACCTAAGGAATCAATTCCACTAACATTGGGTAGACAAGGTGCACATAAATCAATTACAAATACCAACTCAATATAACAATATACAACACAACCTGTTCATAGAAATAGGTGTCCATACTAAATAAAATACCACATGCACTACCCAAGTTAATACGAAAGCTAAACCATCACGAGTTACAACCCCATTACAAAGGAAACACATCTAGAAGTCTTACATAAACAAATAACTCAATTTTCCCAACAACGAGAATGAGAGAAAACACAACTTTAAAAACAATTCCGGGCAACCTATTAATCTAACATTAGGATTTCCTAAATCCCAATAATTCAATAACACATCATTTGCAAATACTCAAAGTAAATATAATTACATTTGCAACATTAAGGAGTTCTAAAACTAATTGTTTAATTCCATTTTCCTCAATTACACATAATGATAAAAATTAATTTTTTAAATAAAATCATTTTATTATAAAATAAATATTTGCATCTATTATAACAAAATAATCTTAAGATAATTATATTTAAATATAAATATATATTAAACATATATATATATATATATATATAATTATATACTTAATGTATATACAATTATATATATATATATATTTATTTATTTAAATATATATTTATAAAATCAATTTAAATTCCAAACCATTTAAATATAACCCAATATTTAAAATATATAATATATATTAAATAAAAATAAATTTAATAAAAAAAGTATTCTATTAAGAGAGGGGGTCGCAAGTTGTGTTGCACCCAGCCTCCCCTGTGGAGGTCGCACTACCTGTGGCAGCGCTTCCCCCACAGTATGTGGGGAGCGCTGCTCACAACAACACACCCTCCATTGAGGGTGCAGCTATGGCAGCCACAGCCACCCCCCTCCCCCTCCCACCTTTTAATATTAAAATTCTTTTTTTTATACAATTTCCCCTATATCAGTGATTTCATCGTATGGCGATTTCACCTGGTAATTTTTTTTAAAAAAAATCATTTTCACAGAGATACAATTTCAATAGCATATGAATTTTTAGATTCAATTTCAATTGCTAAAACGAATTTGTTTTTTCTTTTTTTTTACAACTTGAAAGAAGTTTTCTACAGAAAAATTGGAAAATTATAGAGGTTGTATTTTCACAAATTTTAGAGAGAATCTCAACCAAACTTAAAAGGTTTTCAAATCTTTTGTTGTTTTCTACTTAAATTTTCTATTATCAAAATTCAATACCCTATAGAGGATCTAAGGTTTTCATAAATTTCTTTCCTTAGAGGTTTTAAAAAATTCACATCAATTTTTATAGACATCCCTTCAAATTTTAAAAGAAATACCTCTATAAAATCCACAGATCCTCTAATCTTTCAATTTCACAAAATTTAACAAAGCTTCTTTCCAAATCACAAAAAAAGTAATTCAAAGCAACAAAAGAACCTATTTTTCCTGACCTCTTCCAAAATCTCCACTTCCAGACAAATGCCAAAATATAGAGAAAAACCTTTTTTCCATTTCCACAACCAATTTCCCAAGATATTTCTCTTTTTCCATCAAATCCCTCAATTAATTCCCTCAACACTTAGTCAAAATTTTAAAAATATCTTTTTCAACCGTGCCATAGATATTTCCTCTTATGCATTCACAATTTATTTTTGCATTTAAATAATTTAAAACACAATTTAATTTCAAAATAAATTTAAATCACTTAATCTACGCACTTTACAAATACAATTAAACTATTCGCTTAGTAAATTTAATTGATTAATTTATTTACTCAACAAAATAAATTTAATTAATTAATTTATAATTTAATTAATAAAATAAATTTAACCACAAGGATTAAATTACTTTACCACATAAATTAAATTTAATTAATTAAGTTAAATTAATTTTTTAACAACTTTAATCTAAAATAGATAAATAATCATTGAAACCTTTTAATCATTGATTTTCACAAACAACCTTAAAGATAATTAATTAGCAAAACAAACAAGGACAACATGACATTACAACATACCAAACCTAAACTGATGACACAATGTGACTAGGATTGTGGTTTGACAAGGGAACCTCATTACTATCTCTCAATCAGCAACACCATTGGGATATGGACATGCTCAGACCTGTGAAGCTAGGTGGAGACAATGTCCTATACCTACAATCCTACAACTAGGACGAATGTTGTACATAGATAAAAACATAATAGTCACACCGTGAAGAGAAATCATAGAATCATAGGGCACTCGAAAGCGAGTGATGTAATCCAATCACCTTCACCAATACAGTCACAACAAGATTGATGAAATTAAAGCATCAATAAATCACCACATGAGTGTACATCAATATTAACTCAAATAACAACTACGCTAATCAAAAGCATCCACATAATGTATCATCACATCAAAGTATAGCATCATCATCACTCCAATGTCAACGATCATAAAACAATAACAAGGTATCAAGGTCTATCATAGTAAAGGTATTGTTTAACAACATAAGAAAATCAGAACACATAGTAGCAACTGGAGGGGCACTACAATTTTTAATAACTTATTTTTTCTACTAAATAACATTTTAAAAAAGTGATGTTTACTTTGGACCACATAACTTTTTTTAATAGAAATGATACAATTCTAAATTTTAAAATATAGATTTGTCACACCAATATCTAGTGCATGGATATTTTTTCATAATTTTTTGTTGCATATATATATTTTTAATTAATTTTCCAATTCAAAGTAATTATAAATTGGACAGAGGTGTACTTCATACCACAACTTTTTTTGTGTGAATTTGAATTAACATATTCTTTTTTTGTTGGAATAAGGACAACAATACATTTTTTTATTCAAGGGGTAAATGCTTTTGACCAGAGCTATGAACCGAATTACAACCAATCAACAATACCACCCCAATGGGGTTTGAACCTTGGTGGCACAAACAACAATGTCACCTTTAAACCATCACACCATGCCAATACCAGCTAAGGACATCAATACATAATGCACATGTATTTTTTATATATTGTTCTTCTATTTTCGTATTTTTTCGTATGTGTGAAACAAAGAGCTTAATGTTCATTGAAAAACCTATATTCACAAGAAATTAAAAAAAAAATATAATAATCAAATTAGATATATTTAAAATTATAATTTGTGGGAAGCTTATAATAAGGGCTACATACTTACGAAACATAAATTTTAAATGAATTCATTTGATCCCCCAAAAGGTAAATCAAAAGTGAAACCTCATGATTGAACAATCTCCCTAAGGAATGATTCATTAAGAATGTGAAGCTTATATATAATCAAATTTTGATCATTATTTGGTCATTAACGAGAAAAAATATATAATGTGACATCTTGTTGATAAATATATTATGAATCATGCTAGAAATTTGTGTACATGCTTCTTTGCATGATCCAAAATAACAACTTCATAAGAAAAATAATTTACTCAACATAGATTTCATCATCATAATCATCCACACTTTTCTCAATATTAGCAACAAAGAATTATCTAATATAATTAAAATGGATAGCTATGGAAGATTTTGAATGATTACTCCTAAAAGAAAGAGTATGATCCCAAGTAGCTTGTGGTATAAACAATAAGATACTACTTATGAAAATAGGCAAATGAGGCCCACAATAAACAATAAGAGTTTGATCATTATTTGGTCATTAACAAGAACAAAAACATAATGTGACATCTTGTTGATAAATATACTACGAATAATGTTAGAAATTTGTGTACATGCTTCTTTACATGATCCAAAATAACAACTTCATAAGAAAAATATAATGTATTTTTTAGATTGTTTTTCTCTATTTTCTTATTTTTTCATATGTGTGAAACAAAGACCTTAATGTTCATTGAAAAACCTGTATTCATAAGAAATAAAAAATAAATATAATAATCAAATTAGATATATTTAAAATTATGATTTTTGGGTTCAAGCTTATAATAAGTGCTACATACTTACAAAAAATAAATTTTAAATGAATTCATTTGATCCCCTAAAAGGTAAATCAAAAGTAGTTTTTTATTAGCATTTTGATAGGTGTAGAGGAGTCTCCATTATAGGTATGGTTTAAAAATAATGGGGTTCTATCCAATGGATTTTGATCTAAGGGGGTTTGATCAAACTCTTTAATAAAAATCCTTTAAATGGAACCTTTAAAGGCTTAAATAATTATATTTTCCAAAAATATGTGATTTCAAGCAAAAATCAAGATGTTCTAGAAAGTGTAACCCATTATTGTGGAAGCACTTGATCCACATCCATTGAATCCATTTCATGAAAGTTACAGATCTACATTCCAAGGTTCATTCAAGGGTTTGGTGAGGTGTGACATTGAGTTGTTCACTCATCATTCCTTTCATGCTATTTTGTTTCATTTCAAGGTTTGATTACTAAAATAGGGTTTTACTAAGGAAAACCCCCATTCACCAAAGGAAAAAACATTTTTCCCTCTTGATTTATGTTTGTAGATTTAGTGGAAGAAATCTTGAAGACTCTTTCAAGAGAAAAATTGAAGTTGTCAAAGTTGCAAAAGTTGTCACAAAAGTTGTCATCTCACAAAAACTTGATTATAGAATTTATTTCTGACTTTTCAAACCTAAAACCTAGGAAAATTGGGAGATTCAAATCTATAGTAGAGTTTCCCAAAAGTTGTAGACAAACCCTAACTCAATACCCATTCACCCTTGGGCAAATGAGTCCTAGATCAACTTCAACAAAGCACTTTTGGTGAATGGTACACATCATCTTACCTCTTTCTAATATGTGATCTGATTTCTAGTTCTACTTATTTTGAGTTTAATCTTCAAAATCCAAGTTGTAGATTTCATTTTGGGTTTGATTTTCTATTTGTAATCTTTCTCCCCAAAGTGTTGTTTAATCAAGACCCTCGTCCTAACATAAAAAGGGAAATTGTAAGATTCCTTAAAGAATTCACTCACCTAAGGGTTGAAAGTGAATTTTAACTTGAGGTATCTCATTTCCTGAATGAAATAGAAGAATAGGTAGGTTCATTCACCCCTTTTTGGACTTTATATTTATAGTACGTTTTGTGAAATATCCCAAATTTAGTATAAAACCCTATGTGTTTGAACTCCTACCCCATTTTTCTATGTTTAATTTTGGCGAACCTAAGTTTTGAACATTCTAATTTCTTATTTGGAATGCATTTACTCCCTATATCTAGGATTTTCATTAATTCATTGCATTTATGGTTTCTAAATTTGGCTTAAAGTTGCATTGCATTTTAGGTGTAAACTTGAATTTTGAATTCATTTTAAATCTCAAAATTCAACAAAAATATCATAATGCTAGTCTAATTTTGCATAGTACTTGCATATATTAGTTTTTTAGGTGGAAAATAGGGTTCATCAAAGTTAAATGAATCAAGATAATGAACCCCCAAGTTTTCCACCAAAATCATTACAATTATGAGATCTGAAAGATGTAAATAACAATTAAAAACTAACCCTAATTGCTACAACTATGATGGGAGTTATGAGAGCTTAAAATGGTGTGTACCTTGCTACAAGAAGCTTGTTTTTAGGGCACAAAGGACTCATTCACATTTAGTGGTGAATGGGTCCTTGTTAGGGTTTCTAAAACTAAGATCTAGGTTATTTTCTTCAATGTTTGCACTCTTAGATTCCCCATTCTCAACTCCTGAAAACATGTAACAAATCTTGTAGCTTAATTTCTTTGTTCTTGCACTATGAGGTTCAATCTTGCAATTTGAAAACATTTGTATTTTTTCTTCAAACTTCTTCTCCAATTGATATTCAACCTATAAATCTACAAACACACACTCAAGAGGAGAAAAACTTGTTGATTGTTAGTGAATAGGGGTTTGCCTAAGTCAAACACCATTTGGGTAGTTAAACCAAATGATGAAATAATGAAATTGAAGCCTGAACCATGAAATGATGTAATGTAGATACCTTGGATATTGTCTTGGAAGACAAATCTACAATCTAACATGTATTGTCCATGAAGAATGTAGATCTTCAATGCTACATCCACTATCTTAGCTCAACAACATGTAGAAATGCACTATGCCCTTGTCATGATGAAATGATCTTGAATTGCTACGATAAAATCTTGATAATCTACCTTGAAATTTCTTTGATAATGCTCTTGTAAACTCTTGTGAACTGAAATTTACTATAATGCATGAATTCTTGGAAGTCTAGGATGAAACTATGTGAATTAACCCCTTATTTATACTCAATTAGGAGATTAACCCTGAAATTCAAACAATTCAAGCTGACACTAGATCTGGAAATGAAAATTATTAAAATCCTACCAAAATGATATTCAAAAAATGGGTTCCTCATTAAGGGCTCAAACCCATTCGCCACCTAGGGCGAATGGGTCCTAGCACTATTTTCCAAAACCTTGCCTTTGGGGAATGAAAGAACATCAAAAACCCATGTGAAAATATGCAACTAAAGGGGGGTCCTATAGAGCGAGGACCCATTCACTATCTAGGGCGAATGGGTCCTAGCACCAATTTCTAGGACCTCAATTTTTCCCAATTAAATGTTATGTAATTTAAATTATAGGTTTCATGATAGATCTTCGGAAGGTGTCACAAATAAGGCTTAAATTTGAATTGAAGGGTCCAATTAACTCTAATTAACCATAATTAATTAAGAGGATGCTAGATAAGTATGAAAGTGTGTAACAACACTTTAAAACACCACAAATAGGGTACAAATTAAGTACATTTTATTAAAAAGGGGCTCAAGATCAATGTGAATGTGTTACAACATTAAACCTAGGAAAAATTAGGTTAATTAAATGACAATTATTCCCAAATCAAGTAAGGAAAAGGGATAATTTTTCCATTACTACATTAGTGTATGTTCAATGATTCACATTCAAAAATTGCATTTCAAAAAGTGTCATGTAGTTCATCACTTCTCCTTCATTGCACTTGCATTTAAACATTAAATTCTAGAAAATTCTTCTACAAAATTTATGGTCTAAAACTTGGAACAAAGAACACATGTAATCAATGAGAAATTGCATTTTTCAATTTTAAAAACCCTGTACTAGGACCCATTCTCCCTTGGGAAAATGAGTCCTTCAAGGCCTACATAAATCAACTTTTCTGACCTTTTTGTGGTTTTCTGTACTTCACTAAACTCTTGGTAACCCCTGTTTCAGTCTAGCAATTTTTAGAAATTTTTGTTTAATGCATCTAGGTCTAACCATCCATTTAGTGTTGGCATTTTAAATCATTTCAAAAATCATCAGATTTGTTAGACATATGTTTACATTTTGAAGCATTGCATAAGTTGGATAGATTACTTTTCATTTTAGGAAGACAATTATAATTCACAATGTTAGTATCTTTTCTTTCCAATTTTTCCAAGAAAAAATGCATTAGAAAGCATGTTAGTCATGAGAGTCTCTTAGTGAAAGAGATTTCAGAGCTTGTTGACATATTCCATACTACCACATTTCCTATCATCCCCTCATCCCCTAATATCTCTCCTATTTGTGAGAATGTTTTAGTGAAAGAGGATGTAAGCATAGAAAATCATGACAATAATAGTTACTCTTCTCCTAGTACCTCTCCTACTTATGAGGAAGGTATTTTGGTGTTTGAAGATACACCCATTGAGAGTCATGACAATCTTGCAAACTCTCATCCTTGGAAAGATATTATAGCACTAGAGAATGAGATCATTGACACATTTTTATCTAGTATCCATTCATCTCATGCTTGTGAGAATGATTTAGTGAAAGATAATGAAATCCTGGACAACCATGACAATCACACTTGTTCTTCTCCTAATATCTCTCCTATTAGTGTAGAAGATATTTTAGTGTTAGAAGAACCCATCAATGAGAGTCATTAGAATCCTATTTGTTTCTCTTCTCCTAACCCTCCTACTCAGGAAAATATTGTTAAACATGAGGATGTCATCATTCATAAGCAAGCCAACCCAACCATTGATAACTTCCCTACTTGTGATGAAGTTATTTTAGAAGAACCAACCTTTGCATATCATGAACATCTAGTTTGTTTCTCTCCTAAAATCTCTCCTACTAAGATAGATATCATGGTGTAAGAGAATGAAAGAATTGATACACATGTGTATTTCAAAAAATAGTAATGTGGCTTCATTAGATTAAGATGATGAAGTGACATTAGACTCCCCTTAACTAAGAGATCATGAAAATAAGGATAAGTCTTTTGAGGTTATGCACATTAGATATCCCTTGAAGATATCTCATGAGATAGTTCTAATCCTCTATCTACCCTCACAACAACCACAAGTTCAAAATAAACCCATGCTTATCATTGAACCACCTAAAAAGAAACCATTAGCTTCAAGAGATATCTTGAAATTTACAAGGAAACTTGATAGTAATGATGTTTTGCAACAACCAAGTTATAATACCATTGCTCACATATACAATACGAGGAACAATAGTCAACCACAAATGATTCCTACTTCATTACCATTGCCTTAACCTCTCTTTCCTAGTGCTCCTTGTTTTCCTTTACATAGTGGAAAGGAGTATGATCTTGTTTAACAACTTAAGAATACTCCTACTAAGAATTTCCTTATGAGATCCTATTCAAGCCTCACCTATTTATCATAACATGCTTCAAAGTTCTTTACAACAAGTTCCTATCCCTCCTAATATGCAACCGAATGACATAAAAACCCTAATTCATGAAATGAATGCTGACTTTTTTTTTCACCAAAGCAAGTTACCCTCCTTGGAAGTTCAAAAATAATATGAATCTTTCATGATAATAACCATTATTAATAGGAAAAGGAATAAAGAGAACCCTTATGGACAATGGCTCAACCCTTAATGTGTGTAACACAAACCTTTTGGATAAGATTGGAGTTGATAAAAGCCATATTCAACTCAAATCTTTATCTATTTGTGGGTTTGATAGTGTAGGAAAATAGCTGCTTGGTGTGATCACATTACCTATTATAGTTGGAAAGGCCACATTGCAAACTACTATCCATGTTATGCCTCACAATCATTCATATAATCTTATTTTAGGTAGACCATGGATTCATGAAATGAATGGGGTTCCTTCTACTCTTCATCATATAATGAAGTATGTCTATAGCAACAAGGTTTATATAATCAAAGCTAACCCTAAAACAGAAAGTTTGCACATTGATAAAAATAAGGAAAATGTTTTGAAAACATTGACACCAACTACACAAGTGGAACCCATGCAAGAGAAAGAAAAAAAAAAAGAATATTGAAAATGTCACAAAGTTATTAAAATATGATTGGGGTTCCTTAGATTTTACACCTACATTCATGGGAGAATACAAGATCACAACAAAAGAGTCTAAAAAGGGAAAAGAAAAAGTAGTAATGTCAACACAAAATTCAACAAAACCTTTGAAAGCATCCACTTCAACAACTTTAGAATAAGAAAAAAATTACACAAAAAACTTTGATGAAGTTGATGATGAACAACCACTGAATCTAAAAGAAATTGAAAAGCTTTATGGTAGAGTTTATGGACTTATGAAACAACTTGGGTATAGTGGAAAAGGACATGTGGTGCTAGAGAACAAGGTATTTGTGCCCCTATAGAGCCTAACATGCAAGAAACAACTAATGGTCTTGGTTACTTTCCTTTGAAATGAATGAAAGCATCAAAAAAGCCTTCACTCAATATCAACACTATTAAAAAATATTCTTCTAAGACAACTTTAACTTTGGTGTATCCTAAACTAATCGATATTACATGTAGGAATATCTTATTAGATATGCATGAAGTTGATACTTTGTCTACAAATTATAATCAATAACATTAGTTGTTGCTCCTTTTCATGTGGTAGTTGTAGTATCATAGTATATTAAAGTAAGAGAGGGGGAACGACCATGTCAAGGCCCTAGGTCACGAAGAGCCAAGAGTGGAAGGCTGCCCTAACTTACCTCACTCTAAAAGAACATTTCAAATGAGGGACACCAATGATGAGGAATATAAGGTATTGCAACCACTCTTCAAAACCAAAATCCAAAATGGGGCTAGGTGAGTCAATTTTTTGGTTCAGCACTGTACCTCAAGAAGCTCTCTACCCGAGGGTAGAAGCGCATTTTCAAAAGAATAGTGCAGTGTGCTAGCATCTCTCAGGCACACTGGCATTCATATGAATAGAGGACCAAGAAGATAGTATGAACTGCCAAAAAAAAAGCTAACGACCTAGCTAGTCACTTCTAAAGGAAAAAAAATAGAACTATGAATTACGAGAGATATAAACGGATATGATAAAACAAGTAGATAAGAGCTAAAGTGATGAAGATAATCTCACAAAGATACTTGTTTTCTAGCTAGCTCCAAATGTACGTCCACCTACACACACAAAAGAGGGAATATTGTTGGGGTTGTATAGCCTGGTCTACCTCAGGTAAACCCTCATTTTAGTGTTTCCACCTCCACAGACAACCAAGATAGCAATGATGGAGAAATATACGATAAAGAAGTAGAGAAGGGGAAAAAGCAAGTAACACCACAAAATAGTATTAAGCTACTCAACCAAATCATAAAGGAGAGGAGTGAAAATGTTACCACCTCCACCAAGAGCTCACTAGATAATGGAGGAGAAAAGAGGACTTGAATAATCACCACAGCCTCAGTAGTGATGAAGGGAGGTGTTGCAAAACCTCAAGCCCCTACTATAATGGCTTGTTCCAAACTTGCTTTACAAAGTTGATGAAGTGTTGTTGATGCTACTATGAAGTGCCAAAGTGCTGCTTGAAGTGATGGATGAAGTTGAAGTGCTTGAGAATTCCAAAAGAGAGTGTGTAGAAGATGAAATTAATGAATGAATAGTGTTTTTTGAAGGTGGGATGAGAGAAACTGCCATTTTCGGGGTTGATTGGTTGAAGAGGGACGTTACAAAATGACCCCAATGGGAAGTGTAACACCTCTACTAGCTTCAAAAACATGAATCCGTCAGGGATGTAATCGTGCTACACAGATGTCTATGCACCGCATGGGAATCACTGACAAATATACTTTTACCGAAATAAAGGAAAAATGCCAAGTAGAACGATGGTAGCAAGCTGATGTGGAATTTTTCCTTTGGATTTGATTTTCTAAGGTGAAGAAGTGTAAGAGGGGAATTTGTGTAAGGGGTGCAAATTCACTCCTATACATTTTTCCCCAACTTTAGTGAGCACGAATACTGATGAGTGCTTTGGTAAAGTAGACCAAAGAGTGAATAGGGTTAGAAATGTATACCTGAGCCATCAAGGAAGTAGATTGTGATCTGGTGAAATCAAGAGTGTAGGACAAGTAAAGGACTTCACATCCCCCAAAACTAGGAAGCTATAGAATGAAATCATCTTACAGGCCCACAGACCTACAAGGAGGTGATCCCCAAGATCTCTCACATGAAGGAAGCCCCAATAAAAGTGCCTTACAAACCCGTAGACCTACAAGGAAGGTATCCTCAAAGATCTCTCACATGAAGAATACTGAGAAAAGAACCTTATAGACCCACAAAACTGCAAGGAAGGTGTCCTCTAAGATCTCTCACATGAAGGAAACCCAAAGTGCCCTATAGACTCGTAGACCTATAGGGAAGGTATACTCCAAGATCTCTCACATGAAGGAAACCCAAAGAAAGTTCCCTACAGATATGTAGACCCATAGGAAAGGTATCCTCTAAGATCTCTCACATGAAGGAAACCCAAAGAAAGTTCCCTATAGACCCACAAAACTATAGGGAAGTGACCCCCAAGATATCTTGCATTGAGGAAGCTCAAAAGAAGCACCCTATAGAGCCACAAACCTGTAGGGAGGTATCCCCCAAGATATCTCACATGGAGGAAGCGTAAAGGAGGGGGACTCCGTAGAGTCAAAAGTGGCTTCACAGGCACACTTGCAAAGTGACATGTTTACCCACAGATAGAACATGTCCAAAAGAGGCCACATAGGCAAGTAAGCAGATAGTCATGTAGATTGTTGATAGATTGGAAAGCTTTCAAAGAGGTCCCTTGGAAACTCGGTGTGAAGAAAGGGGTCCACTCTAGGGACACACTATTTGAAAGTGTAGAAGAGGTTTTTGTTTCTTGAATCGATTCGTCATTAAGGAATCCTTTTGAAAGATGTTCTCTTCATCAAGAAAATCGAAAGGAAGAAAAATTACACCTTGTGAGGGGAAGATTAGAGTTTCTCCCACCTTAGAGGAAGGTTCTCAAGTTCTTTCTTTATGAACCTGTGATGAAGGAAACACATTTTGTTAGGCTTTCAAGTTGAGAATGTGATTCTTTGAAAAGAAGTGTGTGAATATTATTGAGAAAATATTCGTTGGAAAAAAATACATTTTCTAAAAATTGAAGTTTCATAGAAGTGGCATTGTCACACATGAGAGGGAAAAGGGTATGTGCAAGATCATGATGGGCCAAAAAGTGGCAATATGATGGGTATGTGGCTAACAAATTTTTTTTATCCAAAATTGATGAAATGAAAAGGGTTTCTAAAGAAGATTCTTAGCTCTCCACCAATATAAATTATTCTTTACTTTGAATTTAATAAGTAATTATTATTCATTTTCTATTAAGATTACGACTAAAGTCCTAATTGATAGGCTGATTGAAATACATCTATAACTTTCAAACTGTATCACATTTTTTGAATACAAAACATGTGTCACATTCTTTTTTTCACATACTATAGGATTAAAAAAAGAAAAATTGAATTTCATGAAGTTTTGACTAAGCTAAGGTGGTCAGACATACAATTTTTTATACTTTTTAAAAGTTTTAATAAAATATTAATAATTAATTATTTACTTGGAAATAAATTACAAAAAATATGCATCACATCGAGACATGAGTCCTCTATCTCAAATCTTATAAAAAATATTATCATTTTATTGTGGTTAGGGTGGTTAGACAAACACCTACTTCTTATTTTTTCCAAATTTAAGTACTACTGCATTGAAATTTCAAATTTTCACCAAATAGATTTTTTTCTTTAAACAAACCTAGTAGTTTATAAACTACATTCAATTTGCTACAGATTCTATTCTTACTTATTTTTGAAATAATATAGATAACTTATTCAAATTTTCATGTCAAGTTTCCTAACTCTGATTTTTCTAAATTTTTTGCCACTTAAGGGCCTGTTTTTTCCATGATGATCCTGCACATACCCAAAACTCAAGAAAAGAAAGAGAAAGGAAGGAAAAGAGAAAGAAAGGAATGAACAAAAACATAGGACATAGGGTTAGCCTGATATTTCAGGGTCAGAACTGCTCATAAATATATATATATATATATATATATGTATAATAATAGTATATAAAACGAACTGTCATCAACCCCTTACTATAATAGACCATGTGAAGAATGCACGAGAAGACAAAGAAAAAATAAAAAATTGGGTCAACATGAAAGGGAAGCCTAAATTCCCCCAACGCTTTGCATCATCCCCAATTTTCCAAAAATCAATCACAAACATGGAAGAATGATGATACAAATAGAAGTTCTTGAGGTTTATGACACAAAAACCATGACTATATCCAAGCACCAATAAGGGTGATGAGGTTCATCCAAGAACACATAGCACAATCATGGGGGAACACATCACAACACACACACCTCTAATCTAAAGGTAAAGAAGGGGCCTCCCCCTAACACTAATTGACCAAGAGGTCATCCAATTCCCACTGTAGATCATTGTAGGGGGGAGGAGGATGAGCCTGGAGTGGTGGAATGTTAAGAGGAGTGTATGACCCTGCTGCGACAAGGGCTAAGGAAGAAGGCCCCACAAAGTCTCCTTCACTTGACTCTTGTGGAACTATGGTAAATGATTTTGCAAAAATCACTGACAAGGCTGAAAGTTATCCAAAGAGTTAAACATGCACTTTTCTAGAGTGCCATGTGATACCTCAATGGATAGGGAAAGTTGTGCCTGAGATTCACCGCTAGGCTCACCAAGTGATTCAGGAGTGGTGACAAACTCAGGGGAAGTTGGGAATGGTTTTGTTACTAAAACATAACAAGTCAACATGGGACCACCTTTTCGGGAAAGTGGGCTCCTCTTATGTCCTCTATTGCTAGAAGGACCACTCTCCACCTTCTGCTCCATTAGGGGATGTGAACTCTCCACAGATGAGGCAAGAGGTGCAGAGGAAAAGGAGGAGGAAAAACCACAATAGATACCACCAAAGTGTTTGTCATATCTATGGGTTTTTGGAAAGGTGGGACATTCGAGAGGGACATCAACAAAGGAAGCTTTGCCAAAGGAGTGATGAACACCTGCACTTTTTTAGAGTTGGGTACATTCATACTCATAGCAGAAGCCAAAAGTGATGCGGAGCTAGATTGAACAAAAGCATAGGGGAGGAGAGAGGAGGACACTGCAGGAGGCCCTCATATAGAGGAGGTTGTCTCCTCTTCCTTCCTCTATAAGGTGGCATGCTCAGCCATGAGATCCTTTCACAAGTGCTTGCACTTGTGTGCAAGGAAATTTTTATGACTCTTCGAGCTAGAGGCCGAAGGTTGCAAAGGCACATAAGGCTCCTACTCAGCCATGGGAGTGTCCTCCAAAGTTTTTCCCAGTGAAGGGACAGGCTCCTAAATGGGAGTAGGAGGATAAGGTTGAGAAATAGTGAGGGGAGTCAGCTCTAATGCCTCGGTAGCAAGCCTCTTCCTATTTACTACTTTGGGAGCAAAAGCAGTAGGAGTCCATGGAGGTTGAGACATAGAAGATTCCCCATGGGGGCATTTCTTCCTACTATACTAAATGGGCCTAGGCTCTGTGGTAGGACAAGAAGTTCGAATGCAGGATGCTTGGGCTTTCACCAAATGGGCACCAGAGGATTCTCTCACAAACATAGAGTAGAATATGAAGGTGCCACAACAGGACAAGAGGAAGCGTCATGCTAGAAAGTGGAGGAGGAAGGAGGATTTTGGAGCCTTTTATCTTCTTCTCTTCTATGGTCCTTGGTTGCATCATTGTCATCTTTTAAACAAGCCTTATGTGAAACAACATAAGGCAATGGAGGGTATCTCACTTTTAGTCTTAAACATCATTTCTTATAATTTTGATATGTTTGGTATAAGAGGTCCTTCCTAGGTGGGAGAGGACCAACGAGCATAGGCCAAGAGTAATCCAAGGAGTAACTTTCACAGGCAACCGGTGGTTTTTAACCAGTGTCATAAATTAAATTCATAGAACCCTCGTGGATAAATTTTAAAAATTTATGCACTATTGAGGGCACCACATTCATAGCTACTAACCAAGGGATACCTAGCTTCACTCGAAAGAGTTCAGATCCATGGATTATGTCAAACAAAAGCTTCATTAATTTAGGTCCAACCAAAACAGACAAGATGGCACTACTTGAAGGAGGTACAAAAATTCTATCATGTGTGTGGATGGTGCTCGCAGGTGTATCATACCCATCTTTATGAAAAAATTTGATTAGCATGATCTCCTTAGTTATAATGTTCACTTGAGATGTTCGATCAATGAGAACACTTGCTACGATGTTTCTGTTGAGTTTCCCAGGGATGTAGAGAGGAGATGGTTCCATGTTAAAACCCATCGATAGATCATGCGAGGTGAAGGTTATACTAGTACCACTAATCACAATATACATAGAGGGGATAGGTTGATGCAAGAAAGAGGCCATTGCATGCAATGAATGGCATTTTCTCGGGACCCTCCAAAGGTTGCAAGATAGGACAGTTGTTGATGTTGTTTTTTGCACAACAACAACTGAGACAAAATATAATATCCTATCTCTCTTGAAAGTTAAATCTCTATCAGCAGGCCTCAAGAGATAATCCCAAGGTCTCTAATGTCAGATCTTGACAATGCAGTGAAATAGCCCAGAGATAATGTTAAAATGCTAGTTTTCCAAAAAGGGATTTACACATAAATGTTGGAGATTCCTAAACTCATTAGATATGGAAATATATTGATGTTGTCAAATCCTAAACTAACCTAAATTTTAAAGAAAGAGAAAAAGAGATAAGGGCTCTAGAGAAATATAAATATAACTTCTAAAATCAGCTATGAAAATGACATAACATTCAAAGTGGACCAACCCTCCAAACTAGTTTTTGATAAACCCAGAGTAACCTGCAATGTCACATAAATAGTGCTATCTCCTAAGGTATTAAGATTTTTAGATTGTAAAGCATTCACACATCAATCCACATATAACATTAAAATTAAAACACTTCACAATTGAACTAAGCATGACAAATATAGGCACAGGCTAACTTTACACAACCACTTACACTTATCAAGTATCCAAAAGTATGGGCCAAGGGTTGCTCAAACACTTCATATTTTCCACCATAAACACAATAGAAACATAGATATCTCTAAGATTATCTAAAGATTAACTTAAAGAAAAATTTATAAATCTGAAATACAAGAATCAAAAGAACCATGCATAGATGAATAACAAAATGAAGGACACTAGATAACAATTCCTTCTCTTTTATTTGCTTCACTAAAATTTGTAACAATCCAAGTTTTCCAGTATCTCAAGTATTACAAAGCTTTCTAAGGCCTTAACTAAGATTCTAACACTTTCTCCAATTGCCTAACCTTAACAAATGAGGGAAAAACCCCTATTTATATGTATGTACACTTAGGGTGGCCCCAAATTAGGGTTTACAAGTTAGGTTGGCCAAGTAGGTTGGCAAAAAATTCCCTCCTAAATTTTAAGTTCAAATTTACATTAAAATAGTGGAGGTTGGCCTTCAAAAGTCAACTTTAGCATTTAATGCTTCCTAGGCACGAAATTCAAGGTGCAACTACCCTGTCCCATAGGAAAAATTGAAATTAAATGGTGCATTATCCTAGGTAATCAAGTTGGGTTTCCCTTTCCTCCTTCACCTACCTCATTCTTTCTAGAAATTTCCTTTATTTTTCCAAGGACCAAGTCCAAGTTGGCCTGGGTTGGAGTAGCTATCACATTAATTCTTGCCCTAGCTGAGTTTAATTCTCCTTCATATTTAACTAATGTTTTATCCCAGTCAACATACAAGCTCTAATACCTATCTAGACAAGGTATGTAGATTGCAACATCCTCCAATTGATCCTTAACTATTGGGCCTTCTGCACTTGGAGAATATACTTCATGCCACCATTGCTGCAATTGTCCTACATTCAAGTCCTTCTATCTGAATTTCTTTCTTCCTATAACTGTTCCCAGAAAGGTATTGAAACTATCAAAAACTTCCATTACCTTGACCTGAGCCTTGGATAACTTCTTGGGTGCTTCCATTTTGAGTTCATTCTTGAAATTGAATGATTCTATCCATTCAATGGCATTTTGTGTATCTTGCATGGTGATAACACCTTCCTTAATCAGAGTCTTTGCTGGAATTGCAAGGATCCTCTCTAACTCTTTAACAATTGTATCATTAGGTGGTTGTTTGCAATCATCAAGAAAATAAGTTATGTCCTTGGAAAGGAAAGATGACTTCTCATAGAATGGTAGCACTTTTTCAATCATCTAATCTCCTCTCTCACTGACATTATGCAACCATTCCTACGTGTCTTTCATGGAAGAATTCAATCTCTCAATCTTTGACACTGCCTCGGACAATAATCCCTCTGGAAATGAAGAGATCTCATTTTTTTGTGATTGTAGAGGTTTGATAAGGTGTTGGAAATACTCGTGAAGCTCTCTCAATTACTTCTGCAACTCTTCTTTCTCAGTAGTCTCCTTATCTAGTCTCCTCAAAATTGTCTAGGAGGATTCTTGGAAGTCTTCTTTCTCCTATTCCTTTGTTGTTGGACCCAAATTGATAGTTTGCATCTTGTAATCTATGGGTTTGATTTCATCCTTATATTTTTTTAAAATGGGAACAACAACATGGACAATTCTATTGTTGAACTCATCTCTTTCAAATTTAGAGATTGTTCTGGGCCTCTTTCTTTCTTTATGTTGTCCCCACTTCTCTAGGAGTTTATCCTAGCTTCAAGTCTCATCTTCTACAATAATTGATTTTTTTTTAACCTCTTCTCCAACCAATCTGAGGTAGCAGGCTTCTCTACCTCCACATTCTTCTGAGGAGTCTCATTCTTAGGTTGATCATGATGAGGACCCTCTTCAAAAACTTCTATATTTTTCTCATCCTTTTCTTTTCTCTGCTGCTCCCAATCCTCACCATCTTTATCTTCAGGTTCATCTTTTGAATGGGGAACATCAATATGTTCATTGTTTTGAGGTTGAGAAGGTATTTCTATAGTGACCTCAGAGGTAGTCTCCTTGTTGGTCTCTTTCTTCACTCCCAATTCTTTGGTTGGATCATTTAATTGCCCATCTCTAGGTGTGGATACCTCTTCACTTTGTGTTTCTTCATTAGGATTATCAAGAAAACCCTCTTCTGTGTCTAATTGTTCATGTTCATTTGGAGCCTCATCCTTTTGTATATTTTGCATAGGGGATAGAGAAGGGGAATTATCCCCTGTAACTTCCTTTTCTTCTTCCTTTGTGGGATTATCAATAGGGGTCTCTTCAGTATGTACGCTCTCAAATTCAACTCTTGATTCCCCTATGGGAGACACCCTCTATTTTGGCGAATTCATTCTCACATACACCTATGGCTTGTCCCAAGAGCTTTCAATTTATACAACCTTGGGAGGGGTAATTGAGGCCTCGACAGTATTTATTTTATAAGCTATTCTCTACACCTCAGTTACTAATTTCCTCTTCTTTCCAAGTTGGGGAGTCTCTTCTCCCTCCCTGGTAGCTTCTTGAGAAGTTTTCTTTGCCTTCAGTGTAGGCTACCTTTCAGTTTTCTTCACCTGCCCTTGACTTCTTGTTCTCCTTTTTAGAGTGAGGGACCTTTATTCTTCCTAATCATCCCCATGGTGAAGGATTTGCAATATCATCCTTGGTAGCGTCAGTGTCATCCTCTGAATGGGATTCAAGGTTTCCCATTAGGTCATAAGTGAATTGGGCACCATCTTCTTGCAACTCTACAACCTTATGTTTGACCCATATTCTAGAATATCTCTTCATGGGTTTAGTTATCTTATCAAGATCTACTATTTATTCTCTTGACCAATTTACTGATGGAAAGGTTTGGATTTTGTAGGGCTCACAATCATGGTATTGTATAAGATCCCCCTCATCTTCATCAACTTGATCTAGCACCTATTCCACCTTGTAGAGTCTGATAAGTTTCTAAGGTAGTATAGAGTACCTCCTCTTTATAACTTCAAATTCATCCCTACAATTTTCCTAGTAATATTCTCTGTGGTCCTTGTTTCTATACTCCCTACTAGCCTACTTCTATGTTGTTTCATAGGGATCAAAATTTTTCCAGTTAGTGTGGTAATACAACTCATGTTGCACCATTTCCTTCTCTGAATGCTGGGCACTTTGGAGGGAGGGGAAGGCTTCTAGAGTGCCAATCCTCAATGGGAATTCATCTCTGATCCCCTTCTTTTGCATATCCTATAGCACTATCTCAAAGGAAAGCATTTTCCTTGTCAATTTTAGCAAGATGAGTTTGTTAGTAGGATATCTTGGCATTATGATTAGGACTACAAGAGATCCTTGTATCCTGATATAGGAAAACCTCTAAAATTGTATGAACCATTGCCCATATGTTCTGATTAGCTCCATTTCCTTTGAAAAAATTCTTATATGGAGAGCACCTTGTAGCAATATGGAGATATACATAAAGAAGGCATCATTTGCTCTCCTATAATTTGACGTCTTGTACTAGAGTTGAGGGTAAACATCCCATATTCTATCCTTGCTAGGATTCCCTCTATAACTTAAACCATTGTACTTGTATATAGTTTCCAACATGTAGACAAGGTAAGATGTCATCATGAACACACTAGTCTCTTGCACACTTCTCAACTGTTTGTCCAAATTGTCACTCAAGATACCTGCATAGTGATAGTACTTTCCTCCCACAATTTGAGTAATTGGATAAAAGACCTAGGTTTTGAAAGTGAATGCTTTCTCCAATCCCATTACTTTTCCTAAGAGTGTGATAATATCATGGTACTTCATCTTGAAATCACTCCTATGTAATTGCTTCAGGAGCTTCAAATAGTGTGGCTTTGGCTTAGCTACCCATGAACTGTTCATCATGTCTAAAGCCCTAGTAGTGTCCTTGGCATAAAATTCTTCTTCTTCCTCGATGTTGACCTCTTTGATGAGCTTGTGGTGAGAAGCAATATTGAAGGTTTCAACAATTCCCTCCTTATTCAAGTTGGCCATGAATCTTTCTTGAAGGCCCACTATTATCCTCTTGTCAGCATCATAGTATCTCACACACTCTAACACTAGTTCTAGGAACAATAATGTGGGTAAAAACCCTACTGCCTAAGCTAAAGCTATGTGTGTAATGACCTGTGCCAATTGGGTAGGTGCATTACCAAACATTCTTTATTTGAAATCATCATAATTAACATGCCCCATATTGGTATCAACTATCTTTGACCATGCAGAGGAGATTCTTGACTTTGGCCATATTCGTTTGAAATCATACTTTGTTATGTCTATTCTCCTTTTGAATTTTTCCTGAGCATGTGAAGCCTTTGAATTGGAAGTCTTTCTACGACTTAGCTTTTCCTACACTTGTAAAAACATGATAATCATCATGATGCTAATCATTAATAAACTCATTATTGAAAGGAGATAGATAAAATCTCTTAATTAACATCAAATGGCTTTCATTCATCTTAAAAGTATAAGACAATTTCTCATAGATCAATGCATTTCAGGATCTTGAGGTGTTGGAGGATTTTTGCAAAATATGGCCTAGGGTAGATTTTTCATAGGAAATTAAGGTTGGATATTTCTAGGTTAGGTGGATTCTCCATAGGAACCAGAGCTCGAGGAATTCGAGGTGGGAAGGAATATCTGAAAATCATCACTACACATGAGAATTTCAAGTTGCAAACTTACCTCCTATGATCACTTGAAAGAATTTAATCTAAGGTTCAATTTAATCTCTCAAATTTTAGGGCTTAGGAGTTCCAAGAGAAGTTTGTGGAAAATCCAAGGGGACTCAGATTCTTTGAATGGATTAGGGCCCAAAAATTATGAGCTAGGGTGGAATTTCTAAAAGGTTCACTCAATTTTGTGTTCAAGTCTTAACTTATACTTATCTTCATGCAAGGTGACCTCATGATATCATGTTGATCCCTTCATCACTCTTTGTGTTCCTTTTAGAGTTTCCTCACCCTCACTTTAGTCCCAACTCAAAATCAAATTCGAATACAAAGAGGGTGAATTAGCTTTTGGTGATCAGCTTGGTGAACGGATTCAGGGAATCCAAGTGACTCTAAGATCTCTTAAGGATTATCCTTTGGAAATTCTGAGGTACCTTGGATTTCCCAAGGTGGTCATGACTTAGAGGATTCCCCATGGTTTTTGTATCTCCTACTCAAATCTATGTGTCACTCTATTCACAATTTGGCATAGATTTTTGAGATTACCTCCCCTTTCCTACAAATCAAAGTTACTTCCCTTTGCTTCATGAAACAAACCAAAGGCCTACACTAAGAACCATCACCCCTTCCATAAACTTTAAGATCAAACAAAATAGGGAAAATAAACTAGGGCATGGGCAAGGTTGATGCTCATCAATAAGTTTTCATACGATCGTTTTGGTTTATTGAGCTAGATTGCAACTTAGAGAGGATTTCAATAGAGCTTTATCTCTCTAGACCAAATTGTGTAGAATGTGAAACTTTGGTGAATGATAGAGGATGACATAGATGAAGGAAACCCTAACGCATTATACTAACATCAAACTACAATGGAACCAACAAACAACTCTAATCCTCCCCATAAGATACATTAAAGTGCATATAATCAAAGAAAGAGCAATTCATAAACACATTTCATCATTAAAACTAGATGGGTGTTGGAATCATCATCAAATCGCTATGCAAAGCCAAGGTAGGGAATAATGAAAAAATGAAGAGGGGAGAAGCCTTACCTTTTTTATGCACAAACCAGGAAACAAGAGGCCAAGTACACACTCAAATGGAAGCCAAAATCACAAGCACATTTGCAATCTCCAAGCACAATCACCAAACTGAGGAGATTCTAGTGTGTCAAATTCCACCATTTCAAGTAGTTCAAATGAAAAAAATGACCTTCGAATGGCTTTAAATAATCGGCCAAGGTCACATTAAATACACCTACCTAGTCATCCTATGCACAATGAAGTGTCGTTCAAGGACTCAGGAATGCGATCAAAGGACGGATTCAAGGAAGCTGAGCAAGGCCAGATTCTCTGAAGGATTCGACTTTAGAAATTTTGAGCCACCTCATATTTTCTAAGATGACCCATCACTCAAGAAATCCAAGCCCAAGTGAAATCTTTGAATCCCACCCAAGCTTAGCCAATTCTTCCTGCAAGTTAAATCTTATGTGAAGGTAAGGGATCCTAGTGATGTCTTGAGATCCAAAAGTTGCAAATAATGCACCCTAAGTGCAGATAAATCCTTAATTTTCAAGTGAAGCAAAAGACCAAAATTTAGAGGAACCTATCCCTTAAGGGGAAAAGGTGAAACCTACAACAAAGCAGGAACAAAAGCAAGCAAAGAGGGGGTCCCTACCTTTGGTGGGGCATGTGTGAAAAAGTGCACAACAAATGGCGACTCTATTGGGGAAATGCTCCAAATCATTTTGATGAAAAACTAGAATTAGGAACCCATAACTCCTTGTTTTTGTCCTCGCATTGGGTCACCTCTAAAATAAAGCTTCAGGATCAATGGATAAGGCGAGCCTTCCCATGCTCAAAATCCAAATGTGTGCAGATGTATTCATTTCCTTCCCACAGTTGCCACAAGGAAATTAAGGTAGGTCAGGTTAAGCTCTGTAAATATTCTGACTTCAAAAGCATCCTGGATAGAGCTTCGATGCCAGATAGGCATCCATAGCCTTGACAAGGTTATCACTATGAACCTCCCAAACATAGCTCCACTTCCAACCAAGATTCCATAGCCCCGACGAAGTTATTTGAATCCTCCTGATAAGTTGAATTCTTCTTTTTATTTTTAATATTTTCTTTTGTTTCTTTCTGACAGTCTTTATTTCTTTCCTTTTGTTTCAACTTGTTAACAATGAAGTTCACACTCAAGGCTGAGAGTCACAGTGGCGCTGAAGAAAAAATGAGATTTTTCACCTAACCAGACCTTCCAAGGAGTCTTTAACAACCTTAGGATTCTTATTATGCATGAATAATATAAGACTCAAGCATATTTCGGACTGACTTAGTCAAAGGATTCATCCTCTTTAAACATTTAGCACATGTGATACCGAATAAAGGGCCTCTACCAACCTATCTTGGATGGATGATTAAATTTTATAAGGAAATACCTAGAATATAAACAACCCAAACAATTACAAGGTGTCGTGCAAGTATGACACTTTACCCCAAACTAGAAGGTTGGGAAGCCCCATAGCCAAAGTAAAACAACAAGCAAAACCACCTAACCTAACCAAAAAAATAAAATGAAAGCAAACATCTACTCTAACTATTTACAAGGGTGAGCTGCAAACAACTCAAGCAAGGAAGTAACGCTTCAAGTGCTACCCATTGATAGGAACTGGGACATCTTCTCTGGTGAGATTCTTAATGTGAAAAGCATTGTGTCTGAGGATCTCAGTAATTTGCAAGGGGCCAAGCCACAACTTGTCAAACTTACTATGATCCCTTTTATTTTCATGTGCCTTATCCCAATATAGGAGTAGGTAAATAAAATCTAAAAGTTCTTAACCTTAGACTTACGGTCGAACCACCTTTTAACAACACCCTAATTTTTGGCAAAGTTTTTTAGGGCTCCATCCCTCTTTTCTTCCAGTTGTAACAATTCAGCCAGACAAGCCTCTAAATGCTCTCCTTCCTCCTAATACTCATTAATGAATTGGAGAGTTAGAATCCTTAACTAGATAGGAAATTCAGCCTCAAATCCATACACTAGGTGATATGGGCATGTTCCTAGGGATGTCTTCTTTCATGTACGATCTACCCACAGGGAAAATATCAACTAAGTATGTCAATCCTTAGGATTCCTCTCAAGCAACTTATGAATCACAGTCAAGAGATTCTTATTAGTTAACTTAGTGAGATCATTCCCCTGAGGATAATAGTTAGAGTAAAACTTAATAACTATAACATGGTCAAACGCCCAGCCTGAGAATTTCAAAGAAGAAAATGTAGAACCATTATCACATACCAAAGAAAAAGGACAACCAAAATGGTTAATGATACCTAATTCAAGGAAATCGATCACTACCTTAGCAATACATTATTTGCAAGTGATAGCTTCATTCCACCTACTGAAATAATCAATAACAATAAGAATATACCTGTGTCCCATAGAGGATTGTGAATTGATTGGTAAAATGAAATTCATACCCCACTATGCAAAGGGTTTCACATCGATAATGGGTTGTAGTGGGAGAGTAGAGTGTTTCTCCTTCATAGCACATTTTTTTCATACATGACAAATCCTCACATGGTTATGTGTATCCTTGATTAATGTGGGCCAATAATACCTACCCTCGAGATCTGATGTGTGGTAGTAGGTCCAAAACCATGGCCTATACCATATTTTTCATGAAATTTTATCATCATGTGAGTTGCTTCTTCTTTTCCAAAGCACGATAGATAGATACCCTCATGATTCTTCTTGTATAAAATGCCACCTTGCAACATGTAACTATCACTTTTCAAGCGCAAAACCCTTTGTTGCATTGTATTCAAATGACTGGGACATTTATGATTCAGAAAATAATACACAATATCATCATACCATTGATCTAGAGACACGTCTTGAGGATGATACTATTGTGCAATGATTTATGGGCCTGTTTCAGCCATCATCTACGTCAAATCCTGTCCTGTTACAAACTTCATAGGCTAAATTTCTAGATCATATTCATGTAGCATGGTAACCCACTTAGCTCTCATTTCTCCCATATTGTTTTGCATCAATAAGAGCTTCACGACTAGATGTGGTACAATGGAAAAGACCTTATTCCTCAAGATGTAATGTCTTAATTTCTTAACACCTCAAACTAGAGAATAAGCTTATTTCTCCACATTTGTATATCTCAGTTATGCATCTCTGAGAGAAGCACTCATAAAATATATAGGGTGTTCATTCCCCTCATCCAATTTCTACATTAGTATACTTGCACAAGAATGATTAGATGCAAAATAATATATGTAGAAGGGCTTCTAGTATTTAAGACTTACCAACACTGGGGAAACATCTATAGCCCTCTTAATTTCATCAAATGCTTATTTAGCCTCAACGTTCCACTCCATTTTGGCATCCTACTTTAGCACTACATCTAGTGGCTTCACTATTTCCGTAAATCCTATGATAAACTTCCAGACAAAGTTAATCTTCCTGAAGAAATATTTCATCTCCTTCTTGCTGGTAGGTGGATGAATTTACAAGATAGCCTAAATTTTGTCATGGTCAATTGAAATTATGTGTTCTGAGATGAAATTTCCCAAGAGTTTTCCTTCGATTACTCTAAATATACATTTCTTGGGATTAAGGGAGATGCCAAATTCTCTACATCTCTGAAATACTTTGCACAAATTTGCAATGCGATCACCTCTGTTCTTATAGGAAACCATTAGATCATCCATATAGATGATAATAAATTTTCCTATGATGTCCTTAAAAGTGATATCCATTGCCCTCTAGAATGTGGCCCTTGCATTGATCAATCTGAAAGGCATCCTCCTATATGCAAATGTACCCCACTTGGTGGTGAAATCAGTCTTATGCCTATCTTCGTATTGAACCATAAATCGATTATAATTAGAGTAGCCATCTAAGAAGGACATCATATGAGATCCATTCACAATCTATAAAACCTCATCCAAGATAGGAACTAGATAGTTATCCTTTTTAGATGCTTGATGAAGATTTATGAAATCAACACATAATCCGATCTCTCCATTTTTCTTGCAGATGGGAGCCAAATTGGCCACCCATGTTGAGTGTCTAACTGGGAATACAATTCGAGTAGATAATAATTTCTACACCTCCTTCTAAATGATTGGTTCCAACAAGGCATTGATGGTCCTCTGCTTTTGTGAGAAAGGTTTTTCTCCTAGCGTCAAAGGAATGGTGTGTGTGATAATAGAGGTGTCATAAGTCTTCAGATCTTCATAACTCCATGCTATGACATTCTGATAAGCATGCAATGCATCTTTTATAACTTTCCTTTCTTCTAGGGTACATACCTTTCCAATGTACACATTTTTAATGTTGTTGGGAGTGCCCATATTGTAGGTGTCACATTGACTATCTATCAAATCTATTTTTGATTGTTGGTCTTGATCATTTATCTTATCAAGGTCAAAAATACTCTCCAACTATACCATCCCTCTTAGGATTGTGTTCATCTTTAGATTGAGAACCCCTTCCATATCTAATTCCACCTCTTGGGAGGTATGTGCAGGATCATGATGGGCCAAAAAGTGGTGATATGATGGGTATTTGTAGGGTATGTGGATGATGACTTTTTTTTACCCAAAATTAATGAAATGAAAAGGGTTTTTAAAGGAGATTATCATCTTTCCACCAATATAAATTATGCTTTACTTTGAATTTAATAAATAATTATTATTGATTTTCTATTTGAATTATGACTAAAGTCCTAATTGACAGGCTGATTGAAAAACATCTATAACTTTCAAATGGTATCACCTTTTTTGAATCTAAAACATGCTTCACATTCTATGCTTCGCATACTATAGGATTAAAAAAAAAAAAGAATTTCATGAAGTTTTGACCAAGTTAAGGTGGTTAGACATACGATTTTTTATATTTTTTAAAATTTGTACATAAAAATCAGAATTGAATTATTTACTTGGAAAAAATTACAAAAAGAAGATGCATCACATTGAGACATGAGTCCTCTACTTATATCTAAAATCTTATAAAAAAATATTATCATTTTATTTTGGTTAGGATGGTCGGTTTACTTCTTATTTTTTCCCTAAATTTTAAGTACTAATGCATTGAAATTTCACCAAATAGATTTTGTTTAAAAATAAATAAACCTAGTAGTTTAGAAACTACATTCAATTTTCTACAAATTCTATTCTTACATATTTTTGAAATAATATAGATAACTTATTCAAATTTTAATGTCAAGTTGCCTAACTCTGAATTTTTTGAATTTTTTGCCACTTAAGGGCCTATTTTTTCCATGATGATCCTGCACATCTACTGGGGTTCTATCTCATCAATCGCTTGTGAAGTGAACACACTAGAATTGGTTAGGAAATCTAGGATATGCTTGTTGTCTTCAAGTACTTGAAAGTTTGTAACATTGTTAGGTACAAAAGGGACTGGTGTCAATTCAATAGTGAACTTCTTTCGTACGTTATTCTTCAGTTCCATAAGTAGTCCATGAATTAATGCCTCATACTCAAAAACGTTATTGGTGCATTGAAATTGCAACCTATGAGCAACAAAGAAGGTTTTCCCTATCAAATTTATCAATTCAAATCTAGCTCCTACACCCTGTTTACACTTTGATCCATCAAATCGTAGAGTCCAAATTTTGGGAGATGAACTACCTTTAGAATCTATGATACCCCCACTTTTGCAAGAGGAAGGCTCATCGTACACAGCTTGATATTTTCCCTTTTCATCTTTATGCACTTCTTACACTTCAGGTCCAACTGTTGAGGGTGGATTCATGCATCTCTTGATCTATTCAACCACAGTTTGGGAAAGAAAACATTGAAACTTAGAATGGGAAGCATTATGGACCCTACACTAGTTGGGCAGCAACAATTCCTCAAAGTTCATTTGTCTTCCCAAAATTTCTTGGTCTTCAATGCATTTCTGAATAAACTCCCAAAAATTATCAAACAATCCAAGATTACTATCACCCAATTTAGAATCTTCATCATTTTCTACCATTACCTCAGTGCTCCCAGAGGATTGAGTCAAGCCTCCAAGTATGTATTGCATCATAAATACTTCCTCTACCTCTGGCTCTTGAACAACAACTGCTATGACATAGTTTCCCAAACTTGCTTTAGAAATAAGCACTTCATTGGAGGTGTTTTGATATTTGGTAATCAAGTACTTTAGTCTAGGTTCCCTCTCAATCCTAATCTAATTCGGGACTCCTTTTCATGGAAGCCACATATGAGAGTGATCTATTGAAGTGTATCCATTAAGGAACCTCATGAAGTCTCTACCAAGGATCATTCCATAGGCATTAGGTATATCAACCACCTATATGTTAATAACCTATTGCACTCATGGGTCTGATGCCACTTGCATTAGGATCATGTTTAGTTCCCCTACTACACTCACCTTAGTTTTATCTAATTAAGTCACTTTTTATTTAGAGGGAGCAAGAGTGATTCCTAAAGCTTTACAGACTAAGAATGGCATCACATTTGTAGATGCACTATAATCCAACAGACAATTATGCAGATTTTTGCCAAAGATTCGAATGGAAATCAGAAAAAGAGGAGTATCCTACTTAGTTTGAAATAAACTTACTGGGGAATCAACATTAGCCACCTGTCCCTTATCTTTTTCACTACTCCTATCCTTTGTCTATGCTTGTGATTGTTCCCTTTCTTGCTGAGTATTCTGACTTGGGACTGACTAGGAATTTTGTGTCTTTTCAGTTGTATCTTTGACCAAGGGTTTAGTAAAACCAACCCTCTTGGCAGTAGGACCCTATGAGAACTTCATGGATGAATCTCTGAGGAGATATTGATGATAAAAATTGCTCCATCTTGTTGAATCAACCCTCCTAACACCAATCTGTTGATGGTGTTTTCTACACAGCAACAACTCAAACAGAATATAATAGCCTATCTCTATTAACAAGCCTCAAGAGATAACCCCAAAGTCACTAATGTCAGGTCTTGACGATGTAGTGAAACAACTCAAAGATAATGTTAAAATGTTGGTTTCCTAAACTCATCAAATAGGGAAATGCCACTAACTCATTTGACTACAAAATATGACAAATTTTTTTGACAAAAGATGTAAAACTAGATGAATCGTTGGGTACATGTGTACTTTTCAAAAAAAAAAAAATTGTGCTCAACATTCGTCGAAATTTAGACGAACAATTATTTTTGTCAAAATTTTGATGAGCAGTGATTTTCATCACTTTTTTTATGAACGTTGGGCATAAATATTAATAAATAAAAGTATGTTCGATAATTTATCTATAATTGTGATAGTTTTTTCATGCTATACTTGTGAATTTTTCCTACTTGCAAATTTTCTATACTTGTGATAGTTTGAATGCTATAGGGCCAACAATTTTTGAAAATATTTTTCAGAATTATTGATTTTGTTACCCGCCCAGGATTAAAAATTCATTGGAGTGTGATTTGATATTTTTGAAGATCTGTTAATTCAAGCTTGCAAAGAAAATCATTTTAGATGTATTAGTGCAGAACAAAATGAACAGACAATTGCTAGAATATGGGCTAGATTGAAAAGAAAGGGTGATGGGAAATGCTATTGTCCTTGCAATAATTGCAAGGGCTTAAAGACGAGAAGAATTTTAATCACAACAGCTAAGAAACATTGTAGGAAACATGGTCACGTTGAAGGGGGGTATGATTATCATCCATTGCAGTTTTTTCTAATATATGTGGGTATGTACAAGATCATGATGGGACAAAAGTGGTGATATGTAAGATATGATGGGGTCTATGTATCGACAACTCCTTTTTGGAACAAAATTGATGACACACTTAAAAATGGTTTTTAAAGGAGATTCTTTCCACCAATATAAACTATTCTTTACTGGAATTGAATAAATAATTATTATTCATTTCTATTTTGAATTATGATTAATTTCATTTATGATTGAAAAAATCTATAGCTTCAATTGGTATCAATTTTTGAATCTAAAACATGTGTCACATCTCTATGCTTAGCATACTATAGGATTAGAAAAACAAATGAATTTCATGAAGTTTTGACCAAGTTAAGGTTGTTAGACATATTTAGCTTTATATTTTTAAAAGTTGTAATAAAAATTCATAATTAATTATTTACTTGGAAAAAATTACAAAAATATGCATTACATCTGACATGAGTCCTCTTACTTATATATAAAAATCTTATAAAAAAAATATTATCATTTTATTGTGGCTAGGTGGCCGTGAAGGTATGACCTAATTTTATTTTTCCCTAAAATTTAAGTACCATCAAGATGGAAATTTCAAATTTTCACTCAAATAGGATTTTAAAATAAAAACAACTTGTAGTTTAGAAACTGCATTCAATTTCCTACAGATTCTATTCTTACATATCTTTGAAATAATATAGATAACTTATTCAAATTTTTACGTCAAGTTGCCTAACTCTGATTTTTTTGAATTTTTTGCCACTTAAGGGCCTCTTTTTCCATGATGATCCTGCACATACCCATGTCTTTATATTGATTGAATTTGTAAATGTTTATATTATTTTAACATTTTTTATATATATAAAAAATCACTTGATCATGATCATGGTTTATTTGTGTCAATCATTATTATAAAGGTGGGGCGCCCTAGGGCACATGATATGGATTATCACGGCCTAGAGTTGTGAATATCGAAGATGAATTTAATGATCCTATGGAAGAAGATGATCATGCACCAGAAAACACAGTTGAAGATGATGGTACAAATACTGATCCATGACACATTTAGTGGCACAGCTGATCATGATGATCGAGATGACTTTGATGATGTTCATGATTTACTTGTACTTGAGAAGGAATACGAGCCCCTTTATGAAGGCTCCCAAACAATTCTTCTCTCTGTTGTATTGTTGTTGGTGAACTTGAAGGTTATGAATGGTTTATCCAACATAGCAATCTTATAGATGTTAAGTTATGTCATATATGTCATATTTTTTCATCTATTTTAATTGTTGTTAGTTCATCACTAGTATAAAAAGGATGAAATATGTACCATTAATATTCTTTATATTAACAAATTATTTTTTTGTTGTATACTAATAGGTGAACTTTTTTTACCACCATTAAATATTTTACCTTGCTCATACCGAGATTTATCTACCATTATGAAAGATATTGGAATGGAGTATCAAGCAATAGATGCATGTCATAATGATCATATTATATATCATAAACAACATGAATTTGGAACAGAATTCCCAAAATTTCATATCAATAGATATCGAATAAATCAACTAACAAAAAAGGTGCCTTGAAAGGCTCTTCATTATATTCCCATTATTCCATGTATGCAATGATTATTTAGCTATGAAAGCTTAGCACAATTTATGGATTAATTACCATGCATGAAATAGAAGTGGAGATGACATTCTTTGAATGCCTGTAGATGGTTTTACATTTAGGGACATGGAGGAAAAATGGCAACACTTTAAAAAATAACCTCGTAATCTTAGGCTTTCATTGGCAGCGAATGGTGTCAATCCATTTGGAGAGCTGAGATCTATTTACTCGGTCCAACCTGTTTTTGTTATCAATAATAACATTCCTCCATGGATGTTAATAAAGAGGGAGGACATAATTTTGGCAATGATTGTTCTAGGTATTTGTTTACATCAACTTTCTTTAAAATAGTAGCATCTCATTTGTTTTATTTTTTGCATAATGACATATTTTTTCATTTAATAGTCATGCACATTAATTTATATATATTGCAGTAAAAATGTTATAATAATTATGTAATGTTTATGTTCATTCAACTAGGTAATTACCAATTTAAAGATATGTATGCATATATCGAGCCTCTTATCGATGAGTTACTAAATTTATGGAATGGCGTCACTATGAATGACATCTCTAGACCAATAGGACAAAGAAAATTTCAATTCCATGCAATGCTTGTATGGAAAATTCATGATGCCCTAGGGCTAACACATTTTTGTGGTATGTTATAACATTCAACTGCACTTTAACGATATTTAATTTTATGAAGTAGATATCATGCATGTTTTCTAAATAATCTATTCATTATATATAATTATAAAAATTGACATATTTAATCCAATTATATATGATCTTGCAGGTATTCAAACAAAGGGATAATTTGCATGTCCAATTTGTGGTCCAAAGATGAAATCTTTTCGTTCAACAAGTTTAGGAAAGCAGGTGTTTGATGAGTATAGGAACTTCCTCAGAAATCATAAGTATCAAACTACTGAAACACATCTTTTCAATGGGAGAGAAGAGACTACATCAAAACCACGAAGAATGACACCTCACCTATGGAAGTTGGAATATAATAGAATTAATCGTCAAGGTTATACATCAGATCAAAATTTTTATCTATCATATATGATATGTTTGGAATTTATACTTTTATATTGTGTTTTGTTTACTCATTCTATAATTGACAATGATTGTCGTTGTTAATTTGTTTAACTTATATGCTTCATGAATTTTGTCAAGACATTAATGGTTGTCTTCCAAAAGGACTGAAAAGTTATCCTAGATAATTTAGTAAGTTGCCCTACCATGAGCAGCTACAAATTGTGCATTTATTTGATAGAATGCATATTAGAAAGAATATAACAAAAACATTATGGAAAATATTGGATGGAAGGCATGACAAAGAAAAAAATTATCAAAATTTATAGTGACATTCAGGAAGCCAATCATGCAATAAAAAATGTCATTCAATTAAATAGCGATGGAGACCAAATTAATATAAATTACCTTCCTTGGTTATTAACGAAGCATCAAAGAAATGCTATAAAAAAAGTCATACGAAAAATTTGATTTCCCATGGGATTTGCTACGAACATAGACAATATCATAACAAAGAAAGGTGAATTTGGGTTAGGGATGAAAACGCATGATTGGCATACCTTCATTAAGGTAATTATTCTAGTATATTATATATATATTTTTATATTGCATGTAATTTTTAGTGTATTATGTTTACTACTTTTGGAAAAATAATGAAAAGATCATTGTATAATTGTTGCAGTACGTTCTACCTCTATCTCTCCCAGACAACCTCAACAACAATGTCAAGAAATTTATGTATGATCTTGGAAAATACATGAGGTAAGTAGCGATATTTTTTCAATTCGTTGTATAGATCTTATATTTTCCATTTTTTTTACTTGTTATGTGATATATTGTATATTTTTGTTAAATCTCATTAATATATTTGTGCCTTGAATCACTTGTAGATGGTTGTCATCTAATGAAATCCATGAAGAAGATATAAATTATTAGAAGAGAAAAATTCCTCATCTAATGTGTGAAATGCAAAAGTGTCTACCTTTGACATTTTTCAATGCACAAGAACACTACCTCATACACCAAGTTGAGGAGATTGAATTGTGTGGACCTGTACACACAAGGTCAATGTGGATGGTTGAGAGGAACTTGAAATTTTTGAAGGCTTTGGTTAGACAAAGAGCACATCCTGAGGGTTCTATGGTGGATTGATATATGGTATACCAGACCATGGTGTACATTATTGAATATCTTCCTAAGTTGCAGCAAAGATCCATGTAGATCGCATTTAGGATCACAACTCCATTAAAAAAATCTAAGGGGAGTACTTGATGGGGAAAGGTAGATTGAGGAAAGTGAGAGGTAATTATAATATCGTCATGGAGATTAATTAGAATACATTTTACATTTTTTTTATGTATATTGTACTTATTTAATTATTAATTTTCAATATACATCAATTATAAATTAAGGTTATATACCGTGGTAATTAATTAATTATACATCGTTTGTGAATTTTATTTTTTTTATATAGTTGGTCGAGAGTGGGATGCACTACATTTGTACGTCACAAACAATCTAGATTGGATGACGGTATGGATTGAACGATGTCAACAATTTGGTCATGCATTAACATGGGAAGGTGTGGCTTCATTGGTTAAAGAAGCTCATTGTAATGGAGATTCCAATGTTACACTAAGGGAAATTGATTTACCATATGGTTTAAGAGATAAAAAGGTACGTATAAATATATTAATCACCCATATTTTTTAATTATTTTCAATTATATTGATCTACATATATGTTGAGTTTTTTTTCTTTACATACATTCAACCAAGAATAAATATGTTTATCAACTGATGATGCAATAATTTTTACATGTTTGACATATTGCAAGTGAAACACCACAAGGCTGTGTGGTGCAATGGTCATAAATTTTGAATCAAAAAGTTGGATGACATGAAGAAAACTTGTGATTCTGGGATAATTATAGTCTTTCAGGTGACTAATGTTTCATCTAGAAGTGACATACATCCAGAAGTCTTAGAAAATCGATACTATGGGATTTTGGATGATATACTTGAGTGTGACTTTAAGTCATTCAAATTAGTTCTATTTGTCATCCAATGGTGCAAGCTACGATTGAATGAAAATAATCCAGAGAGAACTGTTATTGAACATGATAATGGATTTACCATGGTTAATACAAGGTCGATCGAGCAAGATGGAAATGAGCCCTATGCTCTTCCAAGCCAATGTCAATAGGTATTTTACTTAGAGGTTCTAGGTAAACCGGGTTGATTATTTGTTGTTAGACATGATCGAAGAGGAAGGCTGGTAAATTATAATGTGGTGGAAGAAGAAGATACCAAAGAACTAGAAGATGATGATCAGGATCAATAGTTAGTTGATGATGTGCCTGACGAAGATGTTGAAGAAGAGGAACTAGATCATGATGGTGGAGTTAATGTTCATGAAGATGATATCCATGTGGATGATGACATTATCAAAATTGATAACAATGACGATGATGATGATATGACCAATCCTTACTATGTCGAATCTGGATCGGATGATATATACAAAGAGTTGGATGAAAAAGAAGATCAATGCCATTGAAATGTATGACTTATGTGATTATATTATCTATTTGATATTGATTTCTTGATAGAATTATATTTGACTTAAATATGGTTGCATAATTAATTCATGATGTTTTTAAATTTTATGCCATTACATAATTAATTCATGATGTAATTTTTAATGTTATTAATTCATGATGTTACAACTATTGTAGCTCTCCTATAAATTTCCATATCATCAAATTCTAATAAATCTATGACTATTTATGATTAGATATTCTTTGATCATATCTTTGGTTATTTCATTCCCAAAAAATTAGCATTTCCTCATGTTGACCCCGCATAGTGACATGTGTTTTGTATTACTAACATGTTAAATTGTATGCATATATTGATTTCTTGTATATATTATAGTTTTACCAACATATACTATTGTATGCTTGTATGGCTTCTTAGTTAATATATATTTTTTATTATTGATCTTTTTGATATTTTTTATAAGTTATTATTAGATGATACACATTGGATTCCTTTTATTTTTTTATATTTTAAAATACATAACTAATTACAAGGATAATATAAAGAAGATATATCTATATATGTATCATTTATGAGTTTCTAAAATATTTTACTTCCATGTCAACCACTTTCTTTACTTTAATTGAGAAACATAATACCTCTATAATCTTGCATTTATCAAGTGTCAATAAAATAAAATTCAAGTACTTAGCTATCAATTTTCTCTTGATTGATCTAGTAATAATATACTAGCCAACTAATACTCATCCAATGATATCATCTTGCATTGATTTGTGTTACTTGACCATCACATAATTGAACCAAGAACCACTTTAGAAATACCACATACATAGTCTTATCTTTCTACAAACACCCCATTGTATTCATAAGGGTTTTATTGTAGGTACCATCAAATACTATGCCCTAATCATGTAACAAGTAGATAAGTCATCTTTAATAAGGTCAAACAAGGTTGTTTTATCACAAAATACAATAGTTTTTACTTTTAAGTGTTAGATTTTTGTTTTGATTATAAGGTTTATCTTGTAGGTTTAAGATATGAATTTAAGGTTCTTACAATGAATTTTCAACCAATGGTATTATTCTATCATATATCTTCCATTCTAGTTCTAAAATAAAACATACAAATCAAACTTAACTAGCAATCACACCTTAATGTGCAATGGGTGCGTCGAAAAAGTGTGGAATTTCAATTAGGATAAATTTTGGTCTATTTTTTGCATACATTTATGTAGTACATGAGGTCAATTGGTAGGACATTTAGAAAATGATTTTTTTTGTGCAATAAAGGTCTCAATGGATAAATCATAGCTTCAAATAAACTATACATCCACTTACAGTGATCCAAACATGATTTAAATAAAACCTCTGAATTAGGAAGATGATCAAGCTCCATTACCAATAGGCTCATGTTATGCTTGCAATAAGGAGAGAGGGAGAGATAGAGTGGGGAAGAGTGAGAGATAGAGGGGTAAGGAGATAGAGATAGAGAGGAAGATAGAGATAGAGATTGAGATGTAGAAGGAGAGGGATATGGATAGGAGAAGAGGAGAGAAGGATAGGGAGAGATAAAGAGAGAGAGGAAAGAGGGATAGATAGAGATGGAAGAGATAAATATATAAAGAGGTATAGAGATCAGGGAGATAGATGGATGGATAGAGAGAGGGAGACATGTATAGAGATAAAGGGGGAGAGAGGAAAATAGAGGTATACATGAAGATAGAGTGAGAGAGGAAGAGGGAGAAAAATTGATAGAGAGATATAAGTAGAGGGAGAGATAAATATAGAGAGAGAGATAGGGATAAAACGAGGGAGAGATAGTAAGGAAAAGATAGAGAGATATAGAGGGAGAGGGAGATGAAGAGATAAAGAGATATATATGGTGAGATAGAGTGATAGAGAGATAGAGATAAAGATATAAAGAGATATAGAGAGAGGAGAGGGAGAGAGAGAGACAAAGAGATAGACAAACAAAAGTAATTATATATAAGTATATAGAGATGGAGAGAGGGAAAGAGAAATAAGGAGAGATAGAGAAAGGGAGAAATGAGTATGGAGAGATAGACATAGATGGGGAGAGAAAGAGAGAGAGATAAAGATATATGGGAAGAGAAAGAGAGATGGAGATATATGGGAAGAGAAAGCAAGAGAAGTGGAGATAGAGAGATGGATAGGGGGGATAGGGAGGGAGAGTTGGGGAGAGATAAAGAGGGGGAGATAGAGATGGGGAGGGAGATAAATGGATATAGATAGGTAGAGGAGGAGAGATAGAGAAGAGGGGGGCAGAGGGAGAGATAGGTTGAAGAGGGAGAGAGAGAAGAGAGGGAGATAGATAGGTAGAAAAGGGAGATACAGAAGAGGGGGGAGAGGGAGAGCGATGTGTATAGAGGGAGAGAGGGAGAGATAGCTCAATATATATAGAGGGAGAGGGGAAGACATAGAAAGGGGGTGATATAGAGAGATAGAGGATGAGTGAAAAGAGATAGAGATGCAGTGATAGAGGTAGAAAGATATGGATACAAAGAGATAGAGAGAGGAGTGAGAGATAAAAAAGAGAAATAGAGATAGAGATATAGAGTAGGAGAGATGGAGAGATGGAGGGAGAGATAGAGTGAATGAGAGAGAAATGGGGGAGAGGGAGAGATAACTCAATAGATAGAGGGGGGAAGAGGGAGTGAAATAGATAGTGGGAGATATAGAGAGATAGAGAGTGACGGGGAGAGATATATCAATCACCCTCCCTTTAACTCTGTCTATTCATCCTTATCTCTTTATCTCTCTACCTCTCTCTATCTCTTTGTCTCCCTTTCTATTTGTATGTTTCTCATTATCTCCCTCTCTCTATATTTTCTTCCCTCTATTTATCTTTATCTCCCTATCTCTTTATGTGACTTTATCTCTATCTATGTATCTCCCCTCTTTTCTCTCTTTTTCTTTATCTATTTTTCTCTATCTACCTCACTATCTCTACCTTTCTTTGTCCCTCTTTATTCCTCTATATCTCTACATATCTCTCTCTATATCTATCTCTCTATATGTATTTCTAAATATTTATCTCTCTATTTCTATTTAACTTTATCTCTATCGCTATCTCTATCTTTGTTTCTCTCTTATCTCTTTTTTTCTCCGTATCCCTCTTTTTATCCGTTTATTTCTATATTTTCTCCTCCTTTGTCTCATTTTTCTTCCTCTCTCTTGATCTATTTCTTAGTTTTCTCTCTCCACCTATCTATATCTTATCTCTATATCCCTCTCCCTTTTCTCTTCCTTTCTCTTTCTCTCTTTCTATCTCCATATCTTTATCTCCTTAAGTGTGCAATGGGTACATTGAAGAGGTCTTAAAGGAGAATTATCATATCTTTAATCAAATGGCATGCTACCTTGAGCATAACTCCCCAAGGACACATTCCATCCTTGGATTGTTGACATGAAACAACCAATCAAAATTTAGTTTCTCTTTTCCCTCTCTCTTTTCCTTTGTATCTCTTATATTCTCTCTCATGCTCTCTCTCTCTCTCTCTCTCTCTCTCTCTCTCTCTCTCTCTCTCTCTCTCTCTCTCTCCCTATCTATCGAAGTTCATCTCTTTCTCTCATTCTCTATCTTTTTAGTTTCTCTCTTTGTATTAGCTAATAGGCTACATATATTGTGAGATTTGAGCTTGAAACAAATCTCATGCCTAGAAACCACTATTGTGTCATTGGAAAACAAGTTTCAATTGCCATTTAATGGTAAACCAGTTGTAGTGTAATGGTAAAATCCTCTAAAATATCAGGTAAAAGCCTATATATACTATTATATAATAATAAATATAATTATATTATATATAATTTAATCTAATATTACTATTATATTAAATATATATTATATTAATTATATTTTGTATTATATAAAATTATATACTTATTATTAATTATTAATTATAATAATTTTATATGTATTTAATAATTTTGTTAAAGAATGTAATATATAATGATAATAAGTAGAATAATTATATTATTTATTATGTAAAATATAGCTAATATACAATTAACTATGTAGATTATTAAAACCTAAATGGCACCATAATTTTCATTTTAATTAACATACTCTAAAACCTTCGTCGAAACCTTATTTTCAAGTTGTAGCCCGTCAAATTAGAGAAGTGAAAGGTCAATACTAGCAATCAGGAAGAGTTTGGAGGAGTGAAAACCCCGTATATCAATATGCACGTGCAGGAGCACACATAGCTTAGTGCAACAAGGCAGGAGGAAAACCAAAGTGGCGAGGTTGAGGGAAGTCAGGGAAAATCGACGACCAAGGGACAATGAGTACTGCAAGTGATTTATATCTTTTATATTGGCACCCCCATTCTTTGTAACCTACAATTTTCATGCCTTTCCAAAGATCTTCTCATACATTGGCGCCCCCATTCTCATAAAATGGTATAAGATAAGACAAAAAAAAAAGAGTTGTATTCAGCCATACCCTAATTAGCATGCATGCCCAAGAAATTTTTTAGTCTTCAACTCTGCAGATGGATCAAAATGTAGGTACTAACCTACCCACTTAGAGCTGAAGATGCCTCTACCATTGATCAAGATTGAAATTCCCTTGTATAGTCCCTTTCTCAACCCTACTTGTGATGTTAAGAAGTCAAGTCCTATATCAATCTTGGTTCAACATTGTGACACTTAGAAAGTATCAAAATTTTGATCTAATGCATACTGTTTGAAGGGTTTACACCCTAGGCTAGTTAATTTGAATACAATACCCCTAATGGATCCACTAAACTATATAATGGTCCTATAGGTCTTGGGATCAAAATCCATATCACAAGTAAAACAATGAACCCACATGAGTTCACCTCTATTTGGCCACATACATAAATACAAGCTCATAAAGTGGTTTCAAAGGCCATTTATTGCATTCAATTATTATTTGAAAAATACATTAGTTAGTACACATACGTTAAATCCATAAATGTAATATTACAAAATATTCTACTTTTGAGTATATCGCATTTTGTGTATTACTAATCATAAAGCTTAGCATACATTTATCCACCATACATATATCCACCATATTTAATATACTTACTATTAATTACCTATTGTTAGGAAAGGTGGCCATAAGGAACTCCATTTTAATGTCAACATAAGTTCAATTATATATATGTAGGTAGATCTTTAGTACCTATTAATATTTTCTCACCCATCAAATCATAATGACTAAATACCTCATTATAGTTGAATACAAAATTAGCAAGTTTTTTTAACTTTGTGATAGCCAAGTCATGGTCAATTTTATCATGACCCTATTTCTTAGAATAATAGACCTTAATAGCTCTTAAGGCTAACTTATACCCTCTTTTACTTGTCATTGATTCAAGACATAAGGTCATATTGTTTAACACACAAAATTTTGTATTCTAGTTTAGACAAGTCTGGAGGAATTTTCACACATTCACATCAAGGCAAACCACAATGACAATGCCTCTAGAAGTTCATTCAAGATTGGAATAGACTTTGAAAAGCTAAATACCACAAATATCAAAGTAGGAAAGCTTGATGGTGATAGGTTTCCTTTCATTGAATCAAATCTACATAGTGGGAACATATTAATTGGAAAGGTGAGTTCACAACCATCTAATGCATAATTCAACCTCTAGTTGAAACATACTAAAGAAGGATTGATCAAATTTAGGAACACTTCAAAACTTGGAGCTTTTCCCAAATCCTTCCCCTACAAAATTGGGTCATAGGGACATCCTTTGTCCAAGGAATACATACATACCTGCTTCCAAATGGGATTGAAATCCCATGTTGTTCTTCTAAGATTTCAACTATTATGATGAGAAATTGCAGTTTCTTAAGTGAATATAATTTATATAGATATAAATAAAACCATTTTGTCACATAAATCTAAAACTATATAGCTAAATTTAAAAAAATGTTGGTAGGAATTTAAAATATTATAGACAAATGTCCATGGGGTTGGGCTTAATTGATTTTTCACCATTGTTGGGCTAAGCCATGGCCCTTTTGTCATTGTTCTACAAAACCCTCCATTTTCCCTCAATACACTAGGGTTTTAGAGAAACGCCATATACCCAACCTCCCTAACTTAACTATTGTCTTCAACACATTAAAATCATCCTACAATAGGACAAACAACCTTCATTCATACTGTTCCATCCATCAAATTGACAAACCCTAACATAACAACCACAAATTCACAAGAAAATTGCCCCTGTCAACCTTAGGGAATCACTTCAATGCCAAGTTTCTTGCTTTAACAGACCCCTAAATGCAATGAACCTCTATCCTACCATGTTTCACACCAATCCACTAAGTTACAATTCAAAGACAGTGGATGGATTGGTGGATGTCATTTTTTTTTAGCCCTCAAACCCTTACATAGGAAAAACATGGTAGTCCATGTATTTGATTGTTTTCTCCCACAAAAAAGTGATTTAGCACTTCAAAACAAATGAAAATGAAAGGGAACAAATATTTATCTACACCAATGATCTTAGAGCATTTCAAGCTTGTACAAATTCGTTCAACACAAAAGAACTTCAGAAAAATAGTAAAAACATAGAAAATTGCTTCAAGAACGTGGTATTTGATATGGAATTTTTGTATAAACTCCTCCAATAACCTTTTCTCGGGCCTTGGAAGGATTTTCAAATCATATCATACCCCAACTACCTTCAACCAATGTCCATAACTCACTTACAAACACTTAACAACCCATTATTTTGCAAAATTGAAATTTTGACAACTTTTAATGTCAACAATTGCAACTTTTTACATTATCAACTAGATGAATTCCAAGCACCCTAAACACATGGAAAATGGTATTGTTAGACCTTATTCACCTTGAATACATGACTCTCTACAAGAAAACCTATTCTAGCTACTTTGACAATATTTGACCATCATTGACAATTTCTTCACATATTTGATCTTGTTTACAATATGGATCAATGAAACAATAAATGCTCTTTTAGACCTTATTAAAACATCAAACAACTTTTCAAACCTCCCTAGACACTTCTATGATCAACCTCTAATGCTCCAGTTGTGAATATAAGGTGTAGGTGCTCTTGCACTAGTGACTCCCCAATGAGCTATGCTTGTATCGCATGGAGCCATCTTCCATTGATTGTAGAATGTATTATTGACCCCCATTCACAAAAAAATAATATGCTTGATTGGGCACACAAGTGGAGAAACTCAAAGATAGGGTCTTAGCAACATTTAAAATTTAAAATTTCATTCTTCCTTTCTTATCATGCAAACTTGTGACTCAACAAAATAGGTATGCAAGGCCAACAACTTCAAAGCTAAGAATGACAAATTGCTAAATGTTTAACCTTTTTGCTTTTCAATGGGATGTGAATACAATATGATAGAAGTGGGATAAGAAATGCATCATTTGAAGCATCAAACCAATATGCAAAGATGAATGAAACTGCTAACACTTTAAATTGAAAAAGTTTCTTTTAACTTTAATTTTATTGGGTAGCCAATTCTTTTAAGTTATCGAATCCTACCATCATACATAATCAAAATGTTGTTGTTTCAAATGTCTATGAGCACTAACTTTCACTATTTGAAGATGTTGAAACCTTGTCATAGAGAACTAGAACATTGATGCAACCACTCATCCTACCTTAAAACATACCAAAAGTCTCCTAGCAATTAGACATGGGAAGATTTAAGATGACTTAAACATTTTTTATTGCCAAAGCATAAACTTATGATGACTTAACCAAGCCTAGTACAAACTCTCTCCCTATTAACCACTGAGATGTATGGAGTTTATCAGTGGAAAGCTGAACCACCTCTCATGTGCACCTGAATTATGTCTATTAGTGTTCTAATTCATATTTTTCAAGACAACTTAAAACAAAATATTATGTATGGTGAAACCATTCTTTTGCACACTATAGAAATTTTCAATGGAAATTTGCATTAAATTTGCATTAAATGTAAATTTGCTCCTATTTTTAGTCATGTAGGTGTCCAATAAATCACTTGGTGGTGTTTCCCTTCAATTTTATTTACTTGAATGAAGAGAAAAATTCCTTTGATTACAATTAGAGAATACATTGGAGGCCTTGGTTGTGTAATTGGTGGACCATAGTCACATTTAACACTCATTAAAAAGTTTGGGAGTTAAAACGTTAAGTAGAAGTCTAGTAAATCAAATAACTTGGATTAAGACTGTGAGACTATGAGAATGATAATGATTATCATTCATTACCTTTTTCCCTCAATTGTCATGCAAAAATCCTTGGAACACTACCATACATTGTTCATGTAGGAAAAATCATCACTGAGTCTAGGTTTTTTAGGCTTCCATAGCCTCAACTACTGTGAAATGTATCTCCCAATCTCCATGTTTGTGTTAGGTTGTAAAATAATGAAATTTTAAAGTCATTAATTGCAAGGGACAATCTCCATACATTGATTTGATTTGTGATTGACACATTTGGACGGTAGTAACAATAACTTGCGGGTATGTGCAGGATCATGGTATGCCAAAAAGTGGCAATATTTGTAGGGTATGTGGCTGACGACTTTTTTTTCACCCAAAATTAATGAAACGAAAAGGGTTTTAGAGGAGATTCTCAGCTTTCCAAAAATATAAATTATGATTTAATTTGAATTTAATAAATAATTATTATTCATTTTCTATTAGAATTCTACTAAAGTCCTGATCGATAGAGGATTGAAAAACATCTATAACTTTCAACAGAATCATATTTTTGAATCCAAAACATGCATCACATTCTATGCTTTACATACTATAGGATTAAAAAAGAAAAATTAAATTTCATTTTTTGACCAAGTTAAGGTGGTCAGACAGACGAGTTTTATATTTTCTAAAAGTTGTAATAAAAAATTCATAATTAATTATTTACTTGGAAAAAAATTACAAAAAAATATTCATCACATCCAGACATGAGTCCTCTACTTATATCTAAAATATTATAAAAAATATTATCATTTTATTATGGTTAGGGTGGTCAGACGGACACCTACTTCTTTTTTTCCCTGAAATTTAAGTACTCTTGATTGAGAATTTCACCAAATAGATTTTATTTATTTTAAATAAACCTAGTATTTTAGAAACTACATTCAATTTTCTACAAATTCTATTCTTACATATTTTTGAAATAATATAGATAACTTATTCAAATATTTACGTCAAGTTGCCTAACACTGATTTTTCTGAATTTTTTGCCACTTAAGGGCCTGTTTGGCATACCATGATCCTACACATGCCCTTGCAATTTATCAAGACTTGATTACCTTATAACTTGTCAAATTCTAGCGATGAAATGATAGATTACTCATAATGTCACATTGGGATCACATCACCATGAAAGAACTTCATCCAACATCCTTAGGAGTGCAAGTAACAAAAAATAGGTATTTGTCAGATATGTCTTCCTCGAGCAAGGGAAATTCAAGAAGAGAAGAGGAAAGCAAGACATGTAGTAGGTCTAAAAGAGGGAGATCAACTAGAGGTCAAAAGATTGAAAGAAAATTCCATAAACGCATGTAATTTTTTCTTGCTAAAGGGGGGAATCTTATTATCATGATGAGAGCATAGATGACATTGAGGTGCCCTTGAGGTACAAAAATCTATTGAAAAAATGGGTACCCAAGGAAGTTCCTCCAATAAACACTGATTTTTGTGTCAACGAGAGGATATATCGCATAGCACCATCATCATTACATGGTTTGGGACTATTTTTCATGGATGGTAGAAAGGTCTATTACAACAAAGTTACTAAATTGATGGAGTTTGTTGGACCCTATTATAGTTACAAAGATTGGATGCAACTAGTTCGATATACACGAATTATGTGTAGGTATGTACTGTCAGCAAATTATATACAACTAAAAGATAAGGATCAAAATAAAGGAGTGGCTATGTAAATTGATGAAAGGAAAAAAGCATCAAGGATTATTGCAAGGTTTATAAATAGTACATGACTTGGGTCAACAAATAAGAAAGCCAATTGCATATTTGAGGCGTGCGAGGGAAACCTTGTATTCGTATGTGCGATAAAATTAATAACTATAGAAGAAGAGTTTCTAATTGATTACAATTTGAATCACATAGATACAAAAAAATTTACTATGGGGGTGGTATGTACTATATACCATTCTACCCAACCTCCAATTAATGACTCCAATATACCATTTTATTATTATGTTTTTTTTTGTAATTCTATTAGTTTCATTTCGGTAATGTTTTTTTATATTTAATTTTTGTCACAACGGGACATTGATCATATGGGGAAGGCTCTGAACCAGAGCACAGATCATGATGCATCTTCAGGTACTTCTACCTGATAGGTTTACCTCATTGTAATTGTACAAATTAGATACAAGCAAATTTTTTAATTATTATGTTTTTTTCATAAGTTTATTGGGTTAATTTCGATAATGTTTTTAATATTCTTGTTGTTGTCAGCTGCTCGTGGAAAGCCACCAACAGTAGAGGAGAGCATCCATAGGGAGGTGCAACCACTATTATGCGATGATGACATCACATATTCCACAAACCCTTTGGATATGATAAGGAAGACCTAAAAAAAATGCGAGGAATAAATCCTTTAGTTGTTATTCATAGTGCCTCAAACAGATGAGATAAGAAAAAGGGTTAAAATATTGACTGAGAGAGCACAAAACTTGCAAGTAAGTTGTCATGAGGTCTTTAATTATAACATAAGTTCATTCATGGTTTAATATTTTGTACTTGTTTATGTCATGAACTAAAATATGTGTTTTTTTATAGGACTTTTTGCGTCCTCATGATGCTGATGGCCATGATCAAGGTACTGCAGGTGTTGCTCAAGGAGTAGGGATTGGTACAAGTGTCGATCCTGATCTTCCTACACATACATCACATCATCTGACCACATCATTCATGCCCATATTGTCAACTGAAATGTCTACAACACATAACATGCAGACATCGGGTAGTGCACTCTCTAGCAGCGAACACATGCCAGAACATGCATCAGGACATGTACCTGGGGATGCAGAGGCCACTAGTACTAGTGATGTTCTAGCAACATTTCCTAGATCTTCTTGTATTACTAGTATAGGAATGTTGTCGGTCACATTTTTGGTGACTGAGGATTTCGTTGCCATAAAGATAGAGAATGTCCTAGGTACTTTAAAATGTTTTAATTGTTATTATATATAATCCAATTGAAAATTACTTATTGATCACTCTTTTTAGACTAATGATCCCATGATCATTTTGTAGGAAATGATGTTTTTTATAAAAATATAAATGATATTACATTGGATATCTTCGGGCCCACCATACATACATAGTGGAATGCCCAAAATCAATATTTAAAAGATGACCTCATTAACCATTTAGTTGTGATGTTCGGTAATAACACATTCAAATGAACCAAGGTCCTTAAGAAAGTTGGTACCTATCTAAAGTATGTGAGGGACCAATATAAGTCACATTTAGAGAAGAAAAAAAGTACGAGCATCCCCCCATGATTCTAGAGAGGGAGTGGAAGTACCTAGTGTCGGATGGAAAGGAGAAAGCTAAAAAGAAAAAAGGAAAGACACCGCTGGGCCAAGGAAGGTATGTGATACTATGAACAATGTAATTATATACCAAATACTCTTTATTTTTACATAATCTAACGTTTTTCAAACTTTTCATAGGTTTCCTAACACATCAAAGGCAACAAAGGAAAGACTAGAAAAACATAGGCAACAAAAACTTGGCTCTAGTCGTTATATGAAATTAGCCACATGAATTGTAAGTATCAATAAATGAAATATTGCATCCAAATAATAAATTGCAAACAATTTTGGTTTTATCACACCATAGAAAGAAAATTCATGATCCTCTACAAAAATGTAGGGCTCTGAATTCAACAGAGTGCCCACAAAAGAGGACCTGAAGATTGCCTTCCAACAAGGCTATGGAGCCATGTCCGAACACCTAAGACTCTTGATTGGGAAAACATAATCTTCCACTGCATCTGACATGCAGGTAAATAAACTCAATGAAGTTTATTTAAAATTGAATACTTGTGCAATCTATTCAATATTAATGTCTACCATAAAGTAATTATGTTCCTATTTGTTTTAAATAGGTAAGCAATGATAATACTGCACATGACATTGGAATGCAACCTGGTGAGTGTGGAGCACAACCTAAAGATGAAGGTCATGGTGTGCATCTCGGTATTGGATGTATTCATGTGCTATACAAAATGCAATATGGATTAATACAATTAAACATCTTTAATTGCAATTGGTGTATTAGTTAATTTAACATTTTGTGTTTCAACTTTAGAGCATGTAGAGCGTGATCAACATGTTGAGCATGATCAGGCTAGACAAGATCAGGAACATGATGTGGCCCCATCAGGTAAAGAGGACCACTCTAATGTTCTTTTAAACATATTTAATTGCAATTGGTGTATTAATTAATTTAACCTTTCGTGTTTCAATCAGGATTTAGAGGGTGTTCATGATGTTGAGCATGAGGCTATAAGACAAGATCAGGAACATGATGTGGCCCCATTAAGTAAAGAGAACCACTCTAATTTTCTTTTAATTAATGAAATAGTCCTAACAATAATAATAAAACATATCAATTTAACATTTCTTTGTTATTGCAGCAAACCCCCCTTGCAACACCCTTCACATTGTGAGTACACAACTAGGCACACATTAAGTGTTACCCATTTTTAACTCATAGGTTCAAAAAGGTAGATTTCATTTTAAACTGAGAAAATGAGGTGCATTTTGTTAACCTTCTTCATTACCTTCAAATGTATAAATGAAAAATCTAGAAAAAGATTACATCTACAGATCATTACATTCATGTAGATGCATGTAATAGAGAAAGATTTAGAACTTTTCAAAAGAATGATCTTTATTGAATGAATAAATGTTCATTATCTCATACAATCCATGAGATTAACTTGCTTATTCAAAACAAAGTATGAACAATATATACAAGAATAAGTAAAGAGGGGAAATGAATAGGCATGTAAAGTGGGTAACCAACCATTGCTTGAAATGACTGGTTTTCATGTGTCTTTTGCCTTGTTGCTGTCCCGAGTTTCATCCATCTCTTCTAGCTCCTTCCACTCCCAATCCTGTATATGACATTAGCGATGGTGTTAGAGTACACTCTAATTAATGACCAATAACGGACGTTACATACATATTCACCTTATTCATGCATACATTGAACATAATCTGCATTAAGTAAGTTACATGCAAATTTTAGGTGTCCCTGAAAACCATTAGGATTATCAAACACATCTAAGATATGCACATTTTTTTCCTAACTTGTTTGTTCCATGTGCAACAACAAGTGCAATTATTTATTTGATTAAATATGAGTGGGAATAAATGTGGCTCCCATGAGGGTTGAGCCCAACTCGTTATTTATGCACAACTTTTAAAGTGTAGTTCAGTACATTCAATCTAGATTGCTATGTTTAAAATCGACAATCGCAACTTTTCAAATGTAGATTGCAATTACAATATGTCATTGATAGAAACTTGCTCTTCGAAACAGTGAAAAGAGCATAAACTAACAAGAATATTCCAGGTATCAAGACAACATGGAATGTTGGAGAAATCTATTTTTCTTGTAAAGCAATATGTTCTGGGAGCATAATACATCATGTCTAATATGATCATGCTTCAGAGAAAGGAATCCCATGTATTTAGCATGCAAGCTGTCAGTAATAAAAAATATAACATATTAGGAAAATGCTACAAGTTTTGGAGAGACAATGAAGGATTATCATGGTATTCTATATAAGATAGATCTATTGAAAAGGAGTTTGATATCAAAGAAATCAATCATCAGTAGGATTAGACTGAGAAATGAGTCTCATAATGTAAAGACATGGAAAATGCAAGGTACTTTTTGTTCACAAAATACTATTCTTGCTTCATGGAATAATAGATGTTCAAGAATCTTTAATGATAGAACAATGCAAGCTTCTAGAACTAACGTATTAGTGCAAAAGATCTCTCTGATAGCCATTGTAGAATTTAATGAACATTATCTTAAGAACCACTACAATGGTGTAGTTCCTATGATAGGAGAAGCAGAAAATTCAGCATAATAGGAAAAAAAGGAATGCTTTAAGGAAATCACATGAAACAAAGTGAAATTATTGTACAAGGAAATACAAACCCTTGTTTATTGTGAGGAAAGGAATATATAGGGAGGTTTCAGCCAAAAGAAATCAAACCCAGGATGAGGCTCAACTTGTAGAGAGGATAAAATCCAATATGCTAACTAGTTTTTTCTTGTATATGGAAATCACAAGGACAATAAACCCAGGTCGGCCATGGAAAGTACAAAATGAGTAACTCACCATGGAGAAAGCTCAAGGTCGTGGCCTGTTCAATGATACCCATAACTGGAAATCAATAGAAAATGCAAATGAAAATCTCAAATATCAAAGCTCAAGCAAAAGAATGAAAGCTACATAAATAAGAGGATGCATACCCATGACCTGGGTTTCTCATTTAAATGTGATGCAATGGAGATAAATACAAAGGCACACATGAGGATAACTAATACCTAGATGTATTGAGTAGATGGCCCAACTACATAATAGAGAATAAAAGCTTCTGAATAGAAAATCCATGGAGGCCAACCAAAAGGAGTTTCAAGCCCTCTTTTCTCTACAAAAGATAAATAAAGTACAAAGAAACCCTATGGCCACGACCAATGGAGGGAAACCATGGAGTCACAGATTACACATCAAAAAAGAGAGTTTTTGAACCTTGGTGGCATAAATAAACTTTCAAAAGAGTAAATAGAGCAGAAAAATGCAATCCCGAGCCTTCACCATTGTTTGTTTACAAACCTAGATTTACATCTATAGTGCAATTGAATATTTAAGAAAGTTGAAATCATTGACTGTGGAGAGCAAAGAATTGAAGATTTTTGAGCATTTTCTTACCATAATTTCTGTGAGTTTAATAAAAGCCAGAACTTCAGCTTTAAGAGACAAATCTTTCAAAAGAAATGGATGAAGATCCTTTATAAGTCTCTATTTGCAGCCATATTTGCAGGATTTCTGATAAATGCTCTAGATGGAAACACTTATTAGCGGCGTGAGCGAATAAAGGAGAAATCACAAAAAGCAAAGGAAATATTCAGAAAATAGTAAGAAAATATTGAAAGCCATAGCCTATAAGGCCCAAAAAATCTTGAATAGAGATTTTTGTCTACCTTCAGTTATGAGTAAGTGACTTACCAACTTGTTTCTATATAGAAGAACCGTAAAATGCAAAATGCAGAAGACGATCCCCCTAGGCAACCATGGAATCTATTAGATGTCTCTGAGATTTTCTCAAACCCTCATATTGGCAGTGTATCTTCTCAAAGGAGATTCGAGGAAAATGAAGTATTTTCATTTCTTTTGTCATCTCATATTTTAGGGTTTCGTCCTAACTTCTCACAAAAAGGTCGATCACTTTATGGCATTTTTTGCCTAAAGTTTAAAAAACATTTTTTGTGAGGGTCGACCTCTTTTATATTTTAAAGCTTTTAGATACTTTATTTCGTGCTTAAATTTTCAGTGTAAAGTTTTTTAATTTAAGTGATATTCAATAAATCACCTAAATTAAAATGTTATTTCAAAAGCAAAAAATTGAGTATTTATGTTACATAAACACATGGAGGTGGAAAGTTTCTCTTTTTTGCATTTTATCTTATATTGTAAATGTTTGATTTAAATGATCATTAATAAATCATTTAAATTAAGTCATCCTTTCAATTCAAATAGATTCATATGTCAAATGAATAAGTCATTGAAGCTTTGCAAGGTATCATATTGAGCAACATAGGAGCATGAGAAATTGACTAAGACATGAGGGAGATAGATATGCTTTCATTTATGATTTTTCAAGCATCTAGGGAAGTTGGATTTAGTTTGCAAACACTTGGAGGAGAAATAGGAGTATTTATGAACTTGAGAGAGCATCTTGGAGTGATTTTATCTTGTATTTATGAAAGACTTGGTCAAAATTGATCATTTCAACCTTATCAATCACTTTGGATAAAGATTTGGTTACTATATTTTTTGGCTTTTTGAAGTCATCTGTGTTCAAGAAGTTTCCACTTCCTATTTTGATGCAACTGTTGGAAGCTTGCTTACTTAGTCATTTTGGACTCATTTTTGTAGCTAGTTTTGATTATGCAAAATTTTTTGGAGATTGTGACTGATATAGTCCTTTGTAAGAGTTTTGGCATCTTTTGTAACTCGTCATTTTGTAATATGGCATACAGTTTATACCTTGGAGATAATCGGTAATGGAATTTTTGCCTTCATATTTTTGCAGATTTTGTGTATGTCAAGAAGATTGATCAAGTTATTAGTGAAATTATCATTTTTCCTTATAACTTTGTCTCTTAATTTGTACCTTTTTCTATTAAAAATCTTGTTCTTGCAGGTTGCTAAGAGTGTCTTTAAAATACATATAATCTTTAATTGTGAATTTATTTTCCATTTACAAGTTTATGTATTATGTCCTCTTAGTGAAATATTAATGCAAAAGCTATGTTGCAATAGGTTGTGCAAGTATTTCTCCACTACCAGTCAAAATCAAGTGTCATAGTTTTTCTAGTTTTCATATCCTTGAAGTTTGGTGTATCACCGTAGAATAAAAATTTATCAGTTTTCATTTTAGTATAATCCTTTCCCATTTTCCTTACAAATTTTTAGATTAGGTGATAACCAACATAGGAAGCCGGCCTTCTTCGGAGGTTATTTTCCATTTTCAGGTGACCTATAACCTAGAAAGGTTCCCATGTTTCTCTGAAGTATCAAGTTCTGCAACTTGATAAGGGTGCAACTTAAAGAGATAACAATTTTGGCACACCTAGTGGGACGAGTTCCTCATCATATTTTGTTAGTTTGGTATGTAACTAGCAAGTTTTAGACCTTTTAGAGGTTATACTTGCATACTTGGCGACTCCATATTAAAGAGAAAGAACTTCAGAACCAGTGCTATTACAACTTATGAGAAGAGTTTGGACAAGGAGCAGCTCAGTTCCTTTGGAATATTTACAGCTTTCCCCACCAAGGAGAAAAGGTAGGGAAGTAGAAAGGCCAAGGACAACACTTGTCTATTCTAGAAGAATTAGATCTACTCCTCCACCTGTGAGATGGAAAGGAATCAACCATTTGTGGCATTTGATGGAGGCAGTCCCTTGGATTTGGTACAACACAATGATATTCCAGTAGCTACCTTAAAGAACTTATGAATATTCACTGGGGAGGATCAAACTACTCCTATTGAGCACATAAGGGATGTAGCCTCATTATGTGGAGTGAATCACATAACTCATGAAGATGTAGTTGTAAGATTGCTTGCTATATCTTTCAAATGCAAGGCTTTGCAGTGGTATCGGGGCTTACCAGTTAGCACTATCACAATGTGGGATGACTTTGGTGACAAACTACACAAGAAATTTCAAGACAAATCTGATCATTTGTCTCTGGTGGAGCAGTTAACAACTATAAAAAGAGCTCCTTAAGAGAAAATGATAGATTTTAATTTTTGATTCTAGAGGACTTGGTTTAGAATTCCTGTAATAGTGAGGCCATCTCCTGAGCATGCCTTCTTATACTTTCTAAAGGCCTTAAATAGTGAAATAATAGTCATGACATAATCGATGGGTGGAGTATCTTTACCAGGTGCATGAGGTAGCAATCAGGGCAAAAAACTGCTTGATTCAGGCAAGAAAAATTGCCCCTAGGCCACCAATGCCTATTTTTCTAGATATACAGCCTAATATGCCTTTGCATATACCTCTTTTTACACCTCTACCAGCTATACCAATGATGCCAATTGTTGTTCTAGCTATTGTTAATCAAGAAAGTGTTGTTTCAAGCATGTCACAGGAACTACAAGAGATCAAAAGTCTACTGCAGACTTTTGGTAACAAGTTGGTGAACTTGGAAAAGCAACAATCTTATACTAGGCCTTATCAGTAGCAGAACCAGGCCTCAAGTCAGCCTTTTCAAGGTCAACAACAGCAGTACTAGGATAATATCCATCAATACCAAGGTAACTACTAAGGCCCAAGACAAAATATTGCTACAAGACCTTTTCAGGCCTATAATCCAGCTCTAATTAGTGTTGTCAAAGAGCTTGTTCCTACTCAAAACAACTTGGTTGTGGATTATGAATGGTGTTATCCGTGTAACCAACCACATAATCAAGCTACGTGCTCTAATTGAATGATCAACCAAGCTCTTATGGTGCAAAATGTTGTAGGTGCACAAGATTTTCCTAAGGAAGGGTACTCACAACAGCAGGATCAACTTGCAAATGATTCAACTCTCCTGAATTGGCAGGGAGAGGAATTATGTGGGGTGAACCAGAATGACACACCTATTGTTGCTAATACTAGACCCAAGAAGAGGGATTTTGAGGTTGAACAAGAAAAAAATAAAGATAAGGGAGTTGTTGGTCCATCAAATCAGCAAGAACCACACATTTTACAGCGAGGTCAAGACACTAGTAAAGAGTAGCCTTTACATGCTTCATTTTCAAATCAAGTGCAACTTGATCATGTTGTTGTAAAAACACAGCCAAAGGTAAATGTTTCTACACCTTTCAATATTGTTGAAAGCATGAAAAAATTAAATGTTTCCATTTCAATGTCAGATTCTTTAGCTATCCCTAGTCAAATAGATTTGTTACAGTCAACCTTATCAAATCCAGTTGGTCTGAATGTTTGAAATGAAGCCTCTATGAGCCAAGCAAGGTTAGTTTAACCAATGCACCTCTAGATAGTAATTCACATCAAATTAATGGTGTCAAGCCCCTCCTTTCTATGTTTCCTTGATACTGGGGAATAAATTGGTGCACAATTGCATGGTTGATAGTGGGGCTAGCAGCTCTGTAATACAAAAAAGGATTGCAGACCAGCTAGGACTGCAATACCAACCATTAGAAAAGGGAGTACTTCAATTAGATGGTATAGTAGTAAACATTGTAGGTGTTATAAAAAATTTGAATCTTACATTACATGCCTATCCTAATTTTTCAATCCCTCAAGATGTGTTTGTTATAGGCTTGCCTGCATTTTTTGCATGATGCCTATCTAGAGACTTCATAGCTAAAATTGAAGGGTATTTATCTTCATATTGGTCCCATATGCTTTTTACAACTAGGTAAGGTACTAAGGTAACTATAACTTTTGAGTCTCTTGCTAAAGATCACATTGAGCCTTATGTGCCATTTGCTATTAATGTTTTAGAGGATACTTCTGCACAAGAGTTACAGAGCCAAAAGTGTACCTGAGGTACTCCTGAATGAATGGGAAGCTGAGAACATGATTGATAATCCAAATGAGCTCATTTAGGATGTTGGTCTAGGCAATTATGTTTTGCATGAAGCTGGGAAAAAATGCCAAATCTTGAAAGGAGTGCAAAAATTCAGATTGAGCAATAGAATGAGTTGTGGGAGATGAATTTTGATGGTTCTAGAAGCAAAAATGGAGCTGGAGGGGGTGCAATGCTTGTATCCCCAAAAGGAGATAGGTATTATTCTACATTCTATTTTTATTTTGTGTTCTCTAATAACACTACTAAGTATGAAGGCCTTGTTCAAGGTCTTGAGTGGGAAAGGAAGAGAGGAATAAGTTGTTTGAAAGTTTATGGGGACAACGAGCTAATTTTCAATCAAATAAGAGGCCTGAATGTTTCTAAAAATGATGCACTAAAGTCTTATAGAAATAGAGTGTGGAGTATGATTGAGGAATTTGATGCCTTTAATTTAGTATCTATTATGAGGAGCCAGAACAAACATGTTGATAGGCTTGCAGCCATTGGAGCACAATTTTATATTCCAAGCGACATTAGAAAATAGAAAGTAAAACAGTATGTGAAGGTTGTAGTTAGGCCATCAATTCTTGATAACAACATTCACTGGCAGGTTATTTGATAGTGACGAACAAATTCTTTCTTTTTTGCTTGAAGAAGATCAATTCTCTATGGTGAATCAAGGAAAACTTAAGCAACAGTATGATGATCAAATCATATAGCTAATGGAAATTAAGTTACCCATGGGTCTTGTTACCTTGGAATCAATTTTCAGCACTGATGATCAGCTTAAAAAGGGTAAAGTTGGTTTGCAGATCAAAGAAGAACATTACGAAGAACTAGAGATTTTCAAAGGTAAACTCCTTAAGATAGGAAAAATTTGTTCACCTGAAGATAAGAAATCTTTTGTTTCTTTATGCCATGAATTTCATGATGTGTTTGCTTGGGAATACTCAAATTTAAAAGGTTTTGATCCCCATATTTCCCAACAGACAATTGAGTTAAAGCCTAATGCTAGGCTAGTAAGGCAAAAAAAAAGGCCCTTGAACCCCAAGCTTAAGCCCTTAATGATTAAAGAGCTGACCAAACTAGTTGAGGGGGGTATCATCTTTCCTATTAAACATACTTCATGGGTTTCTAACCTTGTACCGGTTAGGAAGAAAAATGGTGAGATAAGACTCTGTGTAGACTTTAGAGATCTTAACCGAGCATCTTTGAAAGATCACTACCTACTGCCCTCCATGGAGAAAATCCTGTAAGTAGTTGTTGGTTCTGAAATATTTTCCTTATTAGATGGTTATTCGGGTTATAACCAAGTGTTGGTTAAAGCAAAGGATCAATTTAAAACTGCTTTTACAACTAAGTGCGGCACCATGGCATACAAGAGGATTCCTTTTGGTTTGTCTAATACTGGTGCCACATTTTAGAGGGCCATGGATATGGCATTTCAAAGTTTGATTAATAAGATTGTGCTGATTTATTTAGATGATGTTACAGTGTATTCTAAGAATGATGATAAACATTTGTCACACCTTAAGAAATTTTTTGAAAAATGCAAAGAGTTTGATATATCTCTTAATCCAAAAAAGAGTATATTTGTTGTTCATGAAGGTAAATTATTAGGACAAATAGTGCTAAAGCAAGGAATTACTATTGACCCTGAGAGAGTCAAAGCCATACTTGAACTGGCATTACCCAATCACAAGAAGGGTCTACAGAACTTTTTGGGCTGAATCAACTTTTTGAGAAGGTTCATACCTGATGCCGCAAACCTGTTACAACCTTTGACAACTATGTTAAAGAAGAATGCAGTTTTCAGTTGGACAAAAGATGCCAAGAACATTTTTGAGGTAATTAAGGAGGCCTTGCAACAACTCCTATGCTGGTAAATCCCAATTTCTCTAAATATTTTATTTTGTATGCTTATGGTAGCATAAATAATATTTCTGCAATGTTAGTGCAAAAAAATGAAGAAAAATTAGAGCAACCAATAGCCTTTTTCATTCAAGGTTTGGTTGATTATGAACAGAAATATTCCTTTGTAGAGAACCGTGTCCTTGCTGTCATAAGAAGCTTGAAAAAATTCAAGCCTTTAATCTCTAACAATAAAATTCATGTCATGGTTGCACACCCAAGTGTTAAGGAATTTTTGTTGAGCAAAGATTTGAATGAGAAAAGAGTGGGGTGGATCACCAAATTTATGGAATATGACGTAGATATCAAGATTACCATACTGGTTAGAGGTAAAGGTCTTTGTGAATAGCTTGCTGCAAGGTCAAGCAATGAAAAAGACTTAGAAAAAGATGTTTTAGCTAATACAAATGAGCCTTAGAATGCTCAGGATGATGTGCTTGTGTTAATAGCAAGTTGGGTTCAAGATATGACCCATTTTTTACAAATTGGTGAGTGTCCACCAGGTTTAGATAGAGCTAAATGAAGATACTTCAGATTGCAGTCCATTCCATATTTTTTGGTAAATAACGTTCTTTTCAAAAAAGATCCAAATGGTGTTCTATTAAGATGTATTCATAGTGATTAGATTGAAAAGGTACTTCATGAGTTTCATGATGGAAATGCAAGAGGTCACTTTTCTCCAAGAAGTACCACATGGAAGATAATGAGAGCTGGTTATTACTAGCCCAACTTATTCAAAGATTCCCATTCTTGGCCGAGAATATGTGTTAAGTGTGCTTTATTTGCAGTAAAGGAGAAGCTGCTAGCTTTGCCTTTGCATCCAATTTTAGTGGAACAACCCTTCATGAGATGGGGCATTGATTTCATTGGACCAATAAATCCACCTTCCAGTGCTGGTCACAAGTGGGTACTTACAACCACTGACTATTTTACATGGTGGATAGAAGCAGTTGCATTAAAAGAAGCAAATGAATCTTTTGTATTGAATTCCTTTGATGACATAGTAACCAGGTTTGGAGTTCCTAATTCTATCGTATCTAATAATGCTCTTGCATTTTTGGGTTTAAGAGTAACTAATTGGGATATTAAACATGGAATTCATTTTAATATGTCCTCAAATTATTACCCTTAGGGTAATGGCTTAGATGAAAGTACAAATAAGAATCTCATCAAGATTGTTAAAAGAACCATGGAGGATAATCAAAGGACCTAGTGCACAAATTTGAAGTATGCACTTTGGGCAGATAGAGTGACCCCTAAGAGGTCTATTGGTAATTCACCATATGTACTAGTTTATGGAAAAGAGGCCAGGTTACCTCTATCTATAGAGCTTCCAGCTCTTGACATTGTACATCAGTTGGAGATGTTTGAAGAATAGGACCCAATGTCCGTAAGATATGTTGAGCTCATGGAGCTCGAAGAAATAAGAGACAAAGCAATGAAAAAATTGGAGTATCATCAACTCCAAAAAAAAGAGAAAATTTGATAAGAAAGCTACAGCCAAAGCTTTCAAGGAAGGTGATATTGTTCTCAAGTGGGACGTGCTAAACAGTGGACTAGGAAAACATACAAAATTTGACCATTTCTGGACTGGCCCATTTATCATCACTGAATGCAAAGAGCATAATGCATTCCAGCTTTCAAACATGGGTGGATAAATATTTCCAATCCAAGTTAATGAAATTCACCTCAAACGTTGTTATGAGGTATGATCTACCTTTTGAATCTTAGGTTAGGTTTTATGCTTTCAATGAGTGTTGTTGCACTTTAGTTTAGTTGTAGTTTCATTTCCCTAAGTGTTGTTCCTACACAGTTAAGTAGTTTCCATTCTACAATTTTCCTATTTTCAGAAGTTTCTAGGTGACTTGATCTTTTCTAATGAGTTACAAGTGAGTTACAACCATGTACAAGACTGCTTTAAGTCTATTTCTAAGTTTTCCTAATGACTCCATTTCCTAATGGACAAGCCTAGGCAACTAGTTTTCATGTTTAGCAGGCAAACATACAACAAAGATCACCAAAAATGTTACCCATTTTTCACTCATAGGTTCAAAAAGGTAGAGTTCATTTTAAACTGAGAAAATGAGGGGCATTTTGTTAACCTTCTTCATTACATTCAAATGTATAAATGAAAAATATGGAAAAAGATTACAACTACAGACCATTACATTCATGCACATACATGTAATAGAGAAACATTTAGAAATTTTCAGAAGAATAATCTTTATTGAATGAATAAATGTTCATTATCTCATACAAGCCATCATATTAACTTTCTTATTCAAACAAAAGTATGAACAATAAATACAAGAATAAGTAAAGAGGGGAAATGAATAGGCATGTAAAGAGGTTAACCAACCATTGCTTGAAATGATTGGTTTTCATGTGTCTTTTGCCTTGCTATTGTCCTGAATTTCATCTGTCTATTCTAGCTCCTTCCACTCCCAATCCTACATATGACATTAGCGATGGTGTTAGAGTACACTCTAATTAATGACTGATAATGGACGTTACATACATATTCACCTTATTCATGCATACATTGAACATAATCTACATTAAGTAAGTTACATGCACATTTTAGGTGTCCCTGAAAACCATTAGGATTATCAAACACATCTAAGATATGCAAATTTTTTTCCTAATTTGTTTGTTCCATGTGCAGCAACAGGTGCAATTATTTATCTGATTAAATATGAGTGGGAATAAATGTGGCTCCCATGAGGGTTGAGCCCAACTCGTTATTTATGCACAACTTTTAAAGTGTAGTTCAGTACATTCAATCTAGATTGCTATGTTTAAAGTCGACAATAGCAAATTTTCAAATGTAGATTGCAATTACAATATATCATTGATAGAAACTTGCTCTTCGAAATAGTGAAAAGAGCATAAAATAACAAGAATATTCAACAGGTATCAAGACAACATGGAACGTTGGATAAATCTATTTTTCTTGTAAAGCAATATGTTCTGGGAGCATAATACATCATGTCTAATATCATCATGCTTCAGAGAAAGGCATCCCATGTATTTAGCATGCAAGCTGTCGGTAATAAAAAATATAACAACATATTAGGAAAATGCTGCAAGTTTTGGAGAGACAATGAAGGATTAACATGGTATTCTATATAAGACAGATCTATTGAAAAGAAGTTTGATATCAAAGAAATCAATCATCAGTAGGATTAGACTGAGCAACCAGTCTCATAATGTAAAGACATGGAAAATGCAAGGTACTTTTTTTTCACAAAATACTATTCTTGCTTCATGGAATAGTAGATGTTCAAGAATCTTTAATGATAGAACAATCCAAGCTGCCAGAACTAATGTATTAGTGCAGAAGATCTCTCTAATAGCCATTGTAGAATTTAATGAACATTATCTTAAGAACCACTACAATGGTGTAGTTCTTGTGATAGGAGAAGCAGAAACTTTAGTGTAACAGGAAAAAAAGGAAAGCTTTAAGGAAATCACATGAAACAAAGTGAAATGCTTGTACAAGAAAATACAAACACTTGTTTATTGTGAGGAAAGGAAAATATAAGGAGGTTTTAGCCAAAAGAAATTGAACCTAGAATGAGGCTCAGGTTGCAGAAAGGATAGAACCCAATATGTCAGTTTTCTCTTGTATATGGAAATCACAAGGACAATAAACCCAGGTCGGCCATGGAAAGTACAGAATGAGTAACTCACCATGGAGAAAGCTCAAGGCCATGGCCTGTTCAATGATACCCATAATTGGAAATCAATAGAAAATGCAAATGAAAATCACAAATATCAAAGCTCAAGAAAAAGAATGAAAGCTATAGAAATAAGAGAATGCATACCCATGGCTTGGGTTTCTCATTTCAATGTGATGCAATGGAGATAAATACAAAGGCAAACATGAGAATAACTAATACCTAGATGTATTGAGTACATGGCACAACTACATAATAGAGAATAAAAGCTTCTGAATAGAAAATCCATGGTGGCCAACCAAAAGGAGTTTCAAGCCCTCTTTTCTCTACAAAAGATAAATAAAGTATAGAGAAACCCTATGGCCGTGACCAATGGAGGGAAATCATGGAGTCATGGATTACACAGCAGAAAAGAGAGTTTTTGAATCTCTGTGGCATAAATAAACTTTCAAAAGAGTAAAAAGAGTAGAAAAATACAATCTTGAGCCTTCACCATTGTTTGTTTACAAGCCCAGATTTCCATCTGCAGTGGAATTGAATATTTAAGAATCGAAGTTTTTTTAGCATTTTCTTATCATAATTTCTGTGAGTTTAATAAAAGCTAGAACCGGGGCTTTAAGAGACAAAGCTTTCAAAATATTTCAAAAGAAATGGACGAAGATCCTCTATAAATCTCTATTGGCGGCCATATTTGCAAGATTTATGATAAATGCTCCAAATGGAAACCCTTATTGGCAGTGTGAGCAAATAAAGGAGGAATCACAAAAAAAAAGGAAACATTTAGAAAATGGTAAGAAAATATTGAAAGCCACAGCCTGTAAGGCCCAAAAAATCATGAATAGAGATTTTTTTCTACCTTGAGTTCTCAGTGAGCGACTTACCAGCTTTTTTCTATATAGAAGAACAAAAAAATGCAAAATGCAGGAGACGATCCCTCTAGACAACCATGGAATCTATCAGATGTCTCTGATATTTCCTCAAACCCTCATATTGGTGTCGTATCTTCTCAAAGGAGCTTCAAGGAAAATGAAGTATTTTCATTTATTTTGTCATCTCATCTTTTAAAGGTTGATCACAAAAAGCTTGATCACTTTATGCCATTTTTAGCCTAAAGTTTAAAAAACATTTTTTGTGAGGGTTGACCTCTTTTATATTTTAAATCTTTTAGATACTTTATTTCTTTCTTAAATTTTCAGTGTAAATTATTTTAATTTAAGTGATATTCAATAAATCACCTAAATTAAAATGTTATTTCAAAAGAAAAAAGTTGAGTATTTATGTTACATAAACACATGGAGGTGGAAAGTTTCTCTTTTTGCATTTTATCTTATATTGCAAATGTTTGATTTAAATGATCATTTATAAACCATTTAAATTAAGTCATCCTTTGAATGCAAATAGAGTCATATGTCAAATGAATAAGTCATTGAAGATTTGCAACATATCATATTGAGCAACATAAGAGCATGAGAAATTGACTAAGACATGAGGGAGATAGATATGCTTTCATTTATGATTTTGCAAGCATCTAGGGAAGTTGGATTTAGTTTGCAAACACTTGGAGGAGAAATAGGAGTATTTATGAACTTGAGAGAGCATCTTGGAGTGATTTTAGCTTGCATTTATGAAAGACTTGGTCAAAATTGATCATTTCAACCTTATCAATCACTTTGGATAAAGATTTGGTTACTATATTTTTTTCTTTTTGAAGCCATCCGAGTTCAAGAAGTTTCCACTTCCTATATTGATGCAACTGTTGGAAGCTTGCTTACTTAGTCTTTTTGGACTCATTTTTGTAGCTAGTTCTGATTATGCAAAAAAAATTGGAGATTGTGACTGATATAGTCCTTTGTAATAGTTTTGAGCATCTTTTGTAACTCATCATTTTGGAATATGCAATACAGTTTATACCTTTGAGATAATTGGTAATGGAAAATTTTCCTTTATATTTTTGTAGATTTTGTGTATGTCAAGAAGATTGATCAAGTTATTAGTGAAATTATCATTTTTCCTTATAACTTTGTCTCTTAATTTGTACCTTTTTCTATAAAAAAACTTGTTCTTGCAGGTTGCTAATAGTGTCTTTAAAATACATATAATATTTAATTGTGAATTTATTTTCCATTTACAAGTTAATGTATTATGTCCTCTTAGTGAAATATTAATGCAAAAGCTATGTTGCAATAGGTTGTGCAAGTATTTCTCCACTACCAGTCAAAATCAAGTGTCATAGTTTTTCTAGTTTTCATATCCTTGAAGTTTGGTGTATCACCGTAGAATAAAAATTTATCAGTTTTCATTTTAGTATAATCCTTTCCCATTTTCCTTACAAATTATTAGATTAGGTGATAACCAACATAGGAAGTCGGCCTTCTTCGGAGGTTCTTTTCCATTTTTAGGTGACCTATAGCCTAGAAAGGTTCCCATGTTTCTCTGAAGTATCAAGTTCTGCAACTTGATAAGGGTGCAACTTAAAGAGATAACATTAAGATCATGAGCATAGGACAAAACAACTGAAGGGGGGATAGATGATTTAGAAAATGATACTCCACTTCTTTTTTCAGCTGCAAAAAAAAAAAAAATGATTGTAATCATATTATGACAACCATATTTTTGATAATATGTAAAAAATGAAAGAATGAATGTTATACTTTAATGAATGAATGTGAATATGCTAATGAATGAATGTTATATGTTATTAATGGATGAATGAATTATTAATGTTATATGATCAGGTATGGGGAATTGAGAGTGATGTGAGGGGGGTGGGGAGGGGCCAAATGAGCTTCCACCATCACGTGGTTGGCCCTGTTAAGTAGAGAATATTAAACTATTCTTGAAACAAAGAGAAGCTCAATAAGGTAATGCACATTTCAATATAAGAAATGCATCATTTGTAGCATCAAACCAATATGCAAAGATGAAAGAAAGTGCTAAATTTTCACTATGGTGGTAGAAAAATGATTCTTTATACCCTGATTCCTTCATTTTCCAAGCCAATTTCTCCTACTTTGCATAACTCTACCATGTTTGTGGATGTGATATGTCTCCTACACAAAAAACATATACCAGTTTATGGCCTTCAATCCAACTACATCCAAGTATCTTTTTAATTCATCTATCCTTCATCAATCTCTTTACTATTTGAACCTTGTACAAATTTTTTAGATGAACAACCAATTATTGTGAAATTTGCCTCCAGTTGAGTAAAGTGAATCCATGCTCTTCATCATAATTTGAAGTTGTTTCCATTCCAATCTTCTGAGTTTAGTTTGTTTGCATGGATTTGTATGAATACCACATTTTTTTGTGTGTGGATTTGGTTTCAAAGCTATGTTTCTTTTGTTTTTAGTGGTGACATAACTCTCAAATTTGACTTTTGTGAATAACAGGTTAGTGGAAAAATTGATAGCTCTAAAGGGTTTAGAGGCTCAATTGAGGTAGATACATGGATATTTAGTTCTTGGTGTTGATGGGAGGCTTCCACTTAACCATGAAAATTTGTACCATCTATAGGTATGCAAAAATTTCTCTATTTACATTAATTCAACTTATTGTATTCCTTACCAAAATCTACCCTTGTTAAGCCACAACCATAACTAGCACACTGTCATAATGCTTCAATCTAAGTCATTAATCTTTGTCTTGACAAAAAGTATAATAGTCATTAATACATTACTAAGGGTAAACATATTTCATAAAGACATATGGAGGATAAACCACAGTCTACCAATCCAATAGAGACTCATAGTGCATAAAACCATTGAAAATACATCATAGTCATAACCTTTGCTAAGGGCACAAGATAGTCTTTTGGATTGTTTACAAATTCATATCTATGATCATAAGCATCATAAGCCTCTGTAATCTTTATGATTGCCCTAAGTTGAATGACCATTGAATTTACATTTAGTTTACTACTCCTTTTTCTTAGCACTGTCACCCATATTCATCAAATCACTATGCATTGGGGTATGTGCAGGATCATGAATGGCCAAAAAAGTAGCAATATGATGGGTATGTGGTTGACAACTTTTCTTTTACCCAAAATTGATGAAACGAAAATGGTTTTTAAAGGAGATTCTTAGCTTTCCACCAATATAAATTATTCTTTACTTTGAATTTAATAAGTAATTATTATTCATTTTCTATTCGAATTACGACTAAAGTCCTGATTGATAAGCTGAATGAAAAACATCTATAGCTTTCAAATGGTATCACATTTTTTGAATCCAAAACATGTGTCACATTCTCTGTTCCACATACTATAGGATTAAAAAAAATGAATTTCATGAAGTTTTGACCAAGTTAAGGTGGTCAGACATACAAGTTTTTATATTTTTTAAAAGTTGTAATAAAAAATTCATAATTAATTATTTACTTGGAAAGAAATTACAAAAAAGTATGCATCACATCGGGACATGAGTCCTCTACTTATATCTAAAATCTTATAAAAAAATATTATCATTTTATTGTGGTTAGGGTGGTTAGACAAACACCTACATCTTATTTTTTCCCTAAAATTTAAGTACTAATGCATTGAAATTTCAAAATTTCAGCAAATAGATTTTTTTTTTTAAGCAAATCTAGTAGTTTAGAAACTACATTCAATTGGCTACAGATTCTATTCTTACATATTTTTGAAATAATATAGATAACTTATTGAAATTTTTACTTCAAGTTGCCTAACTCTGATTTTTCAAAAAAAATTGCCACTTAAGGGCCTGTTTTTTCCATGATGATCCTGCACATACCCATTGTTGATCTTTCATCTCATAGTACATTTTATTGATATTTTCATACATTTTTTTAACTATTAATACCATCCTTTATTGATTATTGATTTTCTTTTAAATAATTTTCTACCTCTCATGATTTGGAATCTTCTTGAAGACTCTAAACTCTTTCCATCATTGCTCACTTGGTGAGGGGGACTGGCATTGTACTTGTTTGAAATTCTTGTGGACTGTCATCATTTGAATCTAACCTTAACATGAATATCATTTACTGCCCTTAGTTGATAGTCCTTCTAGGTGTCTTCCCTTTATATGTATGGTGATTGTCTTCTTTGAGCAATTAATTTGAGTGTCATTTGAATATTGACATTTTCTCTTTCATGCCTACTAGGTCTGTGCTCTACTCCTCTTTTGTGCCCATTGACCACATACATTTAATATGAAAATTATTAGTGCTCTTGAGGTTTTTCATCATGATTCATAGTCAAAACCTTAATAACACAGTCATAACTTATAGTCATTAATCACTGTCCAAAGTCAGTATAACTATCCTTTCAACTTCACAAGGTCACTGCCATTTAAATTTTCTAAAATGATGCTCTTGAAGACATTTATGACTATCCTAGGTTTTATTCATGGTGTTTGATATTGTTTGCACCCTCATTACTATCATCTCCCTTATGAAAATCATCTTTTGTTAGTTGATTGCCATTATTTTTCCTTGAGATTTGACCCCTTTGTGATTTCTCATCAAAACTATATATCTTTAGTATTCCTCCATAACATTGCCCCTCTATTACATCATACATTGTGTATTGCTTCTTCCTCATGAATATCAATGCACATGATTGTCCTTGTAAATATATGGTTTGTCCATTTGTGACTATCTTTTCATGCTTTTGACTTCCTTGTTGCACTTTCCTTGTAATTATCTTTAAATCATGCCATTGTCATAGGTTATTAGTCATAACAAACTATCCTTTCAACTTCACAAGGTCACTCAGTATTTTTCTTTTATCCTTGGAATATCATCATGACTAGATCTTGGTGATCATTGTCCATCATTGAAGATTTTGACTCACTTTCCATGTCTTGAAATTTAGCATGTAAAACCTAAGATTCATGTCCTCATATGCTTCATGCCTCCAAGTCCATCCACAAAAAACTTCATGATCTATGACTCATGCTCTATGATATGTTTTCTTGCATTTGTTCTCTCAACACTGTTCCTTGTGTATGTCATTGCATAAGACTGCCTATAACTCTCACCTTCTTACAAACCATAGGGTTTAATGCATAAGGTATTTTTTAATTCTCTTTGCACACAATTCATTGTGAGAGCTAACTCTATACATTGAATAATGTCTGCACCTTTTTCAATGTAAGGTGACTGCCATAAACCATTGCCCTTTCCCTTCTTCACGGTCACTGTCTTAATCACATTGGATGTGACTTGAATCCTCTGCCCTCTTGATACTTGTATATTTCCCATTCAATCTTTGTCATGTCAAACATATCACTGGGTATGTGCAGGATCATCATGGAAAAAAATAGGCACTTAAGTGGCAAAAAATTCAGAAAAATCAGAGTTAGGCAACTTGACATAAATTTTTTAATAAGTTATCTATATTATTTCAAAAATATGTAAGAATAGAATCTATAGAAACTTGAATGTAGTTTCTAAACTACTAGGTTTTTTTTTTTTTTAAATCTATTCAATGAAAATTTGAAATTTCAATGTAGTAGTACTTAAATTTCAGGGAAAAAATAAGTAGGTGTATGTCTGATCACCCTAACTACAATAAAATGATAATTTTTTTTTATAAGATTTTACATATAAGTAGAGGACTCATGTTTGGATGTGATGCATATTTTTTTGTAATTTTACAAAGTAAATAATTAATTATGAATTTTTTATTACAACTTTTTAAAATATAAAAAACTTGTATGTTTGACCACCTTAACTTGGTAAAAAAATCCAATTTTTTTTTTTAATCCAATAGTATGCGAAGCATAGAATGTGACACATACTTCAAATTCAAAAAATGTAATACCGTTTGAAAGCTATAGATTTTTTTCAATCAGCCTATCAATCAGGACTTTAGTCATAATTTAAATAAAAAATGAATAATAATTATTTATTAAATTCAAAGTAAAGAATAATCTATATTGGTGGAAAGCTGAGAATCTCCTTTAAAAACCCTTTTCATTTCATCAATTTTGGGTAAAAAAAATTTGTCAGCCACATACCATACAAATACCCATCATATCACCACTTTTTGGCCCATCCTGATCTTGCACATACCTCACTGGTCATTTGATCATATTTATACCCTACACTTGCAGACCTTTTCTTTCACAGTCCATTTTATTGTCATGCCTCTTTATGCTTGGACTATACTATCTTCTCATCAACTAATGACCTCTTATGGTAGTCACAAAGACCTATGAGTACTTAAACTGGTAGTCTACTAAGACAATTGATTGCCTTGTCTTCCCTCTTCTTTTTCTTGATCACTTGATGGAACTGCTATAAGGATGTTTTCCAATTTGATTTGTGTATGTAAGAACTAAATTAGGTTATGATGGGTGTGAATGTTTCTCTCCTTACCCAAGATGCAGTGGCACCATTGCTTGATAGCTTCTATGGTGGCATACAACTCCTTTTCATAGGCAAAGTGATATTGAAAGTCTCAGAATGATACATGATCTAATTTTCATGTGTATGGGGTGGAGTGTGTAGTTAGATGCATTAGTTTGAATTTCAAAGGGGTGTACTATGTTAGGCATTTTGTAGAGGCATTTCTTGAGCTCCTCGAAGGAATGTTGTGTAGGTGTCCATGAGAATGGTGTCTTGGTGTACATGATTTGATTGAGTTACCATGCAATGTGACAAACCAATAACAAATTTGGGATAGAAGTTGGAAAGTTTGAGGAAATTTCCCAAGTCAATGAGGCTACGTTGTGTTGGTCAATCTCAAATTGGCTTGATTTTGCTAAGGTCTACATGTATATTGGTGTGGTCAATGATGTATCCCAAGTACTAAATCTATGTGGCTCCAAAAGTGCATTTTCTGAGGTTGGCTTCCAACTTGAATTGGTGTAGTGTATCTAGTATGCATGAGACTTGCTCCATGTACTCCTCCTAAGTTTTTCTAAAGAGCCCGATGTCGTCTAAGTAGACAATGATGGAATTGGTGAAGGATTGTAGGATACCATTCATTAGGAACATGAATGTGGCTAACCCATTATGCCATCTATTCATACAATCCTTGGTTTTGAAAGATTTTTTCCAAATAACTTTAATTTACGCTAGTACTTAATGGTATCCTAATTTGAGGTTAGTCTTGGTGAAGTATTATGCACTTTTAAATTGGTCCAACAAGGCATTGATGCATGACAAAGGTTATTTTTTTCTCACTGTGATCTTGTTGAGTGTGTGATTGTCGATGAACATGCTCTAGGCATCATCCTTCTTATGTGCATGGACTATTGGGCTTCTCCATGGTGAAGAGATAGGTTAGATATTGCCTTGATTTAGTAGCTCTTGGGTTTGATGTTGAAGCTAATCATTCTCCTAATAGAATTATGATACAAATATATATTTAGGAGAGGGAATTTTCAAATTGATTTGGTGTTATATTGCACATTGTATTGGACTTGCATTCTTCAAATATTTCTTCATATTGATACAATATCTTGTCTAACCTTTCTTGCTGCAATGGGGTTGGCATATTTGTGAGCATTATTATTGTGTGTACTTTCTTGTGTGGGTGCATTTGTGGACTATAATAAGCACAAATTTATGTGTCTGGGAAATGATCTTGCAACATTGTTTAGTAGAGACCAAAGCTAGTTTGGCTTGTGATGTTAACTCAAGGAGGTTAAGTTTCCACTTGTCATTATGTATTGTCCATTTTTGTTCCTTAAAATGGTAAATTCCATCATGATCATACACTCATGGTTCTCCAAGTAGGATATTGTACCAGAGGTGTGACATCACAAGTGATAATGTCTTGCAAAGGTTGATTAATGCATAATCAAAAGTGCATTGTTGGCTTACCTAAATGCCCTAATTATCTTGTAACAATCATAGAGAGTAGGGGTTTGGATGTATGGTGGTAGAAATATGTGGGTTCCTTATTGCATCATGCATGATGATTTTCTTTTGGTTGCCATTGTAAAAGATCACATGGACATGTTCGTTAACCCCACACTTCATATGGAAGAGACATTCTTGTACCTTTGAAGCATCAATTGTCATGGTTCAAGTGTGAAATCATTATGCCTCTTGATAAGTATCCTCAATTGAGTTTGAATCTAATGTGGCTTCCACAAATAGGTATTATTGCACACAATGTTTGGCATTAGTGTGGAAGCTAGTGTGGTGATGATGGAACCACATATCACCCTATTTCAACTTCTTGTCCTTGTCCTTACTTGGTGAAGATGGTGTGACATTATAGGCGTTTGCATAGCTGGTTTGGAGTATGTTTCCTTCATGGGCTTGCTCTTTCTTGTGAGCTTTGATTAAGCTTTTCCTTGGATTCAATCTTGGATGCATTGCAAAATGTTTGACCAAAAGTGTTTGAATTTAGGAACTCCATCCTAGTGCAAATTGTTGGAAATATATGCCTCAATCAAACAGGCTAAAACCTCTAAGAGAGGCAAGTCGGTGTGACATGCTTTGGGTCTGGCTGACTAGCAACTTTGGATCTTGTGGTTTGTATAGGTTGCCGATACAATGTTTAAGTCATGCCGAAGGAGCTTATCACTATGACTTGTGACAGTCATTGTAACCATATGCCAAGTGGAGATCTCTGGCCAATAGGCCATTCATATTGTATATCAAGGAGACCCTAGGCTGAAAGGCTTACTTCAGTGTGAAGTCCCAGCAATAGCTAAAGTCTTGCCAACAGGGTGTTACACATGTGATCATCAGAGTAACTTATGATGTTTTGGTATGTGGTCTTACCGATAGGAATGTCTCACTGACAGTATTCACTCGGGGTAACACAAAGGTATCAGGAAGAACTATTAGCGACTAAGTGAAGTCTTGCTGAAGGTGGAGGCTTTGGTATGAAGTCCCAGCGATCGATGAAGGTCTCGCCGATGGGGATACACTTGGATTCTTCATGGTGACACAAAGACTTCGGTATGAAGTCTTAGCGATTGATGGAGAGTCTCACCAATAGTAAATGGTCCTCGAGGTGACATGAAGTATTCAATGTGATGTCTTGGTGATAGCACTATGTCTTACCAACTGTCGGATGCTTCGATGTAACATAAGACTTCTTGGTGTAACCTCTTAGTGAGCGGTAAGTCTTGCCGATGGCAATGTTGAGGTTGGTGTGACTTGTGAATAGCGGTATGAGTCTCGCTGATGAGGAAGCTCTTGCTAATAGGAATGAAATGAATATCAGTGGATTCAGTATGACTCGTGGCATTTGCTATATCATCTTGCCGACTGTTGGAACCTATGCCGATATCAAAAATGAAGCCTTTGGGCATCGGGGAGACACTTCTTGTGTCTCACCAACATGCCAACACAGGTTGATCACTTTGATTGAGAGAAGACCATCCTACGTGGTGAGTCTTTGGCCAATCAGATAAGCCGAATGGGAACTGCTAGCAATTGGACTGTTGTGGCCATTACTTAGAGGAAGCTCAATAGACAGGGGTGACATGGATATACTCAGTGATTGCAGATTGTGATGGGTTCAATGGATCGATGGATTGTTGTGTGTTTGTATGATCAATGGATGCATTCTATTCTGTGAAGACTGTAATGTGAATGTTCTATAACAAGGTTGTTCATGGTGAATACTGCTTTAAACTGACGTCGAAAAGATAAGTCAGAACTCTATTTGTAATATTTATTACTATAATACAAAGTGACTTCTCTTGGTGTAGTTGGTTTTTCTCCCGTAAGGGTTTTCCCACATATATCTGGTGTTAATTTTTGTTTGTCTACTTCTCTGTTTCTATTATCTCTTTCAAGTGCATCTTAATTGGATTGTAATTGTAAAATTTAAAAGGTATCTTTGCATTCTTCCCTGATATTTTGATGTTAGGAGAGTTTCTTCCGCATCTAGCTTTCCTTACAAGTGGTATCAGAGCCTTGCCAGTTGTGTTATCCTTGTGGGTACGTTGGGTTTTTTTGTGTCAATTTCTGTTCAGTGGGAGTCTTGTAGAAGTTTGTTATTTCTAATTACAGATTGAGATGGCAAGCACGTTAAGAAAGATTGAAATAGAGAAATTCAATGGAAACAATTTTGAGTTGTGGAAACTTAAGATAGAAGATCTATTGGTTGATCGTGATCTTTGTAATGCTGTGTCTGGAGTGAAGCCTACAGGCATGAAGCAAGAAGATTGGGACCTTGCAGTTAGAAAGTCTAAGGGGTTGATAAGGCTCTGTTTGGCAGACTTCGTTCTTCTCAATGTGCATGAAGAGAAGACTACATCTTCCTTGTGGAAGAGACTGGCATCTATTTATCAGGGGAAGTCCTTGGTGAGTAAACTATTCCTGAGGAAGAAGTTGTACACTTTGAGAATGCAGGAAGGAGGGTCTGTAGCTGATCATTTGAACACATTCAACATGTTGATTGCATAGTCAACATTTGTTGGTGTGAAGATTGATGAAGATGATCATTGTATGCTGATATTGTGTTCTTTTCCAAATTCATGGGATCACCTTGTGATGGCTATTGGGAGTACAACATCTAGTTTCAAGATGGAAGATGTTGTTGCTTCTTTGTTATTAGAAGAAATGAGAAGGAAATATTCTGAGATGGCGAAGGAGGCCCTTGCTGTTAGAGGAAGGTCGGAAGAGAAAGGAAAGAAGAAGGACAAGAAATCTAAATCAAAATCAGAGGGGGGATGAAAGTATCCTGGCAAGAAGTCCAAGGTGAAGTGCTAGAACTGTGGGAAACCTGGTCATGTCTAAAAGGATTGTAAAGCAGAGAAGAAGAAGAAGAAGTATTCTTCTGACAATGATTCTTCTCAGAGTGATGCAGACGCCTTCATTGCAGCCTTGGCTACACAGGCATCAGATGATGTCTGGCTGATTGATTCTAGAGCATATTTCCACATGACATCTAATAGAGACTGGTTCATGAAGTCTAAAGAATACGATGGTGGAAAGGTGTACTTGGAAAGTGATTCAACTTTGGAAATTTTTGGCCGTGGAAGAGTTAGAATTCAATTCCCTGATGGAAGTGTGAAGGGAATTAATGATGTAATGCATATACCAGGTCTGGCTCGAAACTTACTTTCTGTTAGTAAGCTAAATGATATTGGAGTGCAAGTCACATTCTCTGGAAATGGTTGCAATATGAATAGAGGCTCAATGGTGCTAGCAAGGGGTGCTTGTATTGGTACCTTGTACAAGCTGGATGCACACGTTCAATGCAACAATGTCTCTGTAAAGTCACAGAAAGCTACTCATGGAGGAAAAGAGGGAAATGTTCCTAATTGTGTAAAATCTATGGGAGTTAAACTTCTAGCAAAAAAGACTATGCTCTGGCATCATAGGCTAGGCCACATTGGAAAGAAAGGTTTAAAAACCTCAAAGAATAAAAACCTGGTTGAGAGGCTTGAAGATTGTAACCTTGAATTTGAATTCTGTGAACATTGTATATATGGAAAACAACACCATGTTTCATTTTATTCCAGTCCTCATAAATCTTCTAGTTTGCTAGATTATATTCATTCTGATGTATTTGATCCAGTGAATGTTCCTTCTTTGTCTAAGTCAAGGTACTATGTATCGTTCATTGATGATTATTTGAGAAGAACATTTGTCTATTTTTTGAAAAGTAAATCAGAAGTGTTCAGTTGGTTTAAGGAATTTAAGAACCTTGTAGAAAATCAGACTAGAAGAAAAATAAAATGTTTAAGTACTAATAATGGCGGTGAATTTTGTTTTGATGATTTTGAGAGGTATTGTAAAGACCATGGGATTAAAAGACATAAGACTACACCTTATACTCCATAGAAAAATGGAGTTGCAAAAAGGTTCAATAGGATAGTGATGGAGATAGTGCGCACGAAGTATGCTGAGTAGTGCTAGCTTGGAGGAGAATTTATGGGCTAAGGCAGTTGCTACAACATGTTACCTGATAAATCGTTCTCCAAATTCTGCTCTTGTTGAGAAAACACCTTTGGAAGTGTGGTCTGGTAAGAAGCCCTCTCTAAAAGACATATTCATGTTTTTGGCTATGAGGCATATGCTCATGTGCCATATGAGAAAAGATCTAAGTTGGAGAACAAGGTTGTTAAATGTATTTTTATTGGCTATAGTGTTGGCATAAAAGGATACAAGCTTTGGAATCCTGATACAGAGAAGGTTGTATACAATAGAAGTGTAATCTTTCATGAGCTAAAGCCTTCTACCTTGGATCTGCAGTCAGGGAGACAAAGTTAGAAAACAATAAGGATGTAGTTGAAATTCCTTCAACACTAGGTAAAGAGGAATTGAAAATTCAAAATTTACCTGAAACTGAAGAGAGCTCAAGCAGTTTTGAAAGTTTTGAAGAAGAAGAAGAACCTCAGCCTCAACAAGTGAGGAGGTCAGCGTGAGAAAGAAAGCAACCTGATAGGTATGGGTTCTCTTTGATAGATTCTACTTGTGCCTATGCTTTAATTTCTAGCACTGATGAGCTTAGGACTGTGAAAGAGGCATTTAGAATGTCTGATTCAGACTCTTGGTTGAAAGCCATGAATGAAGAAATGGCATCATTAGAAAAGAATGAACAGGAGTTTGGTGCCCTTGCCTAAAGGTAGAAAAGTTGTTGGCTGCAAATGGGTATTTAAAAAGAAGATTGGTCTTGATGGAAATGTGGAAAAATATAAGGCGAGGTTGGTTGTGAAGGGTTATTCCGAGGTAGAGGGAATTGATTATGGGGAAATTTTTTCTCTTGTAGCTAAGCTGGCATCTATCAGATTTCTTTTGTCACTTGCACCAGCATATGACTTAGAGGTCGAACAGATGGATGTGAAGACAACATTTCTTCATGGTGATCTTGAAGAAGAGATTTACATGTCCCAGCCTGAGCACTTTGTGGAGAAAGGTAAAGAGAAACTGGTTTTTAAGTTAAAAAAGTCTTTGTATGGGTTAAAGCAATCACCTAGAATGTGGTACCAAAAATTTGATACTTTTGTATTGTCTTTGGGATTTGTAAGATCAAAATCTGATCATTGTGTCTATTACAAAGCTAAAAGTGATCAAGTTCTTATTATAGCTCTCTATGTTGATGATATGTTGTTCATAGGCAATAGTAAGTTGATGATTTATGATCTTAAGTCTTAGTTGTTTGCTAAGTTCGAAATGAAAGATCTTGGTGCAGCAAGGTATATTATGGGGATGGAGATAACCAGGGACATGAATAGTAGAAAGATTTGGCTCAGTCAATGTAAGTATATCAAGATTGTTCTAGAGAGATTTTGCATGAATGACTGCAAGCAGCTAGTTGTTCCAGTCTTGCAGGGAATGAAGCTATCTATTGAAGACTGTCCAAAATCTCCTACTGAGATGGAAGACATGACTAGTGTACCCTATGCTAGTGTGGTTGGAAGTCTTATGTATGAAATGGTTTGTACAAGGCTAGACATTACTCAAGCAATGGGAGTTCTTAGTCAGTTTATGGCTAATCCTGTAAGGACACATTGGGATGTTGTAAAGAGAGTTTTTAGATATTTGAAGGACACTTCAGAATTTTCTTTGTGTTACCATGGGAACCTAGTTGAATCACAGAGGACTCTAAGTATTTGAGGCTATGTGGATTCTAATTGGGTAGGGGACATTGACAGCAGGAGGTCTACCAGTGGATATACTTTCATGTTGAATAGTGGTGCAGTAAGTTGGATGAGTAAGCGACAAGTTGTAGTCGCTTTGTCCACTACAGAGGCTGAATACATGGCAGCTACACATGCTTGTAAAGAATCAGTCTAGTTAAAACATTTGTGTTCTAACATTGGTTTTGATGCAGGGCAAATAACTATTTTCTGTGATAGTCAAAGTGCAATTTTTCTGGCAAAGAATCCTACTTTCCATGCCAGGACGAAACATATAGATGTACAGTACCACTTTGTACGAGATATGGTGGAGGATGGAAAGGTTAGTTTGGAAAAATTTGATACTTTGGAGAATGCTACAGATGCATTGACAAAGCCAGTGAGCACAGACAAGTTCAGGTGGTGTTCCAGTTGAATGGGCCTTAGTGCCCATGATTTTTAGTAGGTTCGTTGTGCTTTGAAGGTGCCTGTGTGATCTTCATCAAGTGGGAGATTGTTGGAAATATATGCCTCAATCACACAGGCTGAAACCTCTAAGAGAGGCAAGTCAGTGTGACATGCTTTGGGTCTAGCCGACTAGCAGCTTTGGATCTTGTGGTTTGTATAGGTCGCTGAGACAATGTTTAAGTCATGTCGAAGGAGCTTATCGCTATGACTTGTGACAGTCATTGTGGAGATCTCTGGCTGATAGGCCATTCATATCATATATCGGGGAGACCCTAGGCAAAAAGGCTTACTTCAGTGTGAATTCCCAGCGATAGCTAAAGTCTTGCCAACAGGGTGTTACACATGTGATCATCAGAGTAACTTACGATGTTTCGGTATGTGGTCTTACCAATAGGAATGTCTCACTGACAGTATTCACTCGGGGTAACACAAAGGTCTCGGGAAGAACTCTCAGTGACTACGTGAAGTATCACCGAAGGTGGAGGCTTTGGTATGAAGTCCCAGTGACCGATGAAGGTCTCGCCAACGGGGATACACTTGGAGTCTTTGTGGTGACACAAAGACTTCGGTATGAAGTCTTAGTCACTGATGGAGAGTCTCGCCGATAGTAAATGGTCCTCGAGGTGACATGAAGTATTCACTGTGATGTCTTGGCAATAGCATTATGTCTTTCCGACTATCAGATGCTTCGGTGTAACATAAGAAGTCTCAGTGTAACCTCTTGGTGAGAGGTAAGTCTTGCCGATGGAAATGTTGAGGTTGGTGTGACTTTTGAATAGCAGTATGAGTCTTGCCGATGAGGAAACTCTTGCCGATAGGAATGAAATGAATATCAATGGATTCGGTATGACTCATGGTGTTTGTTTTATCATCTTGCTGACTATTGGAACCTACGCCGATATCAACAATGAAGCCTTTGGGCATTAGGGAGACACTTCTTGTGTCTCATCGACATGCCAACAGAGGTTGATCACTTTGACCAAGAGAAGACCATCCTACGTGGTGAGTCTTTGGCCAATCAGAGAATCCGAATGGGAACTACTAGCAGTTGGACTATTATGGCCGTTACTAAGAGGAAGCTTGATAGACAGGGGCAACATGGATATACTCAGTGATTACAGATTGTGATGGGTTCGATGGATCAAAGAATTGTTGTGTGGTTGTATGATCAGTGGATGAATTATATTCTGTGAAGACGGTAACGTGAATGTTCTATAACAAGGTTGTTCATGGTGAATGCTGCTGTAAACTAACATCGGAAAGATAAGTCAGAACTCTGTTTGTAATCTTTATTAATATAATACAAAGTGACTTCTCTTGGTGTAGTGGGTTTTTCTCCCGTAATGGTTTTCCCACGTATATCTGGGGTTCATTTGTGTTTGTCTATTTCTCTATTTTTGTTATCTCTTTCAAGTGCATCTTAATTGGACTGTAATTGTAAAATTTAAAAGGTATCTCTGCATTATTCCCTAAGATTTTGACGTTAGGAGAGTTGCTTCCGCATCTAGCTTTCCTTACACAAATAAAAAGTGATAGTGTAGTGATGAATTTGAGCAATTTGTGTTGCTTAGGAAGGTTCTCATGTATAATTGTAAAGTATTTGTGTTATTTAGTGTATTCTACCACAAATTCATTTTTGCATTGATAAAATGACTTGAGCATCATTATTCGTCCTTGTAATGTTTGAGAGGGTATAATTCCTCTTGTGAAGTGCTAACAAACACATCTTATGCTAGAATTTGTTGGTGATTCCTAATGCATTGTGGGCTTAGTGCTTTTCACCAATGGGACATTGAAATAAAAATTTCCAATGCTATGAAGGAAATTTTCTCAACATTATCAAAGTTGATGAAAAAGTGTGCTTTGAGCATTTGAATCTAGATAGCTAGCATTGAAATGTCAAAGTTTCCTTTGAACTCTGAAAGGATTGTGATTTTGTATGCGAACAAGCTGTGAGGGGTTTCATAATGTTGGTTCAAGTTGGCTTATGAAGTCGTGGAATGGTTTGAATAGTCCTTGGTTTTGTGCTTCCAAGGTAGTGTTGAACATTCACTAAATATTTGCTTTGACCTTTGGTACTACTTGTTGGCCATTTTTCTTTGACGATTGTGAGTACTTTCACAAATTGATCTAGGTGAGCTGCAATCCCTTAACTATTGTGCATGCATTTGCATTGGCATGAAGGAAGACCTTAGCTTTGATGTCAATGATTTGATTTCTTGGAAAATTGGTGTACAATCTTATAGTTTAGCTAAATGTCAACAAGATCATAGAATTTGTAATGGAAGAACAAAAATACAAACCAAAGACACTTGAGATGCAAAAGGCTTTTGTTAGATATGTCACTTCTATTGAGAAAGAACAAGGGAAATTTGTAGGGAGGATTTAGATGGGAATCTATGGATTACTCTAACCATATTTGGTGTATAATTCAATTATTTATACAAAATAGTCTAGCTAGGTTGTTAGCTAAACTACATGTAGATGTTGAAAAATGTCGCATGCTTATGGAAATTAGAACATACTTGAAGGTTCTTAACAACTCTAATAGTTGTACCATGGGCCATGTTTAACAAACCAAATGCAATTGCTAACTTTTCACTATGGTGGAATATAATAGTTTTCTTTTCTTAAAAACTGCAATGTTTTGTCAAAATTTCGAAGAACATAGTCTGACGAAATAAAAAAAAATTGCTGTGAGGTTGCTATACACGCGACGAAATTTTCATCGCAATGGAAACTCCACCTTTTCAGAAGAAAGATGAATGTTTTTTGTTTGTTTGACACTTTCAAATGGGCACCCTACAGCATTTTGTGTTTTTTGTCATTGATAGATGGACGAAGTTATGTTGATTTTGCGATGAAAACCACCAACATTTTTTGTGGCACTAACCGATGATGCTAGGTCGTGGTTTCAACGAATAAAATTTTGTCGTGAAAGTGACAAAATTTAAAATAGTGTTTTGTCAAAAGTCAACAATATTTTGTCAAAATTTTGATGAAAATTCTTCAGAATTTGTAGTCAAATACAGTAGTGTGTATTGATGCTTGCAAATCCTCAACTAACCTAGATTTTAAAGAAAGAGAAAAAGAGAAGGGTTCTAGAGAAATATGAATCTAACTTCTAGAATCAGCTATGAAAATGATGGAACATTTAAAGTGGACCAACCCTCCAAACTAGTTTCTACTAAACCCATATTAACTTGTAATGTCACAAAAATAGTGCTATCTCCTAAGGTATTAAGATTTTTAGATTGTAAAGAATTCACACATCAATCCACATATAGCATTAAAATGAAAAAACTTCACAATTTAACTAAGCATGTCAGATATAGGCCCAGGAAAACTTTATACAACCACTTACACGCAGCAAGTAGTGAAAAGTATGGACCAAGGGTTGCTCAAACACTTCATATTTTCCACCATCAACACAACAGAAACATAAATATCTAGAAGATTATCTAAAGAGTAACTTTAAGAAAACTTTATAAATCTAAAATACAAGAATCACAAGAACCATGCATAGATGAATAACACAATGATCTAATTTTTTCTAGTATCTCAAGTATTACAGAGCTTTATAAGGCCTTAACTAAGATTCTAGCAATTTCTCTAGTTGTCTAACCTTAACAAATGAGGGAAAAACCCCTATTTATATCCATGCACACTTAGGGTGGCCCAAATTAGGGTTTACAAGTTAGGTTAGCCAAAAATTCCCTCCTAAATTTTAAGTTCAAATTTACATTAAAATAGTGGACATGTTAGCCTCCAAAATTCAACTTTAGCATTTAATGCTTCTTGAGCATGGAATTAAAGGTGTAGCCGACCTATCCCATAGGAAAAATTGACATTAAATGGTGCATTCTAATAGGTAATCAAGCTGGGTCACCCTTTCCTCCTTCACCTACCTCATTCTTTGTAGAAATTTCCTTTATTTTTCCAAGGACTGGGTCCAAGTTGGCTTGGGTTGGAGTAGCTATCACATTAATTCTTGCCCTGGTTGAGTTTAATTATCCTTCATATTTGACTAATGTTTTATCCCAGTCAACATACAAGCTCTGATACCTGTCCAAACAAGAGATGTAGATTATAGCATCCTCCAATTGAACCTTAACTATTGGGCCTTCTGCACTTTGAGAATATACTGTGTGCCACTATTGTTGCAATTGTCCTACATTATGGTCCTTTTGTCTGAATTTCTTTCTTCATGTGACTATTTCCAGAAAGGTATTGCAACTATCAAAAAGTTTCTTTACCTTGACCTGAGCTTTGGATAGCTTCTTGGGTGCTTCATTCTGAGTTCATTCTTGAAATTAAAAGCTTCTATCCATTCCATGGCAATGTGCATATCTTTCATGGTGATAACACCTTCCTTAATCAGAGCCTCTTCTAGAATTTCAAGGATTCTCTCTAACTCTTTAAGAATTGTATCATCAGGTGGTTGTTTGCAGTCATCAAGAAAATAATTTATGTCCTTGGAAAGGAAAGATGAATTCTCATAGAATGGTAGCACTTTTTATATCATCACATCTCCTCTCTCACTGACATTCTACAATAATTCTTGTGTGTCTTTCATGGAAGAATTCAATCTCTCAATCTCTGACACTACCTCCTTGGACAAAAAACCATCTAGAAATAAAGAGCTCTCACTACTTTGGGATTGTAGAGGTTTCATCAAGTGTTGTATATACTTGTGAACCTCTCTTAATTACTTTTGTAACTCTTCTGTTTCAATAATCTCCTTATCTAGTCTCCTCAAAATTTCTTGGGAGGATTCCTGGAAGTCTTCCTTCTCCTATTCCTTTGTTGTTGGACCCAAATTAATAGTTTTCACCTTGTAATCTATATGTCTCATTTCATCCTTATATTTGTTTTCAGTGGGAACATCAACATGTACAATTCTATTGTTGAACTCATCTCTTGCAAATTTAGAGATTGTTTTGGCCCACTTTCTTTCTTTAGGCTGTCCCCACTTCTCCAGGAGTTTATCCCAGCTTCGGGTCTCATATTCTACAATAATTGCTTTTATTTTTAACCTCTTCTCCAACCAATCTAGGGCAGCAGGTTGCTCTACCTCCACATTCTTCTGAGGAGTCTCATGCTTAGGTTGATCATGATGAACACTCTCTTCAACAACTTCTATATTGTCCTCATCCTTTTCTTTTCTCTATTGCTCCCTATCATCACCATATTTATGTCCAGGCTCATCTTTTGAATGGGGCACATCAATATGTTCACTGGTTTGAGGGTGAGAAGGCATTTCTACAGTGACCTCAAAGGTAGTCTCCTTGTTGGGCTCTTTCTTCGCTCCCAATTGTTTGGCCATATCACTTAATTTCCCATCTCTAGGTGTGGATACCTCTTTACTTTGTGTTTCTTCATCAAGATTTTCAAGCATTCCCTCTTCTCCCTCTAATTTTTCATGTTCCTTTGGATCCTCATCCTTTTGTATATTCTTCATAGGGGATAGAAAAGGGGAATTATCCTGTGTAACTACCTTTTCTGCTTCGTTTGTGGGATTATCAGTAGGGGTCTCTTCAATATGCACCCTCTCAACTTGAAATATTGATTCCCCTATGGGAGAAACCCTCTGTTTTGGTGAATTCATTCTCACATACACCTGTGGCTTCTCCCTATAGCTTTCAATTTCTACAACCTTGGGAGGGGTAATTGAGGCCTTGAAAATCTTTGTTTTCTTAGCTATTCTCTACCCCTCTGTTACTAATTTCCCCTTCTTGGCAGGTTGGGGAGTCTTTTCTCCCTCCCTGGTAGCTTCTCTAGAAGTTTTCTTTGCCTTCGGTGTAGGATGCATCTCAATTTTCTTCACCTGCCCTTCACATCTTGTTCTCCTTTCCAGAGTGAGGGGCCTTTGTTCTTCCTGATCATTCCCATGTGAAGGCTCTACAATATCATCCTTGATAGCCTTGGTGTCATCCTAAAAATGGGATTCAAGGTTTCCCTTTAGCTCATAGGTGAATTGGGCACCATCTACTTGCAACTCTACAACATTATATTTGACCCACATTCTAGAATATCTCTTCATGGGTTTAGTTATCTGATCAAGATCTACTATTTCTTCTTCTAACCAATTTACTAGTGACAAGGGTTGGTTTCTGTAGGGCTTATAATCATTGTATTGTATAAGATCCCCCTCATCTTCATCAACTTGATCTAGCACATGTTCCACCTTGTAGAGTTTGATAAGTTTCAAAGGCATCCTAGAGTACCTCCTCTTTATAACTTTGAATTCATCCTTGCAATTTTCCCAGTAATATTCTATATGGTCCTTGTGTCTATACTCCGTACTGGTCTATTTTTGTGCTTTTCCATAGGGATCAAAATAATCCTAGTTAGTGTGGGAGTACAAATCATATTGCACCATTTCCTTCTCTGAATGTTGGGCACTTTAGAGGGAGGGGTAGGCTCCCAAAGTGTGAATACTCAATGAGAATTCATTTCTAAGCCCCTTCTTGTGCATATCCTATAGCACTATCTCAAAGGAACCATTTTCCTTGTCAATTCCAGCAAGATGAGTGGGACCGCAACAGATCCTTGTATCCTAATATAGGAAAACCTCTAAAATTATATGAACCATTTCCCATACTTTCTGATTAGCTCCATTGCCCTTGCAAAAATTCTTATATGGAAAGCACCTTGTAGAAATCTAGGGATATGCATAAAGAAGGAATCATTTTCCCTCCTATAATTTGATGTATTGTATTGGAGTTGAGTGTAAACATCCCATATTTTATCCTTTCTAGGAGTCCCTTTGCAACTTAAACCCTTGTACTTGTATATAGTTTCAAACATGTAGACAAGGTAAGATGTCATCATGAACACACTAGTATCTTGTACATTTCTTAGCTATTTTTCCAAATTGTCACTCAAGATACCTGCCCAGTGATAGTGCTTTCCTCACATAATATAACTAATTGGATAGAACATGGAGGTTCTAAAATTGAATGCTTCCTCAAATCCCATTAATCTACCTAAGAGCACGATAATATCATGGCACTTCATCTTGAAATCACTCCCATGTAATTGCTTTAGGAGAATGGAATAGTGTGGCTTTGGCTTAGCTACCCATGAACTATTCATCATGTCTAAATCCTTGGTAGTGTCCTTGGCATAAAATTATTTTTTTTCCTGGATGTTGATCTCTTTGATGAGCTTGTGGTGAGAAGCAATATTGAAGGTTTCATCAATGGTCTCCTCAGTCAAGTTTACCATGACTCTTCCTTGAGGGCCCACTATTATCCTCTTGTTAGCATCATAGTGTCTCACTAAATCTAACACTAGTTTTGGGCACAATAATGTGGGTGCAAACCCTACTTCCTGAGCTAAACCTATGTGTGTAATGACTTGTCCCAATTGGGTAGGTGAATTGTCAAACATTCTCTACTACAAATGATCATAATCAACATGCCCCATATTGGTATCAGTTATCTTTGACCATGCAAAGGAGATAATTGAGTCTAGCCATATTCCTTTGAAATCACAATTCATTATATTTATTCTCCTTTTGACTTCTTCCTGAGCATGTGAATCCTTTGACTTGGAAGTCTTTCCAGGACTTAGCTTTTCCTGCATTTGTTAGAAACATGATAATCACCATGATGCTAATCATTAATGAAAGTAGATAGATAAAATAGCTTAATTAACATCAAATTCCTTTCATTCATCTTAAAAATCCAATATAATTTCTCATAGATCAGTACATTTCAGGATTTTGAGGTGTTGGAGGATTTTTGGAAAATCCAGCCTAGGGCAGATTTTTGGTAGTAAATTAAGGTTAGAGATTTCTAGGTCAGGTAGATTGTCCACAAGAACTAGAGATTGGGGAAGTCGAGGTGGGAAGAAATCTCTAAAAATCATCACTACACATGAGAATTTCAAGTTGCAAACTTACCTCCTATGATCACTATATGGAATTTCATCTGAGGTTCAATTTAATCTCTCAAATTTTAGGGTTTAGGAGGTCCAAGAGATGTTTGCAAAAAATCCAAGGGGACTCAGATTCTCTAAATGTATTAGGACTCAGAAATTATGAGCTAGGGTGGAATTTCTTAAAGGTTCACTCAATTTTGTGTTCAAGTCTTGACTTCTACTTATCTTCATGCAAGGTGACCTCATGATATCATGTTGAGCCCTTCATCACTCTTTGTGTTCCTTTCAAAGTTTCCTCACCCTCACAGATTCGGAGAATCTGAGGTTGGGTGAATTCTTCGAAGGAAATTCCTTCAGATATTTTGCGGTGAGGAGAAATCTCTGAGTGCAAAGATGTCCTTCAAATTGCTCCTTAGTCAAAATCACTTTAGTCCCAACTCAAAATCAAATTCGAATATGAAGAGGGTGAATTAGCTTTCGAGGATCAGCTTGGTGAACGGATTTGGGGAATCCAAGGGACTTCGAGATCTCCAAAGGATTATCCTTCAGAAATTTGAAGGTACCTCAGATTTCTTGAGGTGTTCATGACTTAGAGGATTTCCCATGGTTTTTGTATCTCCCATGAAAATCTATATATCGCTCTCTTCACAATTCGACCTAGATTTTTGAGATCACTTCCCCTTGCCTACGGATCAAAGTTACTCTTATTTGCTTCATGAAACAAACCAAAGGCCTGCACTAAGAACCATCACCCCCCTCCATAAACTTTAAGATAAAAAAGAATATGGAAAATAAACTAGGGCACAAGCAAGGCTAAAGCTTATGAATGAGTTGTCATACAATTGTTTTGGTTTATTGACCCATATTGCAACTTAGACGAGATTTCAATAGAGCTTCATCTCTCTAGACCAAATTGTGCAGAATGTGAAATGCTGGTGAATGTTAGAGGAAAACAAAGATGAAGGAAACCCTAATGCATGAGGCTACCATCAAACCACAATGGAACCAAGAAACGGCTCTAATCCTCCCCACAAGATACATTAAAGTGCATATAATCAAAGAAAGAACTCATTGATAAACACATTTCATTATTAAAACTAGATGGGTGTTGGAATCATCATCAAATCACTATGTAGAGCCAAGCTAGGGCATAATCATGATACAAAGAGGGGAGAAGCCTTACCTTTGATGTGCGTGAAATAGGAAAGAAGAGGATGAGTACACGCTCAAATGGAAGCCAAAATCACAAGCAGATTTACAATCTCCAAGAACAATCACCAAATTGAGGAGTGCCTAGCATGTTGAATGCCACCAGTTTGAGGAGTTCAAATGATAAAAATGAGCTTTGAATGGATTTAAATAATTGGACAAGGTCACATTAAATACACCTACCTAGCCTCCTATGAGCAATGAAGTGTTGTTCAAGGACTTGGGAATGTGATCTCGAGATGGATTTAGGGAATCTGAGCAAGGTCAGATTCTTCGAAGGATTCAACTTCAGAAATTCTGAGCCACCTCAAATTTTTTGAGATGATCCATCACTCTAGAAATCCAAGCCCAAGTGAAATCTCTGCATTCCACCCAAACTTAACCAATTTTTCCTACAAGTTAAATCTTATGTGAAGGAAAGGGATCCTAGTGGTGTCTTAAGATCCAAAAGTTGAAAATAATGCACTCTAAGTGTAGATAAATCCTTAATTTTCAAGTGAAGTGAAAGAACAAAATTTAGAGGAACCTATCCCTTAAGGAGAAAAGGTGAAACCTACAACAAAGCGGGAACAAAAGCAAGCAAAGAGGTGGTCCCTACCTTTGGTGGGGCATGTGTGCAAAAGTGCGAGGTGAAGGTTATACCAGTACAACTACTCACAGGTTGTGCAGAGGGGATAGGTTGATGCAAGAAAGAGGCCATCACATGCAATGAACACCACTTTCTTGGGACCCTCCAAAGGTTACAAGATATGACAGTGACCCAATCAAGGTTTCATTACACAACACTTTCAAAACATTCCAACTACACCTACTAGGGGTCATAGGTTGGGTTGTAAGGTAAAGGCCTCACAAAACTCACATCTACAACACTCCTAGAATATGAGGAAAGGAGCTTTTAGTATCGCAAAATGGAACCAAAATGGTTCATGTCAGGTTCACCAAAAATGTGAGGGGGATCGACCACGTCAAGGCCCCAGGTCGTGGAGAGCCAAGAGTAGAAGGCTTCCCTAACTTACCTCACTGTAAAGGAATGTTTCGAATGAGGGATGAGAATGATGAGGACTATAAGGTCCTGCAACCATTCTTCAGATCCAAAATCTAAACTGAGGCTAGGCGAGCCAGTTTTTGAGTTCAACGTTGTACATCAGGTAGCTCTTTTCCCAAGGACAAAAGTGTGGTTCCAGGACAATAGCATGGCATACTAGCATCTCTCAGGTGCACTGGCATCCATATGACCAGAGGACCAAAAAGATAGATATGAACAACTAGAAAATGAGATGATGACCTAGCTAGTCACTTCTAAAGGAAGAAAACAGAACTATGAAGTAAGAAAGATATAAACATATATGATAAAACAATTAGATAAGAGATAAAGTGACAAAGATAATCTAATAAAGATACTCCTTTTCCAGTTAGCTCCAAATGCATGTCCACCTACACACATGCAAGAGGGAAAATTTTTGGGGCTATATAGGGGTCTACCATAGTCAAACCCCCGTTTTGGTGTTTCCACCTCCATGGAAATCCAAGATAGCAAAGATGGAGAAATATATTAATCTACAATATTAATCTACTCAACCAAATCGTAAAGGAGAGGAGTGAAAATGTTACCACCTCCACTAAGAGATCACTAGCTAATGGAGGAGAAAAGAGGACTTGAAAAATCACCACAACATCAACTGTGATGAAGGGATGTGTTGCAAAACCTCAAGCCCCTGCTACAATGGCTTTTTCCACAATTGCTTTATGGAGTTGATGGAGTGTTGTTGTTACTGCTATGAAGTGCCAAAGTGCTGGTTGAAGTGATGGATGAAGTTGAAGTGCTTGACAATGCTAAAAGAGAGTGTGTAGAAGATGAAATGAATGAATGAATAGTGTTTTTTGAAGGTGGGATGAGAGAAAATTCCATTTTTTGGGTCAGTTGGTCGAAGAGGGACGTTACAAATGACCCCAATGGGAAGTGTAATACCTCTACTAGCTTCAGACGTAGGAATCCACCAGGGACATAAGTATGCCACATGGATGTATGTGTGCCGCATAGGCATCCCCAACAAATATTCTTCTACCGATGTAAAGGAAAAATGCAAAGTGGAACAAAGGTAGCGAGCTGATGTAGAATTTCATCTTTGGATTTAGTTTTCTAAGGTGAGGAAGTGTAAAAGGGGAATTTGTGTAAGGGGTTCAAATTCGCTCCTATATCAAGTTAATTACCGTGCATGAAGGTATAAACTTGGCTTTATGTAGTCATATATTATTTTTGCAAGGAGAAACATACCATCACTTAACTCTACTCATCCTTGTCTTGCACTTAGTGGGGGTAAGAGGTTAGATAGCCTTGTCCTAGTTCAGCACTTGATGTTGTCCCTTTGGCTAGTTGTCCACTTTTCGTATATACTGTAGTAACAAAAAAAGTATCCTTTTTCCCTTACTTGGTTTGGGAATAATTATCATTTAAGTTAACTTAATGGTGTCTTGGAATAGTGTTTTAATGTGTTGTACAAATTCACATCCCTTTAGGGCCCTTATTTTAATAAAACATACCTTAATTTGTCCTTTGCAAAAGTGTTGTAAAACTCTTTCACACTTTTCTAAGGTTTATTCAATTAATTAAGCCTAATGGGCCCCTTTTAATGAAATGTACCTAATGTGTACCCTATTTATAGTGTTGTAAAGTGTGTTAATACACTTTCACATTTATCTAGGAACATTTTAATTAATTGTAGCTAATTGGAGCTATTTATCCCCTTTAATTAAAATTTATGCCTCATTTATGACACCTCTCAAGGATCTATCTCGACACCCACAATTGAAATTACATAAAAATTAATTGGGTTAAATAAGGGTCCTAGAAATTGGTGCTAGGACCCATTCACCCTAGATGGAAAATGGGTCCTCCCTCTATAGGACCCCCTTTTATTAGTTGATTCTAAATGAGTTTTTAGTGTTCTTTCATTCACCGAAGGTTAGGTCCTGGAAAATAGCGTTAGGACGCATTCACCCTAGGTGGTGAATGCGTCCTCCCTTAATGAGGACCCCCTTTTGGAATTTTGTTCTAGCAGGAATTTAATAATGTTTATTTCTAGATCTAGTGTTGGCTTGAATTATTTAAATTTCAGGGTTAATCTCCTAATTTAGTATAAATAAAGCATTAATTCACATTGTTTCTCCTAGCAATTGATTCTAAGTCTCCAAGAATTCAATCTTACAAGAACTAGAGAATTTTCAAAGGGGTTTCAAGGCAGATTATCAAGGATTTATTACAGCAGTTCAAGATCATTCCATCATGTCTATGGTTTAGTGCATTCATACATGTTGTTGAGCTAAGAAAGTTGATGTAGAATTGAGGATCTACTTGCAAGAATTGTTTCACATCTTATTCAAGGATCAAGATCTACATTCTTCATGGGCACTACATGTTAGATTAGAAATTTTCATTACAAGACAACATCCAAGGTATCTAAATTGCATCATTTCATGTTTCATGTTTGTATTCCATTATTTCATCAATTGGTTAATTACCTACAAGGGGTTTGACTTAGGAAAACCCCTATTGAATAACAATAAACATTTTTTTCTTCCCTTGATTGTGTTTCCAGATTTACAAATTGAAGATCAAGTGGAGAGAAAGTTTAGAGAAAGATTGTTAAAGTTGTCAAGTTGCGAAGTTGACCTTTAAAGTGAAAGAATGAAGAATTGAAGCTACAAAATTAAGTATAGGTTTTCGGGAGCTGACAACCAAGAATCTAAGAGTGTAGACATCAAGGAAAATAACCCAAATCTTGGTTTTAGAAACCCTAACAGGGACCCATTTTCCACTAAAGGAAAATGAGTCCTTTGTACCCTAAAAAAAAGCTTCCTATAGCAAGGTACACACCTCTTTGAGCTCTAAGGGCTTCCATCATAGTTGCTATAATAGCTAGGTATCATTTCTAATTGGTATTTTCATCTTTTGTCTCTCATAGTTGCATAAATTATAGTGATTTTGTGTGGAAAAATTTAGTGGTTGATCATCTTGTTGATTCATTTTGGTGAACCCTATTTTCCACCTTAAACATATATTGATCAAGATTGGGATGTGGATGACCTACTATAGGTTGACTCACATGTGCCTTACTAGTATTATGTTTTTGTTTTCCTTTTTAAGTTCTTTGTGTGATTGTAGGTGCATAATGTGATCCCCCCATACTATTATGTTTTATGTATCTCTCTCTTTATATGCATTCCTCTATTTGTATCTACAATCTTCTATATGTCATAAACATTTATCTTTTCTTTTCTCATGTGTTTTCCTTTTGGGGATGATGCAAGACATCGAAACATTTAGGTCTCTTTGATGTTGATCCAAAAGCTTTTTCTTTGTTTTCTCTCTATGTGTCATTCTTCCTATTCTACAAGTATTTGGGGAATGATGACATTTTTGAGCTCTATAACAACATTGTAGCAAACATATACTAACCCCAAATCCATGGATCGCTTATGTATTTTAGGATTTCATTTTGGGGGAAACCCCTTCTTTTTCATGGTGTAGCTTCATCTGAGAACATATGGCTTGGCATAGGGCTTTCCAAATAAGCTCTCATGTCCTCTTTATTGATTAGCATTAAATATTGGCTACTTTAAAGAAAATTTATTCAAACAATGGTGCCAAAAATTTCTTTAAAGTGGGGACATACATTGGAATTATTTTTCACATTCATGTTTCATTGTTCGATTTTCTTTCTTCTTGGGATGCATCTTTTGCTTGGTGGTGTCATTGGGTTTTATGTCATTCGAGAGCATGATATTTCGTAGTGTACGACTTTCCTCTTAGTGGTGATGCTACGTGTTGCATTCCCTAAGATAGAAAATATTTTTTCCTTTACTTTTGTGAGCTCTTGGAGACATTAGGCACAATGTTCCCTAAGAAGATACCTTACATGAACTAAGCAAGATCCCTTTGAACAAAACCTTTACTTGCATTTTTTTTCATGAGTGTTTAGCATAATACATCTTACTAACCTTATGAAGTGTGAACACCATTCAAGGCCACCAAACATAACACACTTTGCTTGCCAGTGGACCCTTTCCTTTTGTTCATAGGTGATTAGCATACTGCAACTTTTTAGGCCTTATGAAGCCTAAAGTTGTTGTGGTACCCTATTAGAGTTATCAGAGGGATAGCTTTGGTATGGTTAGTATAGTGAGAGCATGTAGAATATTCATGACTTTATCACTAAGTCATTTCTTGGGGGCTCACCTAGTGGACAACCTAAGGTTCCATTAGCTTAGAGTGATTGTGCATCATTTTTTGCATAGTGGACATAGCATTCTACTTGTGAACATATTTAGAAAAACAACCAAGACATGTTGCACATCATGTTGGACAGTCGAGGCTTGATTTGCCTTCTTTTTTTTCACCTTTTCTTGTAGGTATTTGATGTTGTATGATTGAGTATCTTTTTCTTTGCTATATACATATGTTTTACTTTAGTGTGAGTTTTTTCTAGTGCTCATCCTCTCACTAAAGTGGGGGCTAAATTTCTAGTGTAGAAAAATGTATCCTTTTTACATCTTCACACTTAACCTGCAATTAATATTAAAATGAACTTAATTATGCCTTAATTTAGTGTTGTAATATATATTTTACATATTCACATTGAGTTTAGGGCCCTATTAATTAAAATGGACTTAATTATGCCTTATTTTGGTGTTGTAAAGTGTACCCCTTTACATTTTCACACTTATTTAGGCCTCCCTTAATTAATTGAGCTTAATTTTCCTTAATTGGCCCCTTTAATTTAATTCCAAGCCTAATTAATTGCATTTTCTGAAGAGGAAACCCGACATTCATTAATTCCTTAATATAATAGTTCTTATTGAGCAATATGTGTCCTAGGTGAGTAACCTAGGACCCATTAGCATGGGCGAATAGGTCCTCACTTAGACCTAGGACCTAAATTTAAATTATGTTTTTGGTGTTCTTTTAAAATTTCCAAATCTATATTCAGATGTTGGCTTGTGTTATTTAAATTTTGAGAAATTAATGTTACATACCTATAAATATAAGGTCACTTCACTATGTTTCACCTAGAATATTTTCATGAGATCAAGAGCACTTCAAGATAATTTCAAGAGAAATTCAAGGAATTCAAGAGAAAATTTAGTGAAGAATTATTGAAGCAATCAAGATCCCAATATCACATAAAAGTATTCTTGCATCATGCATATTTTTGGAGCTAATATCATGATGTGGGTTTCATGATCCATTCAAACATTCAAAGAATTGTTTTAAATCAAGATTCAAGGTTCAAGATCCACATCCATTGAATCCATTTCATGCAAGTTGTAGATCTACATTCCAAGGTTCCTAAGGTTTTGTTGAGTTGTGACATTGAGTTGTTTATTCATCATTACTTTCATGATATTTTGATTTATTTCAAGGTTTGATTACCAAAATGGGGTTTGACCAAGGTAAACCCCTATTCACCAAAAATAATACATTTTCCCTCTTGATTTGTTCTTGTATATTTACATGGAAAAAATCTTGAAGATCCTTTGAAGATAAAACTTGAAGAAGTTGTCAAAGTTATCACAAAAGTTGTCATCTCATGGAAACTTGATTACAAAATTTATTTTTAGCTTTCTGAATCTAAAAGTTGGGAAAATTGAAAGATTCAAGTATGTAGTAGAGGCTCCTAAAAGTTTCAAAAAAACCCTAACTCAAGACCCATTTTCCCCCGGGCGAATGAGTCCTAGATTAGGTTCAAAAAAGCACTTTTGGTGACTGGTACACATCATCTTACCTCTCTTTGATTTGTGATTTGATTTTTGGTTCTACTTATTTTGAGTTTAATCTTCAAAATACAAGTTGTAGATTGCATTTTGGGTTTGATTTTCTATTTTTAATCTTTCTCCACAAAGTTTTGTTTAATCATAACCCCCATCCTAACACAAAATGGGAAATTGCAAGATTCCTCAAAGAATTCACTCACCTAAAGGTTCAAAGTGGATTTTAACTTGAGGGATCTCATTTATTGAATGAAATAGAAGAATAGGTAGGTTCATTCACCAAATTTTGTACTTTTATTTATAGTAAGTTTTGTGAAATATCCCAAATTTAGTATAAAAACCTATTTGTTTGAACTCCTACCCCATTTTTTCTGTTTCACTTCCTTGTTTAGCCCTACCCCTGATTTATCCTTGTTTCTTGTTAGTTTCCACTCACCTTGTGAGTTAGGTTTCGCATGTCAAGTTTTCCAATTACTTAAAATATATGTTGGCGGGGTACCATGGTGGCACCTCATTTGGGGTGCATGTCACATTAGTCTTATCAGGCACAAAAATAAGAATTTTTAATCAAATGGTTGTTCCATTAAAATTTAGTGCTACCAACCCACATACTAGGGCATCATTAATGAAGGTGACCGAAAGGGTATTAAAAAAAAGACCATTTATTTTGCATTCTTCTATTTAAATAAACATGGTTTTTTCAAGAAGATTTGCAACATCTACCATTGTTATGATAAATATTGAACTTTTTCTAAGCATGAGCATGTGTGTGCATTTGGATTTCCCGACTGATTTTCATTCTCATCATGTTTGTCTTCTTGATTGCTTGCTCACGTGCTAGTGTGTTGCATTCTCCTCACTCAACTCATCCTTCTTTCACTCATAGGTGCCACTCATATTGTCTAGGTTGGTTAATTTCTTGTGCCTTCAAACTGTAAATTTCTTTGTGTAATTGGTTTTCCTGGTGTGGGTGTGTATATTGGGATTTGGGTGTGTTGGTTTGTTTCTTGGTTTCATTTTTGTGTTCTCACTGGTTTTGTTCTCATTCTTGTGTTTTTTTTTTTGGGGTTCTCAATATGGTTTTGGCATTACTTTGTTCTTTTCTTTCCTTTCATTTTTTCTCATTTTTTTTCTATCACTTTTCTCAACTCTTTTACCCAAAAGATTGTGTCTTGTTGGTGCATCGATCGATGATGTTTGTGACATCATCGTTGAGCATCAGACCATGGGATTTCACTGTGATTCTCCCTTGGTCATTTCAATGGTTTGAGTTTTGATAACTATTGGGAATCAAGCTTTGCTATTCCCTCTTACTCCCTACTCAAAGTCATTTGTATAAGGTAGGAGATATCTCCAATTGCTGACACCCGATCATGCCCCAGATGAAACCTTTTAAACACCTTCAAATTTTGGCCTTTGGGGATATCGTTTAACGAATTCATTATAGAGGTGGAAGCGGTAAGGGGTATGACTGACCTCTAATATCTGACCAAACATTTAAGCAATAGGCTAAGGCATCTAGATCTCACAAATTATCTTCCCCACATGAGTGTATGATTTCCTTGGGTTTTGACTAGGATTCTTTCCTTAGCATTTCAAAGACTTAAAACATAGTGTTAGGTTTCATACTTTGCAATGTTCATTTGTTGCTTGCTCAAAGCATTTGAAATGGGTAAGGGGAAACCTTGATCCCTGAATAGTGACCTTACCTTTTGACTTAGCTAATTTGATAAATATTTTTGGACTTCAAACTTTAGATATCCTTCTTGCCTATTATTGGTAGAGGATCCCCAACCTCCAATCCTCGATTATGTGCATAACATTACATTTAGCTAAAATCATCGTGTTCATAAATTCTTTTGGAATTTGAATGTTGGGGATCTCATTTTTCCATTTCCTTATAGAGACCTAGGAAGTATGAAAAATCCCTAACCTCTAATATCTGCCATCACAAAGGATTTTTTTCATCATGAGATTGATTAAGTGTGCCTTCATTGAGTCCCTTTCCCAATAAATCAAGTTAGATAAATGAATTTAAATCAATCCTCGGGTGTCGGTATTTTTTTTTGATTAATTCTTAAGTAAAACATGAAAGTGAAAGATGAAACCCCACAGCCCAATCTCAGAAACCCTTTCAGAATTTGCAAGTCAAGAATACCATTTACATAGTGTCAATAACAATAATGAAAGGGGTAAAAGGGATCCCTAATCCTTGATACATGATCAAACACAAATATTCCTTGAGAGAGCTTTCATTGATAAGTGAAGGGTAGATGATACCACTAATGTTTGATGCCCAATGATGGAAATATCCAAGAGAGTAAATTCATTTCATAGGTTTTAGGCATAGGGGATTCTTGATCCCTAATACCAAAAGTTTTTAATAATGAAAAGATGGAAGCTTAAGTGTATATGCTGATAATAAAGTTTAAGGGAGAAGCCTAAAGGCCAATCCTTGAAGCTATTATGTAAGTTTGGCTTGAAAAATTATAACTTTGAGATAATGATGGATATGGTCTAACATGGCTTATTTTGCAGGTTTTCTCTTCTTGGTGTAGGAAAATGATAACACATGGTACTAGTTTTTGCAAGGGATATGCCTATGAAGGATTCTGAAGAAATAAAGTACTCATACAAGGGTTACCACCTAGCTTCTAAGATGTTTTATCCTTATAATGAGATTGGTGACACAAACCTGAGACACATTAACATGGATGAGTTTTAAAAAGAAATTACAAGATTAAGTTCTAGCTCCACAACAGTCCTACCATGGAAAGGATGAATTAAATCATGCCAACCTCATTCGATTAATTTTCCAAATAACTAGAGATAGGTGGAGATTGTTGCTGATATCTACCCATGCTTTTTGAAGACCTATGCTACCAATGTTGTGAATGATGTATTTTCCTAGTACCTCCCAAGTTAAATATGTCCAAGGATGTTATCGATAACTATTAGAGAAATTAAAGAACATATCATGCACCTGAGTTTAGTGGTGTTGGGAATTTTGAATACTATTGCTTTCTTCAATTTACTTTTAGTTATTATTTTCACGCTACATTAATTTAGTAAAAGACTCAACTGTAATTGGGTCACCTAGTTTAGTTTTATTTTTTAATTGCAATTCTATTTTTAGTAAAGAATTGAAATTTCAAAGCTTGATTCCAGTTATCTTTAATTTAGATCCATAGCTATGGGACCTTTATTTTCTATATATGTTTAATTTTGGATCATTCAAAGGGTCTGAATTCTTATGTAATTGTTGCAACTATAAACAATACAATCTTGGTGTGGAATTTACTTGTTGAATTTTCTGTGAAAACATTTAATTTATTTATCTCAAGATTATGCCTGTGTTGCCTACATTAGGATTAAAAACCATGGTGATGGTATGATAATTTTATTTTAGTCACAATTACTAAATTAATGAGATCTGAGTTTAATTTATGGAATTAAGTGTGATTTTTTCCCAAATTTGCACATGATTGACATAGTTTTAGTTGAATGAAATTCAAAAATATTATTTGTTTGAGTTCCCTTTGAAGATTGCACTCCATTAATAGTAAATATGTGAATGTTATTTCTATTCATGGTTATCTTGTAGATCTTTTTTAAATGTGTAGATTTGGGTAATGGAATTCTTTATGATTTTGTCCAAATAGTGTTAAATTCATTTTGATAATTTATATAGGTCTCTTTTGGAACATCTCTTGTTACCCCATTCTCTTTTCTCTTTTATTTTGTGTAGTGTAGAAAAAAGTATCTCTTGCTTGATTCAGGAATAATTAATGATAAATTGGACCTAATGTCAAATTGATCTAGTGTTTTTAGGTGTTTTACATATCCACAAATGGTGTTGGGCCCTTGTAAACTAAATAAAATACATGTCTTGTAAAGGTTTTGTAAAGTGTTGTAAATGACTTTCACACTTTTCTAGACTTTTATTAAGTATTTAAGTCTAATGAACCTATCTTTTCCTTAATTAAATATTGTAAAATATATTTAATTGCATTCTCACATTAATCTATAAGTCTTGTAAATTAAACTTAATTTTAGTCTAGTGTTGTAATGTGTGTTACACATTCACATTGGATCTTGTTCCTTTTGAGGCTATGTGAACCTCATTTTAATATTGTAGATTGTTTTTAATCATACTTTCACATTGAACTTTGTGTCCTTGGCCCTAATCACCCTTTATATCATCATTAATAGGCCCATATGACCCCATATTGTGCATCCTGAGGCAAGTATTCTAATAAAAAACCTGACTAAGTCAACATATGACTTAATTTATACATCGCTTGACATCCCAGTTGCCAAAACAGCCCTGGTGGGACCCATTCACCACTATGGATGAATGAATCCCATCCAGGTGGGACCTATTCAACCAATATGGTTAATGAGTCCCATTTAGGTTATTTTTGAGGTTTGAGCGGGAAAAATTAGGCTTTAAGTTTAATTTTCTTCAATGTCAGCCCAATGTCGGCCTCGGGGATCAAATTAACGAGAATTTGAGTGGGTTTCCTATATAAATAAGCTTCCAAATCCTCATTTCATTCAAGTATCATAAGGTATTCATGTTTTAAATTCAAGCATGCTAGCATTAGGTCATCAAGATAACATTCAAGATCTTTTTTTTAGACATTCAAGGGAAGATTCTTCATCCATTATTACAACAATTAAAGATACATCATCATGGAAAGTTTCTAATTGATTACTTCATATTCATGACTCATTATCTTACTTCATCATTTTGGTTTAATTACCTAAATGGGGTTTGACCAAGGAAGACCCCCATTTTCTAACATTCAACATTTTCTCTCTTTCTTTGTGTGGTTGTAGATCTAGGTTCTTTGAAGGCTTGGAGATCATTGAAGAATAAGTTGCAAGATTTTTGAGGTCATATCCCTATTGGAAAGGTCAAAATCTTCACAAAAATTCACTTACATGCCAAAATTTGGTAGTTTCAGATCTGGACAACTTAAGGTACAAAAAGAGTAGACCGAGAGCTTTTGATTCCAATTTTGAGTTTTTAGAAAATTCAAAGTGGACTCATTCACCATTATTGGTGAATGAGTCCCACTATACCTATTTTTTAGAGATTCCTATAGATTTGGATACCCATTTGGCTATAACAGGCTCTAATACAATTTTCTAGATTTGGAACTGATTCGCCGAGAATGGTGAATGAGTCCTAATAGGTCAAAATTTTAGGATCAACAACATTTCCAATATTCATTCCAACCTATAAAACTTTCCAAGTGCACATTTTCTATTTTACTTTCCTATATTGTTTTACTTGCATTTCCATTCATCTTTCTAGGTCTTTTTGCATTTCACAGTGTGTTTTCAAACATCTTACATTTTCAAGGTTTACACTTGGTGGTGAGCTCCTATTTTCTATTTTCAACCTCTATGACAATCCCCTTTGATATATTTTTATCTCCTTTGCATTTGAATATGAAGGGTTTGTTCTTGAGTGATCCATTAAGATTTTTGTACATTAATATTTTTGTACCTCTCTCCTCTTAGGTTCAAAACCCTAGAAGTGTAAGAGAGCCCCATATCCAAAAAATATTTGGTTCATTTTGGCTATCCTACATTTAGAATACCTTCTTTTCTAATTCAAAGTCCATCCTCACCCTAGATCTAGGTTGCATTGACTTTGCATTAGGGTTAGCATGAGTTAATTGGCATTCTAGGGTTTCAAAATTTTGCATTAGTGAAAGTGCATATAGGTTGTATTTTTGGATATCAAATAATTGAAAACCATCTGAAAACTATATTTTCACTTAGGTTAGACATAAAACAACATAAAAAGCATAAAAATCCATTGCAAATTCTTTTCTTTTTTTGAAAAAAGACCATATTGGGACTCATTCGCCACCTTGGGTGAATCAGTCCCTGTACAGATCTAAAACAACCTTTCACAACATTGAAAACCTTTTTTTTGCACTTTTGTTTTTTTCCATTAATTATCTATTTTAGTTGGTAGAGTTTATGTTACATGCATTTCACTAAATCTAGCTTAAATTGGTCCATTTCATGCATTGCTTAATTTCAATTTTTCATTCACAACATTTCATTTTTAGATCATTGCATAGTGTAATCAACAAAAAAAACTTGTTTGAAATATGAAAAAATTGCATTTCGTCCTAAATATTTACATTTCATTTTAAGTCTGCATAGCTTCTATTACATTTAAATCATTAAAAATAGCATTATTTACATTCATGGCAATTATAGATAGCATTAGACTTTTTTCATTTTCAGCATTAGTTCCTAGTTCATTTAGATCAGATTCATTAGAAAACAAAAAGAAAAAACTAAAAACATCACAAGAAAATATTCAAAAAATGCTTACATTTAGAAAAATTATATCATCCAAGCCCTTTAGTAGTGATTACTTAGACATGTTAGATGAAGCCCTTAAGGACTTCCTCTGACTAAGATCATCCACTAAAGGTTTGACACAAGAGGATGCAAGCATTGAAAATCATGATAATCATAATTGTTCTTCTCCCGATATCTCTCCCATTGGTGACAAAGGTATCTTGGTGAAACAAGATACAATCATTGAAGATCACAAAATTATTTCTTGTCTTCCTCCTCATCCCCCTTAGAAAGACACTATGACACACAAAACTGAGATCATGGCCACTATTCCCAATACCTGCCCTACTTGTGAAAATGCTTTAGTGAATAAGGATACAATCATGAATGATCAGGACAAACACATTTTTTTGGAGGATATGTTGATATTTGAGAGCTATGAAAATCCTACCTCTCCTACTTAAGAAGCCATTATAGGACATGGGGATGTAAATGTAGATAATCATGACAATCAAACATTTCCTTCTCATAATATCTTCTCTAGACATGAAGAAGATAGTTTAGTGTTAGAAGATATCATTATTGAGACTCATGAGAATATTATTCCTCCCTTTCCTAATTCCCCTACCATTTGGGAAGACCTATTTGAACAAAAAACTCCACTCATTGGTAGCCATGAACCTCCTAGTTATCCTTCTCTTGATGTCTCTCCTATGAGCAATGAAGCTACTTTATCAAATCCAACCATGAAATGTGATGAACCTATTGTTTGTCACTTTCCTAAAAGCTCTCCTAGTAGGGTAAAAATCATGACACAAGAGAATGATACCTTAGAGAAAAAGAATTACATTATGGACAAAAATAAAATTTCCCTCTCCCCCAATATCTCTCTTACTGGTGAATAAGATATTATGGTGTTACAAGATCCCATCGATGTGAATCATGACAAAAAATTATTAAAAAAAGAAACACCATCATTGCCACATAAGAAAATCCAACCATGGAACATTCCCTTAATTGTGATGAAGTCAATATGGAAGAACCAAACATTGAATGTTATGAAAACCTAGTTTGTAGTTCTCCTAAAAACTCTCGTAATAGGCAAGGTACCATGGTGCAAGAAAACATCAACACTATCATGTGCAAACCAAAAATCAACCTCACTCTGAAGCACCCTAAATTGCTTGATATGGTTTTACCACCATCATGCTTTGAAAATGATGAAGCCTTGAAGAAAATTTTAGGATTTTATGACAAGTCTCCATCTACTCCTAAAAAGAAAAAGGTTACATGTGCTAAGACTAGTACTGAGAAAAACAATATAGAAAGACTAAAGAAAATTGAAGAAACCACTAAGTTATTAGAAGAGGCTTTGAAAACCTTTGATTTCATTTCTACATCCATGGTGGAATACATGATCATAACAAAAGAATATAATAAGGGAAGAGAAAAAGAGGTAATTCCAAAAACATACACTTCAACCACCTTAAAAGAGAAAACAACATCCAAGACAAACTTTGAGGAAATTGAACAACCACCAAATCTAACAAAAGTGACAAAACTTTTTGAACTTCTGAAGCAACCTAGAAAAAGGATGTGATGCTATATAAAAATGGATCCATGTCCATATAATGCCTAAAATGCAAGAAATTACTGAGGATCTTGGTTATTGTCCCTCAAAATAAAAACCTTCATCCACTCTCAACACTATCACAAACAATCCTTCCAAGAAAACTTTAACCTTGGTACATCTGAAACTTGTAGATATCTCATTAAATATGTATCAAGAAAAAAATTTGTTTACTTATCAAAATAAATAAAATTAGTTGCTACTCCTTGCCATGTAGTAGTTGTAGGATCATAGCATTCTCACTATTGCAAGGAGGAGCAAATCATCATCCATTCCAGGCTCACCTTTGTCCTGCACTAAGTGGGGGAAGGGGTTAAGTAGCCTTGTCCTCATATGTCACTTGTTCTTGTCTCTTTTGGCTAGTTGTTAACCTTTCATGAACACATAAGAGCAAGCTTGGGATGTGGATGACATGCCTTAAGTTGACTCACATGTGACATACTTGTTCATGATGTAGCTCAATTTAGAAACATATGACTTGGCATAGGGCTTTCCAAGTTGGCTCTCATGTATTCTTTCATTTTTCATTAGCTACTTTAAAGCACTTGCTCACAGTGATGGTGTAGCAACTGCTTTAAAGTGGGGGCATAAATAGATGACATCTTTTGGAAAAAATTTCTTGGCATGATTTTTCTTTTTTCTTGTGATGTGTCCTCTTCTTGGTGGTTTCATTGGGTTTGATGTTGTCCAAGAGTGTACAATCTACTGACATGGAATGATGTGAATGATGCATCCCATGGGAAATGATCTAACACCTTGACTTGTCCTCTCTTGGAGACATTAGGCACAATGCTCCCTAAGAAGAAGACCTTACATGAACAAAGAAAAATCCCCTTTAGCAAAATTTTTACGTGACATTCAAAAGCATTGACAAAAGAATTTTAATTGTGGCACCTTATTAAACTTATCAGGAGGTATAAATTTGGTATGGTTCAAGTGGGAAGCCCACTCCGAGGCATGAATTTCCCCATAGCCACTTGCATGTGTGTGAATGCATACCAGCCATGAGCGTATGTTTCTCACCTTTTAGGACTTATCACCTAGCGAGCAGCCATGAGTTCTGTCACCTCAAAGCGAGTGTGCATTTTTGGACAAACAACCTAGATCTGATCCACATCATGTTGGAAAAATGATCGAAGCTTGATCCCCCTTCTTATTGTTCATTGTACTTCTCTTTCTTCTAGTTATTGTCATTGCATGATAGTGTATCTTGTTTTGCTGCATATTGTACACCTTGTGTGCATCCTTTGTGCTTATGTTGGTTTGAATTAGGATCTTGGATCCTAGGGGGATTGACCGCTACTTTTATCTTTTTCATCCTTTGTCATTCACATTGGTACAATTGGACCCCTCTTGAATGTCTACTTTAGTGTGAGTTTGAAGAAAGTTCATCCTCTCACTAAGGTGGGGGCTAAATGTAGCATAGAAAAAAGTATATCTTGCTTGATTTAGGGATAATTAATGATAGATTGGACCTAATGTCACCTTGATCTAGTGTTGTGAGGTGTTTTACACATCCACACTAGGTCTTGGGCCCTTGTAAACTAAATAAAATACATGTCTTGTAAAGGTGTTGTAAAGTGTTGTAAATGACTTTCACACTTTTCTAGACTTTTATTAAGTATTTAAGTCTAATGGACCTATCTTTTCCTCAATTCATTAGTGTAAAATGTATTTAATTGCATTCTCACATTAATCTAGAAGGCTTCTAAATTAAACTTAATTTTAATATAGTGTTGTAATTTGTTTTACATGTTCACATTGGATCTTGTTCCTTTCTAGGCTATGTGGACCTCATTTTACTATTGTAGAGTGTATTTAATCACACTTTCACATTGAAATTTGTGTCTCTGGCCCTAATCACCCTTTATATCATCATTAATAGGCTCCTATGACCACATATTGTGCATCCCAAGGCTTATTCTAATAAAAAACCTGACTAGGTCAACATATGAACTTAATTTATGCATCCCGTGACATCCCAGCTGGCAAAAGAGCCCTTGTGGGATCCATTCACCCAAGATGGCGAATGAGTCCCATTTGGGCCATTTTTGATGTTTGAGTGGGAAAACATAGGTTTTAAGTTTAATTTTCTTCAATGCCGGCCTTATGGATCAAATTAATAGGAATTTGAGCGGGTTTCCTAAATAAATAAGCCTCCAACCCTCATTTCATTCAAGTATCATAAGGTATTCATGTTGTCAAGTCAAGCAAGCTAGGGTTGGTCATCAAGATAGCATTCAAGATCATTTTTTCAGACATTCAAGGGCATATTCGTTATCCATTATTGCAGCAATTCAAGATCCATCATCATGGAAAGTTTTTAATTGCATTACTTCATATTCATGCTTCATTATCTTATTTCATCATTTTGGTTTAATTACCTAAATGGGATTTGACCAAGGAAAACCCCCATTCCCTAACAATCAACAATTTTCTCTCTCTTTCTTTGTGTGGTTGCAAATCTAGGTGCTTTGAAGACCTAGAGATCATTGAAGAATAAGTTGTAAACTTGTTGAAGTCATCTCCCTATTGGCAAGGTAAAAATCTTCACAAAAAGTCACTTATAGGCTCGAATTTGGTAGTTTCAGATCCAAACACCTGGAGGTATAGAAAGAGCAAACCGAGAGCTTCCGATTCCAATTTTAGGTTTTTAGAAAAGTCAAAGTGGAATCATTCACCATTAGTGGTGAATGAGTCCTACTATACCTATTTTTCAGAGATTCCTACAGATTCAAATACCCATTTGCTAAAACAGGTGGTCTCTTAAAAACTACATTTATAGGCCCCTAATGTTCATTACTTTTTATCTAGAGACCCATTTTACTCTAAAACCATATAAATCCCAACAAATAACATTCAAAACAATCATATCCCGAAAACCCACCTCCAAAAACCACTAGTGTGACCCATTTTCCACCTTGGGCGAATGAGTCCCCTCTAGTGGGACCCATTCGCCAAGGGTGGTGAATGAGTCCCTTTTGGGGAAAAATTCAATTTTGAGCGGGAATTTCACTAATTTAATAGAATTTTTCAGTGGATGTCGGCCTCTTAGGTCTAAATAACAAGAAAATTAGGTATTTTTTCCTATAAATACACATTTTAGGTCATTTTTCACATCTCCTAGTCATTTTTACAAAGCAAAATCAAGATTCAAGAGAAAAGTATCTTTCACAAGAAGATTCAATAGCATTTCTACAACAAAGTTGAAGCTTTAGGGTAGGATACTAGGGTTTTTGCAGGTCTTCAAGCTCACTTCTTACTCAAGATCTAACATTGCAAAGATTTTATCATGGATTCCTATTGAGAATCATGGAGAAATCTAGGTTGAGATGCAACTAGCCATCAAATCACACCTTATGACTTGATTTCAAAGTGATTCCATCTTCCATTTTCTCTCTATCTTCAGATTTAAGGTTTGCATAACATTTGCATGTCATTCACATTCACTTGAAATGTTGTAAGGTTTCTTGGATTGAAGTCTTGCATCATTCAAACCACATTTGATTCTCTTATTGTAGCACATTAGAATAGGGATTTGTCCTACTTCAGATTTTCCTAGTCTTAGATGCACTTAGGGTTAGGGTTTTATGTATATTTTGTTCATTCAAGGCTTGATTACTAAATTAGGGTTTTGACCAAGGAAAACCCCCCATTAGACAACAAATTCAAAGCTATTTTGTAAGTATTTTTAGATATTCTGATCTAGGTTTCCGTCACAAACTGTTGTGCAAGTGAGAAAGCGTAGATTTGAAACTTTAATTTGTAGAAAACAAAAAAAGGATTGATTCACCATGGATGGTGAATTAGTCTCATTGGAGGTTCTTGTCAGAGTTGAATGTATATTCTAGTACCCATTTGATAGAAACCAGATTCTAGGTAGAAACCCTAACTTGGGACTGATTCACCTAGTGTGGCGAATGAGTCCCAATTAGTCAAAAAGTCAACATATATAGTTTTTCAAAGTGTTTTCCAGTCTCCATTAGGATTACAAGTGCACAAATTCTGTGTTACAACTTTCTGTTTGGTTCTATTTGCATTTTCATTCATCTATTTAGGTTTTTTTCAAACAACACTGTGTTTTCAAACAATTCATATTTCTTAATTTTGCATACATAATCAATAGTATTTTTTAGTTCTTTGCATTTAGTTTACTTCATTTATTGCATCTGATTCACATCCTTCTTTGAGTGTAAACACTACATTTTGGCCCTAATCATATCTCCTTTTAGGTGAAAAACCCTAGAAGGAGCATATAGCATTAGGTAACCAAAATATTTGTTTTCATTTTGGTGAACCTGCATATTGAACATAATCTTTTTGATTTACATCTGCATTTACTTCCTAGCACTCATAGCATTAGCTTTTGCATTATCCTTTGCATTGTTTTTGCATCCTAGGGCTTACCACAATTGCATTAGTGACACCATCATTTAGAGGTCATTATTGCCTTACATTTTATCAAAATCATCACAAAATTCTGCATTTCTATTACTTCTCTACATTTTACAGAACTGGACACATAGGAAAAAGTCAAAAAAATTAGAAAAAACTTAAAAATATCTCTCCTAGGACTCACTCGCCACCCTAGGCAAATCAGTCCTAGTGCACTTTTTACATCATTATTTCCAGAATTTAGTTTCCTTTTTTACACTTTTCTATTTGTTATAGTTTCTTTTATGTTTCAGTTCAATTATTTTCTATTATAATCTAATCATTTACATAAGCATCATTTTCTTTCATGGCACTTATGAATAACATTAGATTTTTATAATGTTCATTTTTAGCATTAGTTCCTAGTTCATTTTGATCAATTTCATTAGAAAACACAAACAAAAGCATCAAACAAACTAATGGACCACTCAAAACAATGAAACACTTTAGGCAAATGATCTCATCCAAACCTCTTAATAGTGATGACTTGGATAGGTAAGATGAATCCTTACAAGGTTTCCTGTCACTAAGTTCATCCACTAAGGCTTGTGATGACAAACCTAAACCTATTAATGATAACCCATTTCCCAAACCTCTTAGTAGTGATGAATTTGATATGTTAGATGAAGCCCTTGAGGACTTCATCTCACAAAATCCATCCACTAAGGTTTGTTGTGAGCAACCCAAAACACAATATGTCAATTTCATTCAACCTCAACTTGTTCTTTATCCACCTTCACATCAACCTCAAACCCCACCTAAACCTAAGTTTATCCTTTACCCACCTATAGATGATGTTATTTCCCACACACATTACACTCAAAATAATCCGCAACCACCACAACCAACCCCTACCTCCTTACCTTTTCCCAATACCACACTGCCTAGTGCTCCCAACTTATGAGAGTATGAACTATTGAGCAACCTAAGAGCACTCCTGCCAAAATCTCCCTTTGGGATCTTCTTCAAAATTCTTCAAGCTACCATTCTCTACTCCAAACAACATTACAAAAAATAGTGGTTCCTACTGGTACAAACACAACTGACGTGGCAACTCTTGTGCAAGGAATGAATACAATGAATGTAGAAATTACCTTTTATCAGCATGAGCTCCCTTCATTAGAATTAAGGAAGAAAAATGAAGCCTTTATGATAATTTCTTAATATAATACAACAGACATCAAACGAACCCTTATTGATAACAGTCCTTCCCTTAATGTGTGTAGTTTCAAAATTCTTGATAGGTTACGTGTGGATAAATTGCAAATGAAAGTTGATTCTTTATCCATTAGGGGATTCGACAATACTACAAAGCAACCATTCAGTGTAATCAATTTACCTATCACAGTTAGAGTAGTCACCTTGCAAACTCCTATTCATGTCATGCCCTATGATCTTGCATACAATCTTGTTTTTGGAAGGCCATGGATTCATGAGATGCATGCGGTACCTTTGACCCTCCATCAAGTAATGAAATATGTCTATAACAATTTTTTTTATCAAGTTGCAATAGACACCGAGCCTAAAAGTTGCTTACAACTTGAAAAAGGAACAAGTCCTCTGAATACTTTAATTCCAACATCTCGCATACAATGTCTTGAGACCAATAAAAAATATGCAAACTCTATTTCTAAATTATTAGGTCACAATTGGGGTACCTTAGAATTCACACCTTCATTCATGGAGAAATACATAACCACACGAAAAGAGAATGAAAAACAAGAACAATCAATGGTTATGACAACTCAAAATTTGGATAAATCCTCCCCAGCATCTATAGGTCATCTAATTTGGCAGATAATACTACTTACACAACAAATTTTGATGAGATAGATTATCAACTCCCACCCGATCCAACGGAAATGGAACGACGTTATGGTCGATATTATGAACTTATAAAACAATTGGGATATAATGGTAAAGGATGTGGAAAGAATGAACAAGTAATTTGTGTTCCTATTGAACCTAATAAACAAGAGACAAAGAATGGGTTGGGATAATCTTTTTCTAACACAACAAAAGAAACTCAATGTCCATCGCTCAACATCAACACCATCTCATGTAAACCAAGAATTAATCTTACATTAAAGCATCCAAAATTTCTTGACATGGATTCACCACCATCTTGGGAGTATGTTGAAAGTGATGAAGAATTGAAACAACTATTAGGAGCTTATGATAAACCCTCTTCTTCCATGAGAAAAGTTACTTGTTCCATGATAAGCACCAAGCAAAAAGATAGTGATATTCATGAAGAACCATATGATCCTGAAATTCCTAAGTCTAATGCACTCCCCTTAGGAGATACAATTTATGTGCCAATGGATATTGATGATAAAGAAAAAGTTATTAAGATTGGGAAGTGCCTTGATGATGAAGAACAAGAAGACACTACAACTTTACTTCATGATTTTCTTGGAATTTTTTCTTGGAAATATTCAGATATGTTAGGCATAGACCCAGAAATAGTCATGCATAACATTGTTCTTTCTAAAAATGCTAAGCCTATTTGAAAAAAGATACTCAAAATGAATCCTAAGATAGCCTTGCATGTTAAAGAAGAACTTGAGAAACTCCTTGAGGTAGGTTTCATTTGACCTATTGATTATTCTCCTTGGATCCCAAACATTGTTGTAGTCGCTAAACCTGATAATTGTATTAGGATATGCATAGAATTTCATGACTTGAATAAAGATTCCTTAAAAGATTATTTCCCTCTTCCTAATATAGAAATGATCGTGGATTCAACTACTAGACATGCTTTATTTTCCTTCATGGATGCATTTTCTAGTTATAATCAAATTTTCATAAACCCACAAGATCAATACAAGACAACATTCACAACCATTTGGGGAACGTTTTATTGGGTCATGATGCCTTTTGGATAAAGAATGTAGGTGCCACTTATCAAAGAGCAATGGAATTGATATTCCATGATTATATACATAAAACCTTGGAATATTATGTTTTTGAAATCCTTGCCAAATCCTTAACAAGACAAGACAATGTGAATGTTCTTTGACAAATATTTGAATGCATACATAAATATAACATGAGACTCAATCTGAAAAAGTGTGTCTTTGGAGTAGATAGTGGTAATATCTTAGGGCTCAACATATTTCACAGAGGCATTGAGGTGGATACCAAGAAATTGATGCTATGATCAATATGCCACCTCCTCAAAATATTTATGAATTGTACATGTTACAATGATGAATTCAAGCTATCTGTCATTTTTTTTCCTCCTTAGTTGTTCGAACTTTACCTTTCACACATCTCCTCAAGAAGGATGTGAATTTTTATTGGAATGAAAATTGTAAACAAGTCTTTGAGAGTTTGAAGGAATACCTTGCAACTCCACCTATTTTACAACCTGCTATTCCAAACAAACCATTTATCCTTTACATAGTCATGTCAGCCCATGCTCTTGTAGCATTGTTGGCTCAACAAGATGATAATGAAAAATCATATCATGTTTATTACATTATTCAAACCTTAATTGATTACAAAACTCAATATACACCAATCAAAAAAAATGTTTGGCTCTTTTATTTGCTACTAGTACATTGTGGCATTATTTACTAAATGCTAAAATACAAGTCATGACAAAATTTGATCTTCTCAAACACCTCTTCAAAAAAATAGACCTATCAGGATGTCTCACTAAATGAGCAATGTTGTTGACTCTGTTTGACCTTAAGTTTTTTTCACAAAAAGAAATAAAAGGCCAAGCCTTGACCAAACACTTAGTTGATGCTCCTTCTCCTCTCACATTACTTGGCAATTACTCTTTTCCTAATGACAGTGTGTTACCACTTGCAACTAACATATCAAAACTCTATTTTGATGGATCTAAGTGTAGAACAGGCTCCTGTGTTGGGGTTATATTAATCCCACCTATAGGAAAGCCTATTCTCTTGTCCTATCGATTAAATTACCTATGTACCAATAACAACATCGAATACGAGGCATTAATTGCTTGGTTACGCATTGCTTTAGTCATGGGTGTCAAAGATATTAAGATCTTTGGTGATTTACAATTAGTAATCAAACAAATCAATGAGACATATCAAGCTAAAAATGATAAATTATCCAAGTACAAAGATCTTATCATGCACTTGTTAGAAAATTTTCAGACATTTAGCATTGATAACATTCCATGAAAAGATAATTGACTTGCAAATGCAATGGCCAGTGTTGCTTTTCTTATCTCCCCTCAAGATTTTTGAAAACATTTCACATTCACTATCACCCTATTATGTCACCCTCGATTAACTACCACACACATGAGGTTTTAACAATAGATGAGGAAAACTGGAGTGAATAGTATGATGCCATATTTAACTATTTGAAAAATGGTACATTTCTTGAACCGACAACTAAAAACCTATGTGCTCATATACAAAAGCTTTCATCTAAATATGTCATACTTGTTGATGTGCTATATCGACGATCATTTAATAGTATCCTACTTCAATGCTTAAACAAATCTGAGATACCCCTAGCACTTCACCAAGCCAATGAGGGTACTTGTGGTGGAAATTTTGGAGGGGAAACATTGGTTCAAAAACTTATATGTATTGGGTATTATTGGCGCAACATGGAGCGTGATTGCTTTGACTACATTCACAACTGTCATAAATGTCAAGAACATAGCAATTTACATCATGCTCGTGCTAGTGAAATTCAAACTCAACTTCTGATATGGCCCTTCGTGGTTTGGGGATTGGACATTATAGGAAAAATTTCACCTCCCTCTTCTGCTAGACATACCTTTATTATCACTAACTATGATTATTTCACAAAATGGGTAGAGGCTATTCCTCTACACTCTACCACATCTAAGGTAATATGTCGTTTCATTCTGGAACAAATTATTGCTCATTTTGGAATCCCTTCTGCATTAGTCTTTGATAATGGAACTTAAGAATAATGAAGTGAAGAAAATTTTGGAGACCTCTAATATCTAACATCATTTGTTGACACCTTATTACCCGCATTCTAATGGTCAAGCTAAATCAACTAATAAAGTTCTTGAACAAATTTTTTAAGAAAAGTGTTAATAAAAATCATAGGGATTGGCGCACACAATTACACACTAACTCATTTGACTACAAAATCTGATGAAACTGTCTAACAAAATATGTAAAATTCGATGTTCGTCAGGTGCTTGTAAAATTTGATGTGTAATTTTCAATTTTTTGAAATTTTATCCCCGATGGTCGTCAAACTTTCAACGAACCTGGGGTTCGTCGAAATGTCAGCTATCATTTTCATTGAAATTTTGACAAACATGAAAAATAGAAAAAAAATCAAATTATGGTCAACATAAAGAAAAGTGAGTTCGTGCCTGATTTATTGTGACAATGTTTTGCTCTACTTGAGATAGTTTGTGGAGAACTAAGGATGATTTTCTTGGGAAAAATTAAAAAAAATTCAAGAAGATATCGCCAGGTTGAGGGTAGTCATTGTCTTTTTGTAGAATTCAGTTGTGAAGTTAGATTTGTAGTTCCAAGTTTGAGAATTATATTTTAAAGTAACATCTCATCAGATTATATTTTTAGAGGTTAAGGGTTTTGAGAATTTCATGTCCAGATTTTGTTGTGTGGAATCACCATAAGATCACAACCAAGGAACAGATTCTTGTGACTGTAATTATGTGATCCATAACTCTATTGGTCATGTGGCACAATTGTTCTATAACAAATACAGGATGCATTCATGTGTGAACCAAGTTTAATGTGTCTATGTTGTGATAGAAATGGAGGCACTCGTATAATGTAGTTAATTCAGGTTGTATAATGTAGGTGTCAATCATCATTGGGTGCATTAAGGTTGTCTCAAGTTTAATAGGTTAGGATGTAATTATAGCATGATCGAAGAGTGATTACCTCTTGCTACAATAAAGAGCCTATAACTCTGGTTGATATGCAGAGTGGTTGTGTTATATCAATTATATAGTGCATTCAAGCACAACCCATGTTTAATGGGCTATTCTAGAGTGATCAAGATTTTCTAAACCTTATGAATGTTACTTGACATATATTTGCATAATCTCAAATTCCTAGAGGCTTTTGAAGTATCAATGTATCCTATATAGGGTTTAGAATGATTTCTTTTAATTAAAAAAATAAATAAATGATGTATTTCCCTGTAATTAGATAATGTGGAGATGTACTAAATATGTCCCAGCACACTATCCTCTTTGGAATTGTATTCATTACTCCAGCTACTAGGGTTTTGCATGTGACATCTTTAATATCTTCATGACCGTGGCTTTTAAATAGATCTCAATCTTTTCTTTAATCCCTTTCATGGTAACCCTTGAGTTCCATAATCCACCTTCAATCTCTTCTAAGAACGTTGTCTTAAGCTAGACTGCATAATATGCATATAAAGCAAGTCCTTCATACCTACCATTGTTCCAAACCACCACTCACTGCCTTGCTTAAAATGTTGCCTCCATAAGCACAATAACATGTTTTAAAATCATGGTTGCCAGTGATTGACCATTAAGCTCACCACTTTCATCATGAAGATACAATGAAATTTTTGTCTTCAAACTCAAGGCATTATGGAAGATAACATTGTGAATTGTTTGTTGTGTACAATTCAATTTTCTTGCACATTTACTGCTTTACTAACTTCCTTTAAGACTGGGTATTGCACCCTCAGCTGCAATCTCAAACAGCTCAATCACTATCACTTGAAGATTTCTTTCACTTGAGCACATCCTTCTATAAAATTAAACTAGCATACCCTATGGGCTTCCTACTTACTGAGAATCATTGTGTTGTTTCATGAGTATTGTAGTTCTTAAGATCCTTCAACCTTATTGACACTACTTCAGTCCACAAAGGTGTGTCACTATTCTCCCATCTTTGATGAGTCTCAAAACACTACTCAAACATACAGTCCACTACCTCCATTATACATTAGCCGTAAGAAGAAACAATTGAACCTATGATTACCACTATTACTTCATTTTGACAGTCATTCCCTAATTGCATTTTCCTTGTCTAACACTGTCAATAGCATTTGAAAAACCCTTAAGGTCAGCAAGGGGGTAAGGAAAATCACTATTAAAATCTCCACTTTACTATACAAGGTTTGAGCTTTATTATCTTGTCGCTACTCAACCTCTTTTTGACTGTCACACCTCAAGTGACTATCATTCTTCTTACCATAGACTGTATTTACAAATGTCACTAAGCTACATAGTGTGCTTGTTATTG
>VDFB02000003.1:281443418-281496357 GCA_007258455.2 Sequoia sempervirens
ATTAGATATCCAATTTATAGCACCAAAATATTACATTTTAAAATGTTTTTCAAATTAGATATTAGACACGAATTGGATATCCAAAATAAATCGGATATCCAATTTTTAGTAATTTGGCTTGGGCATTGCTATGGAGCAATGTACTGATAGCCAACTCAAAAAAAGTCAACTCGAGATTTTTCACTTTTTTTGGCGAGTTCAAAATGTTGATTTTTTCATGTTGCCACTTTTTGGCCCATCATGATCCTGCACATACCTAGGTCTAAATTAGGTAGTTTTTATTGCTAAGATGGATCACTCCTTTCTTTGAAGGCCATACACTTATGATTGGGTCAAGTGTTCTTTTCTTTAGAAAATTCCTATTGCATTTTTGATAGGTTAATTATGATTTGATTAGATGGGTTATGAAGTACTTATTTCAAACAAATATCTTTGTGAAAGAAGTATATTGGAATGAAATTAAATATGATTTGTATTCCAATGTAAAAACTACAAACAATGGAAATAATTATTTCAACACATAAACTATTATGTAGTAGTCAATTAAAATAAAAAATCTTACTCTATATTAGTTAGGATACACAACTAAGAAAATGATATAAAGTTACTTATTTATCCTAGAGGAACTAAGTATATAGTATACAAAGAAAACCAACAAACCCACAACTACCCCTATTTTGAAGGAGTTTAGTTTTCTCCCCTTCCTGATCTCGCTAATATTGTCTAATTATTTTAAAGAGAAGAAGGGTCATAACACAACTTTATTCAACCCAGTAAATAGCTTGGTTAATGAAACTTGACAAAAGAAACAAAACAATTGCTACATTTGGCATTTCATGTTGAATGAAGAGTGGTGACAATAATCTACTTATAGTTTAATAAAACACTATTTTTTATAAGAAGGCTTCACATTAGAAAGATAAGTGTTGCTTATAGTTTAATAAAACACTATTATAGTTTTACCAACATATACTATTGTATGTTTGCATGGCTTCTTAGTTAATATATGGGGAGGTAGAGATAGATGGGGAGAGAAAGAGAGAGAGATAGAGATATATGGGAAGAGAAAGAGATATGGAGATATATGGGAAGAGAAAGGAAGAGGAGGTGGACATAGAGAGTCAATGATAGGGGATAGAGAGGGAGAGATGGTGAGAGAGAGAGGGGAGATAGAGAGGGAGGGAAAGAAAGGATATAGATAGAAAATATAGAGAGAGGAGTGAGAGGGAGATAAAAAGAGAAATAGAGATAGAGATATAGAGCAGGAGAGATGGAGGGAGAGATGGAGTGAATGAGAGAGAAAGGGGGGAGAGGGAGAGATAGCTCAATAGATAGAGGGGGGAAGAGGCGGGAGTGACATAGATAGCAGGAGATATAGAGATAGAGAGAGTGACAGGGAGAGATATATCAATCACCCTCCCTATATATCTATCTATTCATCCTTATCTCTCTACCCATCTCTATATCTTTTTCTCCCTTTCTATTTGTATGTTTATCATTATCTCCCTCTCTCTCTATATTTTCTTCCCTATATTTATCTTTGTCTCCTTAAGTGTGCAATGGGTACATTGAAGAGGTCTTAAAGGAGAATTATCATATCTTTAATCAAATGGCATGCTACCTTGAGCATAACTCCCCAAGGATAGATGCCATCCTTGGATTGTTGACATGAAACAACCAATCAAAATTTAGTTTCTCTCTTTCATATTAATATATATTACTATTATATTAAATATATATTATATTAATTATATTTTGTATTATATAAAAATATACTTATTATTAATTATTAATTATAATAATTTTATCCATATTTAATAATTTTGTTAAAGAATATAATATATAATTTTAATAAGTTGAATAATTATATTATTTATTATGTAAAATATAGCTAGTATATACTTAACTATATTGTAGAATATTAAAACCTAGCTAAATGGCGCCAAAATTTTGAACTTAATTAACATATTGTAAAAGCTAATGAAACCAGGTTGTAGCTCATCAAATTGGAGAAGTGAAAGGTCAATGCTAGTGCCAAGGAAGAGTTTGGAGTAGTTAAAAAAAGGTCAATGTCAGCGCCGAGGAAGAGTTTGGAGTTAAAACAAGGTCAATACTAGCGCCGACAAAGAGTTTGGAGGAGTGAAAAAAAAGTCAATATCAAGGCCGAGGAAGAGTTTGGAGGAGTGAAAACAAGGTCAATACCAATGCCGAGGAAGAGTTTGGAGTTAAAACAAGGTCAATACTAGTGCGGCCGAAGAGTTTGGAGGAGTGAAAACAAGGTCAATATTAGCGCCGAGGAAGAGTTTGGAGGAGTGAAAACAAGGTAAATACCAGAATCGAGGACAACGTTGAGGGAACTCAGGGAAAATTGACGACCAAGGGGAAATGAGTACTATAAGTTTGGCACCCCCATTCTCTTTAACCTTCAATTTTCATGCCTAGTTTCCAAAGATCTTCTCGTACATTGGCACCCCCATTCTCATAAAATGGTATAAGATAAGACAGAAAAAGTAAAATAGCTTATACATAACATATCCACCTACAATCCCATTCAAGAATTTTAATTAATTCCTTGAATTAAACCTAAAACAGGAATCATACACACCACAACAGTGAGATGAACGAAACAACCCTTGATCATTTTATTCAAAATTCAGATATCCTTGAACAATGGAGAGACATGAGTTTGAATTAATTATATCAATTCAAATGCCAGTACTTTCATAAAACATCAAATCCCCATGAATTCAAAACCTACTACAGAATGACTCAAAACCTAAATTGCATTTTCCCTAAAACCATCAAACTTTATAATTTGCTCTGCAACTTCATCTAGACTCGACCAAAAATATCTAACTTGCTAACTTGTACTTCTGGCCTTGAAATCCTTCTTATAGAAAAAGGAGGAGCAAACAAGCATTGGGCCAGAAAGCACACGTGTCACCAGCCAATTGGACCACCTTGTGATATTCCAAAAATTTGTTACAACAACAATCTCCCGAGAGAATCTTCTTGTTCATTGTGCCTGCTGAGAATGGTTGATGCAAGAACAAAAAACTTCAAGAATTCTGCACCTAGACTGTCACCAAAAAAAAAAACTGGAATCTATTGTAACTACAATAGTTGATTTGTCAACCGTTAGCAGCCTACTCCTTTTAATGCTTCCTCAATTAAATATACATTTACCCATTTATGGTACTCTTCATCAGTTGGCCAATCAAAATTGATCACCTCATTCACCTTGACACTATAAGGTTTGTACTTAACTACCACCTAATTTGCTTCTCTTTCAAAAGACTCCAAGAATGAGATGGTGCTAATGATTTTGTCCATACAGCTCACCAACAAATCATAATCTAAGTTACCCTATTTTTCAAGGTTTTGTAGTCCAAACATGATATAAAGTGGCTCTTACAATTTTTGTGATTACTGTAGCTTGTGTAAGAGGCCCCATGGATACTATTGTAATTGTAGGATGGATGAATAGGGTGTAGGATGAGAAATAAAGAAGGTATAGCTGCTGTCCTCAATATTTTTGTGAAGAAAAGCATGTGAAATGAGAGGTTCAATTCTAGGTTTCAACAAAACATGTATGGGAGATATGATTTTATGAATTTTTATCCATGTGTAGACCTAATGGGTTATTTCTGAACACTAAATATAAATGATATACATACGCGCACACACTCACACACATATATATATGTATGTATATGTATTTTTAAATGTAAATGTAAATGCAATTACTAGATGCTCTCCTAGAACAATAAATGCAACATATCATTAAAGAAATCTATATCTATGTATATAAATGTGTATTTCTAAATGCAAGTGTAAATGCAAAGAGAATATGGTTTTGTAGTGTTATAGATACAACATATCCATAAATTAATGTAATTTAAATTCTAAAGTCTTCAACACATATAATATGAAATCGATCAAACTATTAAACTACATGAGAAATAAATGAAAACAATAAATGCATATGTATGTGTATTTGTAAATGTAAGTGTAAAATAAATAAGAATAATGAAAATTATAAAAGAATACAAGGAAAGGTCTCTTTCCTTCTTGGTAGTGATAACCTCCTCCACACACAACCCTTAAAAATTATGAATAGAGGAATATAATCTTTGAAGAACTCAAAGTTGATTCTCTCCTACCTAATGCAATTAGTCATTTTATCCTTATTACTAGAGGCACATTGACCAATTATTCATAATAGAAGAATTTGATCATACTTTTCCAATGATGGCATTATGAGAAAAACTTTAGGTTAAATGAATAATTCCTAGCTAAGTTCTTTAAATCATGTCCAACCAGATAAGAGAAGACCACTACTATGTGTACCTGGATACCATGGAGAAAGGCTAGTCTTTGGGCTCTTTCATCAATCATCCTACCTTAAAACATACCAAAAATCTCCTAGCAATTAGACATAGGAAGATTTAATATGACTAAAAAAAATTATTGCCAAAGCTGAAACTTATGATGACTTAACCAAGCCAAGTACACACTCCCTCCCATTAACCACTTAGACATATGGAAATTAAATGTAAATTTGCTGCTATTTTACCATGTAGGTGTCCAATAAACCACTTGGTGGTGTTTCCCTTCAAGTTTATTTACTTGAATGAAGAGAAAAAGTCCTTTGATTACAATTAGAGAATACATTTGAGGCCTTGGTTGTGTAACTGGTGGACCATAGTCACATTTAACACTTGTTACAAAGTTTGGGAGTTAAAATTTTAAGTAGATTTGATTTGTGATGGACACATTTGGATGGTAGTAACAATAGCTTGCATTAATCTATCAAGACTTGATTACCTTATAACTTGTGAAATTCTAGCGATGAAATGATAGATTAATCATAATGTCACCTTGGGATCACATCACCATGAAAGAACTTCATCCAACATCCTTATGAGTGTAGGTACCACCAAATAGGTATTTGTCAGATTTGTCTTCCTTGAGTGAGGGAAATTTAGGAAGAGAAGAGGAAAGCGAGACATGTAGTATGTCTAAAAGAGGGAGATCAACTAGAGGTCAAAAGATTAGAAGAAAATTCCGTAAACGCATGGAATTTTTTCTTGTTGAAGGGGGGTAATGTTCTTATGATGATGAGAGCATAGGTGACGTCGAGGTTCCCTTGAGGTACAAACATATACGGAAACAATAGGTACCCAAGGAACTTCCTCCAATAAACACCGATTTTTGTGTCAACGAGAGGATATATCGCATAGCACCATCGTCATTACATGGTTTGGGCCTATTTTGCATGGACAACATAAAGGTCTGTTACAACAAAGTTACTGAATTGATGGAGTATGTTGGACCCTGTTATAGTTACAAAGATTGGATGCAATTGGTTCGATATACACGAAGTATGCGTAGGTATGCACTATCAGCAAATTATATACAACTAAAAGATAAGGATCAAAATAAAGGAGTGGCTATGTACATTGAAGGAAGGCCAAAAGCATCAGGGAATATTGTAGGGTTTATAAATAGTACACGACCTGGGTCAACAAATAAGCAACCCAATTGCATATTCGAGGCATGCAAGGGAAACCATGTATTCGTATGTGAGATAAAATCAATAACTGTAGGGGAAGAGTTGCTAATCGATTACAATTTGAATCACTTAGTTACAAACATGGTTACTATGGGGGTGGTACGTACTATGTACCATTTTACCCAATCTCCAATTAATGACTACAATATACCATTTTATTCTTATGTTTTTTTTCATAAGTCTATTGGTTTCATTTCAGTAAGTTTTTTTTATATTTAATTTTTGTCACAGGGGGACATTGATCGTACGGAGAAGGCTCTATCCCATAGCATAGATCGTGATGTATCTTCAAGCACTTCTACCCGACAGGTTTACCTCATTGTAATTGTACAAATTAGATACAAGCAAAATGTTTTATTATTATGTTTTTTTCATAAGCTTTTTGGGTTAATTTCGATAATATTTTTAATATTCTTGTTGCAGTCGACTGATCAGGGAAATGAACTAGTAGTAGAGGAGAGCATCCATAGTGAGGTGTAGTCAATATTTTGTGATGATGACATCGCTTATTCAGCAAACCCTCTCGATACGATAAAGAAGATCCAAAAAAAATGCAATGAAGAAATGACTAAGTTGATGTTCATAGTGTCTCAAACAGATGAGATAAGAGAGAGGGTTAAAGTATTGAATGAGAGATTACAAAACTTGCAAGTAAGCTATCATGAGGTCTTTAATTATAACATAAGTTCATTCATGGTTTTATATTTTGTACTCTTTTATGTCATAAACTAAAATATGTGTTATTTTTACAAGGTTATTTGGCTCCTCATGATGCTCCTGGCCCTGATCAGGGTACTACAAGTGTTGTCCGAGGAGTAAGGGTTGGTACAAGTGTCCATCCTGATCTTCCTACGCATAGATCACATCATCTAACCCCATCATCCATGCCTATATTGTCATCTAAAATGTCGGCAACACATACCATGTAGGCATTCGTTAATGCACCCTCTGGTAGCAAACACATACTAGAACATGCGTCAGGACATGTACCTAGGGATGCAGAGGCCACTAGTACTGGTGATGTTTTAGCAACATTTCCTGGATCTTCCCGTATTACTAGTACGGGAACATTCTAGTCACACTTGTGGTGACTGAGGATTTCATTCCCATAAAGATAGAGAAGGTCCCAGGTACTTTAAAATGTTTTAATTATCATTCTATATAATCCAATTGAAATTTACTTATTGATCGCTCTTTTTAGACTATTGATCCCATGATAATTTTGCAAGAAATGATTTTTTTTATAAACATCTAAGTGATATTACATTGGAGCTCTTCGGGCCCACCATACGTACACGGTGGAATGCCCAAAATCAAGATTTAAAAGATGAGCTCATTAACCATTTAGTTGCGTTGTTCAGTGATAAAACATTCAATCGAACCAAGGTCCTTAAGAAAGTTGGTACCTATCTAAAGTATGCGAGGGACCAATATAGGTCACATTTAAAGAAGAACAAAAAGTACGAGCGTCCCCCCATGATTTTAGAGCAGGAGTGGAAGGACCTGGTGTCTGATGGAAAGGAGAAGGCTGAAAAGAGAAAAGGAAAGACACCACCAGGCCAAGGAAGGTGTGTGATATAGAAGCATAAATCTACAAAAAATCCCGATTAATCGTGATTTTTAAAAAATCTGCAGGCTAGACAATTTTTCCCCTAATTTTTTGAAAAAATCATTGAAATTTTGGTCAATGATTTTTTTCCATTTCAAACTGCAAAATTGCCAAAAAAACGTGTTTAAAATCTGCAAAAAAAATGTGAATAAAATTGAGCTGATTTTTGCACAAAAGAAACCATGAGACCATGGCTTGTTGCTTACTATTATGCTTTCATAGATTTTTTCCAAGCATCCATAGCTTGTTTGAGCACTTGTTTTAGGCTTTAGCCATAGCAAGTAAGGCAATGAACTTTTGATAAAATGCTTTGGTAGACATGTATAAAATGCAGAATAGACAAGGGCAAGTTGAACTCGCTTGAAAGGGCCGTTCAAAGAAATAAGCTCATGGTGATGGAATGCCATGAAAATAAAATTGCTATGGATTGTCATGGCATTCCATCACCGAGATCAGATTTCTTAGGCATTTTTCAAAAATTCACTTTGTCTATGTTATTGCTTACTATTATGATTTGGTAGATTTTTTCCAAGCATCCATAGCTTGTTCAAAAGCACCTATTTTAGGTTTTTTACTTTTTAGCCATAGCATGAAGGCATTGAACTGCTTTGATAAAAATTCTTTGGTAGACATGTATGAAAAAATGTGGTAGCATAGAAAAGGTAGTGAACTATTTGAAAAATGCTTCAAAAAGGGTCGTGGTCTCATGGTGATGGAATGCCATAACTAATGCCATGACAAGCAAATTGTTATGGATTGTCATGGCATTCCATCACCATGAGACCATTTCTTTGAGGCATTTTTGAAACAGTTCACTGCCTTGTCTATGCTATTGCTTACTATTATGCTTTGATAGATTTTTTCCAAGCATCCATAGCTTGTTTGAAAAGCACCTATTTTAGGCTTTTAGCCATAGCAGCAAAGGCGTGAACTGTTTGATAAAATGCTTTGGTAGACATGTATGAAAAATTTGGTAGCATAGACAACTGTCACCATCTGATATTTATGCAGTTGTAGTATGTTTTGTGCAATGTAATCAGCGATATGAATATAACCAACAAAAATCTATTTTCTCTAATTCATGGATTGTTCAAACTCTGTATTTTATTTTCTCTCAATGTCTGTATGCTATGGAAATGCCATTATTATTATTTTTTAAAGTAGTTTCTGACTGTTTTTCTTTAAATTTTTGTGTCTTTTTGTAAATCCAATTTTTTCCCGATTTTTTCAAAAAATCCAAAACTTTTGGTTTACCAATTTTTTCCCCAAACGATTAATGCTGCTATGTGTGATACTATAAAAAATGTAATTATATACTGATTACTCTTTCTTTTTACATAATCTAATGTATTTCAAACTTTTCATAGGTTGCCCGACACATCGAAGGCAACAAAGGAAAGACTAGAAAACACGGCAACACAAACTTGGCTCACGGTGGTTATATGAAATTAGGCACTAATTGTAAGTATCAATAAATGAAATATTGCATCCAAATTATAATAAATTGAAAACAATTTTGGTTTTATCACACCATAGAAGAAAAAATTCATGATCTTATGCAAAAATGTAGGGCTCTAAATTCAACAGAGTTCCCACAGAAGAGGACCTGAAGTTTTCCTTCCAGAAGGCTATGGAGCCATGGCTGAATGCCTAAGATTCTTGCTGGGAAAACACAATCTTCTATTGCATTCGATATGCAAGTAAATAAACTCAATAAATTTTATTTAAAATTGAATACTTGTGCAATCTATTCAATATTAATTTCCACCATAAAGTAATTACATGTCTATTTTTTTAAACATTCAAGCAATGATAATATTGCACATGACATTGGAATGCAACCTGGTGAGGGTAGAGCACAACGTGCAAATGCAGGTCATGTTGTGCATCCTAGTACTTTAGAGCATATAGAGCATGATGAACATGTTGAGCATGATCAGGCTAGAGAAGATTAGGAATATGATGTGGCCCCATCAGGTAAAGAGGACCACTCTAAAGTTCTTTTAAACATATTTAATTGAAATTGGTGTATTAATTAATGTAACCTTTCGTGTTTCAACTTTAGAGCATGTCGAGCATGATCAACGTGTTGAGCATGATCAAGCTAGAGAAGATCAAGAACATGATGTGGCCCCATCAGGTAAATAGGACCACCCTCATGTTCTCTTAAACATATTTAATTTCAATTGGTGTATTAATTAATGTAACCTTTCATGTTTCAACTGCAGATCAGGATTTAGAGGGTGTTCAACATGTTGAGCATGAGTCTATAACAAAAGTTCATGAACATGATGTGGACCAATCAGGTAAAGAGAACCACTCTAATGTTCTTTTAATTAATGAAATACTTGTAACAATAATAATAAAACATATCAGTTTAACATTTCTTTCTTATTGTAGTAGACCCCCCCTTGCAGCGGCATCCATGTCATGAGTAGACAACTAGGCATACATTAAGATCATGAGTAGAGGGCAAAAAAACTAAAGGGGGGACGGATATTGATTTAGAAAATGATACTCCACTTCAGCTTTATGTAGCTTTAAAAAAGAAACCAAAAAAAAGTGATTGTAATCATATCATGACAACCATATTTTTGATAATATGTAAAAATTGAAAGAATGAATATACTATGTTAATGAATGAATGTGAATATGTTAATTAATAAATGTTATATGTTATTAATGGATGAATGAATGATTAATGTTATATGATTGGGTATGGGGAATTGAGAGTGATGTGAGGGGGGGGGGAGGGGCCAAATGAGCTTCTACCATCATGTGGTTGGCCCTGTTAAGTAGAGAATGTTAAACTATTCTCGAAACAAAGAGAAGCTCAAGAAGGTAATGCACTTTTAAATATAAGAAATGCATTGTTTGAAGCATCAAACCAATATGTAGTTTGTATGTATGATCAGTCGTTAGTCTCTGTGATGGTACATTTCCACAAATATATATTGTTTTTTTAAAATGCATTGCTTCCTCGAAATTTCAACGAAACCCACTAACGAATCACCGAAAAGGTTCAACGAAGTTGGTACCATAACTCCTTGCGCATTTCGTCGCAATTTCGATGAACTTCTGGTGTTTTTTTCGATGCTACTACTTGCCCATTTCGTCGCACTTTTGACGAACATTTTCTGTTGTTTCAAAGCTACTACTTGCCCATTTTGTCGCACTTTCGATGAACATTTGGTGTTGTTTCAACGCTACTACTTGCCCATTTCGTCGCACTTTTGACGAAAGTTTGGTGTTGTTTTGATGTTGCTCCTTTCCCATTTCATCAAAATGGCTACGAACATTTGATGTTGTTTCAACGCTACTCCTTCTGGGCCATTTCATCAAAATGGCGACAAACTTTTGGTGTAATACATCGGTGGATACATGAAGTTTTCATCGATATTCTGACAAAAGCCTGAGTCATTTTATGACGCTGATGACTGACGAATCTGTGCTGTTATTTCAATGTTTAATTCATCATTGGCCTTTCGATGAAAAAACATTAATGAAAATATTTTTGTGATTTCGTCGCTTGTCTGACAAAGATTTGTTGAACGATCGACGAACATCCGTCGAAAAATGGTGTCAAGTTCAGTAGTAACATTACACTCTTTTGGCTTATCGTACAAGTGTATGATCTTCCACAAGGACCACACCTTATAATTTGGTGTATGGTAGTGAAGCAATAATGCCCTTAGAGTTATATATCCGTACACTAAGAATTTATCTTCAAGGACTTGTCGATGAACCAAATTATAAGAAACAATGATTACAACAGCTTGATATGGCCGATGAACAACACATTAATTCTCTTGAACATCTTCAAGCTTATTACAAATAAAAACATAATCATTAAAACCTTAATGTTATTCCTTGATCATTCCAAAAGGGTGACTTAGTTCTCTCTACTAATTAGCGTAATGTCAATGCCGACCCAAATGAATGCAACAAATTTAGTTCTAATTGGTTAGGACCTTACATCATTGACACTATTTTTTGGGTCTGGTGCATACATGTTAACGAAATTAGATGACATACCCCTTAAGGAACATATTAATGTCGCGCCTCTGCGACGATATCATCTCTAGTCTTTTTGAATAGTATGAAAGATAAAAGCAGTGTTGTCTAAAGTTATTTGGTTACATTCTAAATACTTTCACATTGCTTCATTCTCAACACCTGATCATGTGTTTTTCTTGAACACTAAGGTAATTATTTAGGTTATTTTTGTAATTACTTTAGGTTCCATACTATTCATTCTTGTGTTATGTTAAATTTGATCCTTATTTGAATTATAGGTGTATCTAATTTAACATACCCTCCTTCAAATAACAATGTTGTATCTAAAGTGGAACTGAAATATATTTTACATTAGATCATATCAATAATGTTAAATTATGTAGACATTAATTAAATAATTTTACACAAGGGTATGTGTAGCATCATCATGGAAAAAATAGGCCCTTAAGTGGCAAAAAATTCAGAAAAATCCGAGTTAGGCAACTTGACATAAAAATTTGAATATGTTATCTATATTATTTCAAAAATATGTACAAATAGAATTTGTAGAAAATTGAATGTAGTTTCTAAACTACTAGGTTTATTTTAAAAAGGAAAAAATATATTTGGTGAAAATTTGAAATTTCAATGTAGTAGTACTTAAATTTCAGGGAAAAAATAAGAAGTAGGTGTCTGTCTGACCACCCTAACCACAAGAAAATGATAATATTTTTTATAAGATTTTAGATATAAGTAGAGGACTCATGTCCTAATGTGATACATATTTTTTTGTAATTTTTTTCCAAGTAAATAATTAATTATGATTTTTTTATTACAACTTTTAAAAAATATAAAAACTTGTGCGTCTAACCACCTTAACTTGGTCAAAAATTCATGAAATTCATTTTTTCTTTTTAATCCTATAGTATACGAAGCATAGAAAGTGACACATGTTTTGGATTCAAAAAATGTTATACTATTTGAAATCTATAGATGTTTTTCAATCAGCATGTCAATCAAGACTTTAGTCATAATTTAAATAGAAAATGAATAATAATTATTTATTAAATTCAAAGTAAAACATAATTTATATTGGTGGAAAGTTGAGAATATCCTTTAAAAACCCTTTTCATTTCATTAATTTTGGGAAAAAAAAAAGTTATCAGCCACATACCCTACAAATACCCATCATATCGCCACTTTTTGGCCCATCATGATCCTACACATACCTACAAGTAATTTAATTAATCACATTGCCTTTCAAAAAAATTAAGAATAATGTAACACATCAAATTCTTGTATATATATATATATATCCAATTTTTTATGTACATCTCATCACAATATATAATATCACCAAGATCTGTGAGAACTAGACCCCTCGAGATCTAGTACTCATGATTCGGTACCTGGACATTGTGAGACGGTTGTGTGTGATTGTGATTATGATCCACTAACCCTGAGTGCAAACTATAGACCTTGTACTCACCCAAGGGCCACATGATGCTCCTCTGCTATCTAATCCCTCTCTGCCTATAGCTGTGATATCTCTACATGCAGTCTCTTCACCTCTACTAAAGTCTAGGATGATTGTCCTGTGGTCTCAGCTTGGCAGAGTTATCTCCTCATGCTCTCATAAGCTGCCCATAGCCTCACGAAAGGTATAAGTGACTCTAGATCCTCGTCCACGATCAGTTGGGGCATATAATTAGGGTCCATATCCTCCTCTTTGATGGATGCAATTACTATCTCTACAAAAGCTTGGCGATAGAACTCTCGTCGATCTCTCATCGCTCCTGTAAAGTAGAAAGAATACACAATCAATACAAATCATAATATATATATATAAATAAAATTGTAAACACTAAAGTACATGCATAAAATCAAATATCATCACCTATATCTCTAGTAGGCTGAGAGATATCAACCTCATCCTCTCTAGGGGGCATGGAGGATGTGCTAGTCTCTCCATGATCATGGGTACTAATGTTTGCTATAGCTACTACACGTGATCTAGTCATATGAGTGTGTGAGGACTCACTCCGTTCATGCCGATCCTCAACCACTTCCTCATCACCATCACTCAGGGCTTGCTCCTCCTCATACTCCTCCTCCTCATCCTCCTCTCCTCCATCCTGGCCCTCATAGTCAGGATCGACATATGAATCATACTCATCATCTATAACATTAGTAAATATTCCTGCCACCCTATATTATACATCCTCAACCCTGTCCTTTGCCTCGTCTCCTTTATCTGGTGCTGGTCTTACATCACCTATAGGGACATCCATCAAAAATATACGAGTTTATCATGTCGTTGACCACCACTCCTCATGATCATCTATGTTATCAGCATCATCAGCATCAAAGACTGGTGGTCGATCGTGATCTAAATCATTAGAGTCACTTTTGAAAACATGGTCTATAGTGAGTCGTATGGTATCACCTAGCCTTTGGGAACTCTCCACTAATCTCCTATTAAAGGGGCACACCCTTGATGGTGTCTACACCTTCCCAAACTATCGTATGAGTCGACCATAATAAAAAGGACATACTACATAGTCATGTCAACCAGCCAAAAATCTATCCATCTGCATCCTCCTCAATTGTCTTGTCGTATTTGGCCACTGTAGTGTGAGTAGATAAGGTCTCCAAAGGATCTCATCCTCCTCCAGCCGATCAAATTTCACCCTCCAAAAATGAAAGTCTCCATACTACCACAAGCATCATAGAGGATAATCAAAGGCTTATGGATATCCTATGGATATAGCACATGGGAAACTAATAGGCCTGGTGCATGTAATATGCTTAAGGCACCACACCTGTAGAAGCGTGAAGTGAACCATAATGTCTATCTCCCAAAAAAAATTTGACCAAGATCATAATAGAGATATGCCAGGATACAATGTCCCCAAGCGTAGACCATCTTGCGCTCTACCATCCTGCAATTCAAGTGAACCAATCTTCCATCTTGGTGTGCTGGTTGTCTAGCTAGATTGCGTACAAGTGTCACCGTGTGCATCATAATCTATCTCAATATGGGGGCTCACAAATATAGCAACATAGGTAGCTCGATTCACACTCTCACGTGCTCATCATGAACAGGTCCATCAAAGGAAAAAATACATGTCCACCTTCTTCTTGTGAAATGACCAATCTCCTCAGAAGTATACCTGTTCTCCTCGAATAGGAACTCAAAGAATCCAATATACATCTTCTAAGGTGATGGTCATCTCCTCGATTGGGAGGTGAAACATACATGTAATGGCATCATGGTATCTCATAGGTGGCATCAGGTATGCCCAATAGATGCCTACTTCTTGTAGATGCTTTATCTCCTCTACTGATAGTGTTGGAGCTAAGTCTCTAAGAAAACTTATCTATCTCCCCCCTAGCCATTGTCGCGACTAGGTGGGTACCTATCAAAATCACAACAATATACTCTAAAAATTCATCTCACATCTTTCATTTTTACATTATTCATCATGTAAGTGTGACAAAGTCCATCTAGTGTGCTTTTCTAATGGCCCTAGATACTTTATAACCCTTTTGGGACACTTTGCAAAGAAACATGACACTTCATGAATAAATGGGACACTTTGCAAAAAAATGGGACACTTTGCATGAAAAAAGGGGACACTTTGCAAACTTTCTTTTTCCAAGATCCTAAATTAACCTATACATGCTTTAAAAATCATTAAATCATTGCAAAATCACTAAGAAAAAGTTGTAGAATCGACTCACCTCATGATGACACTTGTTGTGTGCCACCTGGTCCCGGAGAAAATCTAATTGCGTAGGCCTATAATCTTGTCTACTTAGCATATTTCCATCTCACTCCTCACTCTCAGAATGCAAGAAGGTAAAATGAAACATTAAGTGAAAAAATACTTTACTTTCACCTCTTTTAACTCTTTTCGTTCGTTTTAACCTTATGCATCAAGTTAGGGTTTTTCCTCTCTTCATAATTAATAAAGTACTTTCGAAAAACAATAACAGGAGCTATGGAACTTTGTTTTTGATGTTGTTTGATGTGTTGAAATCACGATTCTGCACCCAACATCACCAATCATCTATTGTTACATGGCATGGTACTTGGAAATTCCCTACAATATGATATTCCTTATTCGATGTGGCTAGATTGGTACCTTGATTCCACCTCCGTAAAGTAAGCAGAATCAAGGGGAGGCATACACCTACCCTGGAATTTGATTTCTAGAAGTTAGATAAAAGGATTTTTGGAAAATTAATGAATTTGTGCTACAAGATGCAGTTCCTAATGTTGTGGTTTTGTAGATAACTACACTGGGGGCTTCATTCTCCTATATTTTCAATGAGTATCCTTTTATACAATAAAGTATATTGTTTAGAGTCTTTTAGCTTACATATGCATGTAGAGTCATATGGGCGCTAAATTGGTAGCTAACTATGGACACAAAAATTTTACTCCTTTGCATTAAGTATAATTTGTGGCCTAACTTAGTCCTATTTTAGACACCCTTGCACCAAACATTTCTTAAAAACTACATTTATAGGCCCCTAATGTTCATTTTTTTGATCTAGAGGCCCATTTCACTCTAAAATCATATAAATCCTAACAAATAATGTTCAAAGTAGTCATATTCAAAAAACCACTAGTGGGATGTACATTCACCACCTTGGGAAAATGAGTCTCCTCTGGTGGGACCCATTCGCCAAGGGTGGTGAATGAGTCCCTTTTGGGGAAAAATTCAATTTTGAGTGGGAATTTCGCCAATTTAATTGAATTTTTTAGTGGATGTCAGCCTCTTAGGTCTAAATAGTGGGAGAATTAGGTATTGTTTCCTATAAATACACATTTTAGGTCATTTTTCACATCTCCTATTCCTTGTTACATAGCAAATTCAATAGTCAAGAGCAAAGTATCTTTCACAAGAAGATTCAATAGCATTTCTATAGCAAAATTGAAGCTTTAGGGTAGCAAACTAGAGCTTTTGCAGGTCTTCAATCTCACTTCTTACTCAAGATCTAACATTGCAAAGAGTTTATCATGGATGCCTATGGAGAAGCATACATAAATCTAGGTTGAGGAGATGCAACTATCCATCAAATCACACCATATGACTTGAATTCAAAGTGATTCCATCTTCCATTTTCTCTCTATCTTTAGATTTAAAGTTTGCATAACATTTTCATGTCATTTAAATTCACTTGAAATGTTGTAGGGTTTCTTGGATTGAAGTCTTGCATCATTCAAACCACATTTTCTTATCTTATTCTAGCACATTAGAATAGGGTTTTGTCCTACTACAAATTTTCCTAGTCTTAAACACACTTAGCGCTAGGGTTTTATGTAGATTCTTTTCATTCAAGGTTTGATTACCAATTAGGGGTTTGACCAAGGAAAAACCCCCATTAGACAACAAATTTAGAGCTATTTTGGAGGTATTTTTAGAGATTTTGATTTGGATTTCCATCAAAAAGTGTGGTAAAGGTGACAAAGTATAGATCTGAAACTTGAATTTGTAGAAAACAAAAAAAGGACTAATTCACTATGGATGGTGAATGAGTCCCATTGGAGGTGCTTGTTAGAGTTGAATGTATATTCTAGTACCCATTTGATAGAAACCAGATTCTAGGCAGAAACCCTAACCTAGGACTGATTCACCCAGGGTGGCGAAAGAGTCTCAGTTAGTCAAAAATTCAACATTTCTATTTTTTCAAAGCATTTTCTAGTCTTCATCAAGCTTATAGGTGCACACATTCTATGTTACAGCTTTTTGTTTGGTTTTATTTGCATTTCCATTCATCTTTTTAGGTCTTTTGCAAACAACACTATGTTTTCAAACACTTGATATTTCTTAGTTTTGCATACATAATCAATAGTATTTTTTAGTTCTTTGCATTTAGTTTACTTCATTTAGGAATATTGCATGTATATCACATCTTTCTTTGAGTTTAAACACTACATTTTGGCCTTAATCATATCTCCTTTTAGTTGAAAAACCCTAGAAGAAGCATCTAGCATTAGGTAACCAAAATCTTTGTTTTCACATTTCTATTCATCTTTCTAGGTCTTTTTGCATTTCATGGTGTGTTTTCAAACATCTTACATTTTACAAGTTTACATTTGGTGTTGAACCCCTATTTTCTATTTTCAGCTTCTAGGACAATCCCCTTTGATAGATTTCAATATCCTTTGCATTGGAATCTCAATGGTTTGTTCTTGAGTGAGACATTAAGGATTTTGTAGCTCTCTCCTTTTAGGTTCAAAACCCTAGAAGTGTAAGAGAGCCCCACAAACAAAAATCATTGGTTCATTTTGAAACATGATTACTGAAATTCTTTGAAATAGAAGTGAATTGTCTTAATTTTTTTTATGATATGTATGCAATATGAGTCTAATCAATGAAATTATTATGTTGAAATTATATTTAAATTCCCATCTTTTCTAAAAATGTAGATGGGTATATGCAAGATCATCATGGAAAAAATAGGCCCTTAAGTGGTGATATAATTTAGAACAATCAGAGTTAGGCAACTTGACGTAAAAAAATGAATAAGTTATCTATCTTATTTCAAAAATATGTAAGAATATAATTTGTAGCAAATTGAATGTAGTTTCTAAACTACTAGGTTTATTTTTTTTAAAATCTATTTGGTGAAATTTTGAAATTTCAATGTAGTAGCACTTAAATTTCAGGGAAAAAATAAGAAGTAGGTGTCTATCTGACCACCCTAACCACATTAAAATGATAATATTTATTTATAATATTTTAGATATAAGTAGAGGACTCGTGTCTTGATGTGATGCATATTTTTTGTAATTTTTTTCCAAGTAAATAATTAATTATGAATTTTTTATTACAACTTTTAAAAAATATAAAAACTCATATGTCTGACCACCTTAACTTGATAAAAAATTCATGAAATTCAATTTTTTTTTAATCCTATAGTATGCAAAGCATAGAATGTGATGCATGTTTCAGATTAAAAAAATGTGATGATATTTGAAAGCTATAGATGTTTTTCAATCAGCCTATCAATTAGGACTTTAGTTGTAATTCAAATAGAAAATGAATAATAATTATTTATTAAATTTAAAGTAAAACATAATTTATATATTGTGGAAAGCTGAGAATCTCCTTTAAAAACCCTTTTTGTTTTATCAATTTTGGGTAAAAAAAATTGGCAGCCACATACCCTACACATACCCATCATATCACCACTTTTGGCCCATCATGATCTTGCACATACCCAAATACCTCATGTAATCACATTTTTCTCACCTTTCTATCATCCACACTATCAATCCCTGATGAGAAAGGAACCTTGGAGTAGTTTATACTACTTTTCAAGAGGGACAATTATCTTATTACCTGTTACATTATATGTGACTAACACCCCCCTCAAAAAAATTGGCTCTAAAAGGAGGGCCTTGAACTAGAAAAGCTGGAAAACATTAGGCCAGTCTCAATGGAAAGATACCATAGAGTTCTTAGGTATTCTCCTAACAAAGGAGATCTGATTGAATTACTCCAACATAAGAAAACTTGGAATGAAAAAGGTAAATCTAAAGGTGAAGCCTCCAATCATGTAGCTCCACCACTAAGTTTAGGTTTTCCTTCATCACCTATAAGTCCAGAAACTCCCCAAATCACAACAATTTTTGCATCTCTTCCATTACAAATTGTCTTTTTCATGGTAAATGAAATTTCCTCATTGAACATACAATGAAACTTGCATGACTTTCCTAAGACCTAAGAAAATTTATGTCCTAAATTTGTGTACGGTGAGGACAAGACAACAAAAGATTATGTCAATTTTTTTAAAGAAATATGCAAGAGAGAAAAAATTGCTCACCAATAGGTGGTTTACAGATTATTCCCATATTCCATGGGAGAGTTTGCATACAATTGGTATCTGCACCTTTCTAGAAGAATGATCCACACTTGGGAAAGATCTAGAAGATAAGTTCCTAAACCAGTTCAAAATATACATAGATCCTAATATTTTGTACCATCAATTCATGACTTGTAAGGAGCCAAACTAGCCAATTAGTATCTATAACACCAAATTCTAGAAGACATACAAGAGGTTAGAAACTCCATGTGTGATACCAAAATTAGTAGCTATCCAAAGTTACCTGAGATCTATTGAAACTTTCACTAGTTTTTTCTTAAAGAGGGTACCCAAAAATGATAGGGATACATCAGATAAAATCTATAAGGAAGCCATAAAAATTTCCTAACAAATGGTTCAACAAGTAGGTGGTATTTCTAGGTCATTACCATCTCTTGGTACCCTAGGGATGCAAAACTAACTCCCTATAATAAGTAATTCCTTCAACAACCATTCATTGATGATGAATCCCATCCTTGGAACAATAAACCAATTTCCAAACCTATTGCCATATCTATCCCCTATCTAGCAACCCCTCACCACACCTAATCTTACTTATCTGGGTTATGGACAGGAAGAAAACATCACAAATGGTGTAGGATAGCCAACCAACCCATATTTTGAGCAACCAACATTGTTCTCTAACTCATGCCAAAATGCTCAATTGGCCTTAGAGATGGAGGCCATGAAAAATATGTTATCTCAAATCTTAGGGTTTAGGATTCATCTCCTATGCTTTAGGTCCTATGGTTAAGGGTTTATAGTTCAAATCCCATGGTTCATGAGATGCTTAGAATAACAAATCTATATGGGTTAAGGGTTTAGGATTCATCTCCTAGGCTTTAGGTCCTAGGGTTAAGGGTTTAGGGTTCATGTCCTAGGGTTCATGAGATGCTTAGAATAACAAATCTATATGGGTTAATGGTTTAGGATTCATCTCCTATGCTTTAGGTCCTAGGGTTAATGGTTTAGGGTTCATATCCTTGGGTTCATGAGATTTTTAGAATAACAAATCTATATGGGTTAAGGGTTTATAGTTCAAATCTTAGGCTTTAGGTCCTAGGGTTAAGGGTTTATGATTCATATCCTAGGGTTCATGAGATGCTTAGAATAACAAATATATATGAGTTAAGGGTATATGGTTCAAATCCTCGGCTTTAGGTCCCATGGTTAAGGGTTTAGGGTTCATATGCTAGGGTTCATGAGATGCTTAGAATAACAAATATATATGGGTTAAAGGTTTATGATTCATCTCCTAGGATTTATTTCCTATGGTTAAGGGTTTAAGATTTATATCCTAGGGTTCATGAGATGCTTAGAATAACAAATCTATATGGGTTAAGAATTTATGATTCAACTCCTAGGGGTTAGATCCTATGGTTAAGGGCTTATGTGATGCTTAGAATAACAAATCTATATGGGTTAAGGGTTTAGGATTCATCTCCTAGGATTTAGGTCCTATAGTTAAGGGTTTAAGATTCATATTTTAGGGTTCATGAGATGCTTAGAATAACAAATTTATATGGGTTAATGGTTTAGGATGCATATCCTAGGCTTTATGTCCTATGGTAAATGGATTAGGGTTCATATTTTAGGGTTCATGAGATACTTAGAATAAAAAACCTATATGGGTTAAGGGTTTAGGATTCATCTACTAGGCTTTAGTTCCTAGGGTTAAGGGTGTAGGATTCATATCCTAGGGTACATGAGATGCTTAGAATAACAAATCTATATGGGTTAAGATTTTATAGCTCAACTCCTAGGCTTTAGGTCCTAGGGTTAAGGGTTTAGGATTCATATCATAGGTTTCATCTCCTAGGCTTTAGGTCCTATGATTAAGGGTTTAGGGTTCATATCCTAGGGTTCATGAGATTTGCTTAGAATAACAAATCTATATGGGTTAATAGTTTTCATATCTTAACTCCCCTTAAGCCATCCTCTTAGGACCCTTAATTCATATCCTCTTACATCCCCTTAATCCACCCTCTTGCATCATTTTAATTCATTATCTTAACTCCCCTTAATACATTCTCTTAGTATGCATTGTTCTTTTCTCACATGAATTATTTAGTTAAATGAATCATAAAAAATATAGTTACTTAGTACATTAATTATTTTTGTAGGTTCTCATCAAGTCATTCTACCATGTGATTGAAACTGTAAAATCAATCATCGTATAAATAATGTAAATATAAATTTGTGGTCTTGAGCTAAAATTTGATAAGATTTAATTATATGTTTGTGCACATATGTTTCATCATGTTATAAAGTTGTATTAAACATCAATATACATTATATAATAGGAGAAAACAATCTCTTATCAATGCAATAAGTTTGAAAAAATGTTTGTAAAGATCATCTTGATACATTTAGATACTAAGTAAGTAATTGAAAATAGGTTTTTAAGAAAACTTATCCAACACATTATACTTTAGATCCATACTATAGACCAGTCTCAAGGTATGTGCAAGATCATGATGGGCCAAAAAGTGGCAATATGATGGGTATTTGTAGGGTATGTGGCTAACGACTTTTTTTTTACCCAAAATTGATGAAGTGAAAAGGGTTTTTAAAAGGAGATTCTCAGCTTTCCACCAATATAAATTATGCTTCATTTTGAATTTAATAAATTATTATTATTTATTTTCTATTTGAATTACAACTAAAGTCCTAATTGATAGGCTGATTGAAAAACATCTACAACTTTCAAACGGTGTCACATTTTTTGAATCCAAAACATACATCACATTCTATGCTTCACATAATATAGGATTAAAAAAATAAAAAATGAATTTCATGAATTTTCGACCAAGTTAAAGTGGTTAGACATACAATTTTTTATATTTTTAAAAAGTTGTATCAAAAAACTCATAATTAATTATTTACTTGGAAAAAAATTATAAAAAAATATCCATCACATCCAAACATGAGTCCTCTACTTATGTCTAAAATCTTATAAAAAAATATTATCATTTTATTATAGTTAGGGTGGTTAGACAGACACCTACTTCTTATTTTTTTCCTGAAATTTAAGTACTACTGCATTGAAATTTCAAATTTTCACCAAATAGATTTTTTTTTTTTAAATAAACCTAGTAGTTTAGAAACTACATTATATTTGCTACAGATTCTATTCTTACATATTTTTGAAATAATATAGATAACTTATTCAAATTTTTATGTCAAGTTGCCTAACTCTTATTTTTTTGAATTTTTTTCCACTTAAGGACTTGTTTTTTCCATGATGACCCTGCACATACCCATCATAACACTCAAGATCAAATTCAGGACAATCAAATATGGATTACAAAGTGTTATGTGTCATGTTAGATTCAAATGCTATTTTAAAACTAAGGCCATCAATATTTTAGAGGTCATGAGTTAATTCACAATATCATCACCAACACTTATTATCAATTGTAAAAGTATTTACTTCAATCCATTGCATATAATTTTTGAATAATTTTTATAATTAAATTTTCTAGATTTGATATAAATTAGGGTGATTAACACTTAATTCATGGAAATTATTTATTTTTTTCTCTATATTTTGGTGAATTTGACTTTTTCTAGATCTAGGGTCTCCTCTTATAGTTTCTTCCTTTTAATTAGTGTTATAAATTTCATTTTTATGTTTGATTAATATCTTAGAGCTAATTAGGATTTGCATCTCATTCATTTGTTTATATTATGGTTTAGGTATTTATTTAATAATGTGGTCTTATACTAACCCATTAGATCCCTTATATCAATCTTCATTGATAAATATTTTATCATGGAGTTCAATTGGCTCATTAATATTGACTAATATTCACACCTCTATTATAGATTTTAATATGATTCCACAATTTCTTTATTTTGGAATTCTTATCCTTGATTGTTTGATTCCTTTCTATTATGTCGTTATGGATCCACTTATAACGGATGTTTTCTTTCACCATGTTTGTGATCATGTCCTATTACATAATTACATCATTTTCCAATTATCTTATTGTTACCTCTACTCTTCTTAAAACTACTATTTTTTTATGGTTTACATGTGAGCATATTTCCACCTCATAATTTGGTTCATTTCAACAATATTTTATCAGTACCCTCTCAATATATGTCTAAGGATCATTCTTCATGTGATCATAATATATACTATGATTGTATCTCTTGTACATCTCATTCTATTTTTGATAGTTTACATATTATCTTTCCTACTTGTACCTCTAGTGCTTCATATTTCCTTGAGGATCCTAATGATTTTGATACAAACATTTTTCCTTTAGATGAGGTTTCCAACTTTTATTATCTATTGAATTTGTTTGTTTGATGTATGAACTTCAATGAACTTATTAATCACTTTTTATATCTTGTTCCAATTTTATCTTATAAAAATCATGTCTTATATTTACCACATTAGATTATATAATTGTTCAATTGTATCTTATACATTTTATACATGTCAAGTATAGATTTTTTTTTGGTGATGAATATTTGCTAGAATTGGAAAATATTTAACATTACTTGCCCTTACTTTATTATGAATATGATCTAAACTATTTAAGGAATGTATTAATTTGTCACCTAACCATGTGATTTTATTGAAATTTGAAAGTTAATATTTATAAGACATCTAAAATTAATTCAACAATGGCATGTAAATATATATGCAATTTAATTCTAGATAAGAATTTATAGTGCATATTAAACTTAAAAATTAGATAAAATATATATACATGTGAGTGCATATAATCATCATAATGAACATGACATGATTGTAATTCAATACATATAATCATCATATTAAAGTCAGCTGATATAAATAAACACATGCACAATCATATCAATTGATATAATGTATGTGAAATGGTTCATGAAATAACATTATTGGAAATGTATATGTTAAGTCCAACACATATATAAATAAAACTATCTTTAGCCCATAAAATAAAACTATCTAACTATCAGGATGATTGATCAAATCAAGTCTCCTCTTTGCTCCACGTGGACTAGATGTATTGATATCATGCTATAGAAGAGTACAAGATACTTGAAATTATATAAAGTTAAAGAAATTTTTATTTAATTTAACATAATCAGTTTTCAAATAAAGCAAACAATCTAAGTTAGAAAACATAAACTTGATAAAAATAAATTTAATTAAATATCTAGTAAATATAGGGTATGTGCAGGATCATCATGGAAAAAACAAAACCTTAAGTGGTGAAAAATTTAGAAAAATCAGAGTTAGGAAACTTGACATAAAAATTTGAATAAGTTATCTATATTATTTCAAAAGTATGTAAGAATAGAATCTATAGCAAACTGAATGTAGTTTCTAAATTACTAGGTTTATTCAAAAAAAAAAAATCTATTTGGTGAAAATTTGAAATTTCAATGCAGTAGTACTTAAATTTTAGGGAAAAAATAAGAAGTAGGTGCCTATCTAACCATCCTAACCACAATAAATTGATAATATTTTTTAATAATATTTTAGATATAAGTAGAGGACTGATGTCCCGATGTGATGCATATTTTTTTGTAATTTTTTGCAACTAAATAATTAATTATGAATTTTTTATTACAACTTTTAAAAAATATAAAAACTTATATGTCTAACCACCTTAACTTGGTCAAAACATCATGATTTTTTATTTATTTTTAATCCTATAGTATGTGAATCATAGAATGTGACACATGTTTCAGATTTAAAAAATGTTATTCCTTTTGAAAGCTATAGATTTTTTTCAATCAACCTATAATCAGGACTTTAGTCATAATTCAAATAGAAAATGAATAATAATTATTTATTAAATTCAAAGTAAAGAATAATTTATATTGGTGGAAAGCTAAGAATCTCCTTTAAAAACCCTTTTCGTTTCATCAATTTTGGGTAAACAAAAATCGTCAGCCACATACCCTACACATACCCATCATATCGCAACTTTTTGGCCCATCATGATCCTACACATACCCTATAGTAAAAATGGATTTTAGTATGCATAAATTACCATTTGATCATGTGAATCTACTATCACATTTTAGTCAATGGGTGGTATAATTGTCAATTCAGGACCAAATACGTGAGCTACTAATTAATGGATATTCAAATAAAGAAAACAATAGGTTAGAAAATATTATTGATTAAAAATTATTTTAATTGAATATATATGTAAAAGACCTAAAAATTGTATAGGAGATTTAGTAAAATTTATAACCTTGAATGGTGTGGCCTCATAATCATGCACTTGAGATTTCCCATGCATAAAAGATGGCGATGTCTTAGGAGCGCTCGCCACACCTTGTGGTTGGTCAGTTAATTGTGTCACATGACCTCCTTGCATATAGATATAATATAGATCATTTCACATGTGTGTAAAAATTAAAATTCAATTAGATATGATGTGTATTTATTTTAGACTTAAATAGATTTTGAAAGCATGCACCTAAGATGGCCCATGCATAAAAGATAACGATGACTCGGAAGTGCTTGCCACACCATGACCTCCATGTACATCTAGATACAATATATATCCAATTTCACACATGTGTATAAATTCAAATTAAATTAGATATGTCCACATAAATTAAAATTTATATTGGTTTACATGACCAAAATGTGTGCCCATTTCTACAACACTTGAATAAGAGACATGAAAATATTGAGGATATGGCCTCCTTTGATCATGCATCTACACTAGAAACTTATTGAATTAATATTATATTTTATATAATTTAATGTTATTATTTGCATGAATTTTACATATTTCAAACAAATTAAAATGTTCCTTTAAAAAGATGTACACACCTGTGTAAGTTGATCATCAGAATATAGTAAATGCATAAATGAATCCATTGTAGATATAGGTGGTTCACCTGAAGTGGATGTCTTAGTAAGCCCAAAGCCTGAGCCTTCATGCTCTCTATCACCCACTTTAGTTGCCATGTGAGTAGTCTAATGAGTGAGATCTCCTGAGAGATAACTCAACGATCCTAATGTTGACAACATCATCTGTTGTTAAAATGTAGCAAAAATACTAGGAGATAGAGGAGCAACAATTAGTGGAATCAGAGCATGTCGTTGAGGATCAACACATGCTCCTAATCTACATGTTGGGGAATGCCACGCCAAGCTCCCTAAAATGACTTCATATCAAAATAGTTGGGTTTTAAACCCAACTCAAACCCAACCCATAAATTTCTCAAAAATTAAAGGGATACCTCACAATTTCCATGTGGTGGAGTATCAAAGACCATCCACCATCTATCCCAAAAATTTGCAGCTATCTGTGGGTGCCTACGCCATTTAATTGAAATTATTTTTTTAGTGGGTGGAATTGGTTTGTTTGTTTTGGGGCTAATGAAATGTTGGAAAATGGATTGTTTGGTAATTCTAAGGTCATGGATTTCCTTATAAGGCAACCCATCTAAATAGAATTTTCTTCTCTTTTCTCCCTATTGATGGAACCTATCTAGGTCTGCATCGATGGATCGAAACATAGTCGACAAAAAATTAAATCGAAGATGCAAATCATGGTAGATGGGGGGAAGGTTAGGCTCATTTTTTATCAAATCTATATTTTCTTGAATCACATTTAGGTTTTCTCTTATGTTCTCTCATAATTGATTTTGATCTATTGGAGGACATGGGGGATTAGGAGGTGGAGAGGGTGGAGGCATGAGGTTTTGTTGTTGTAGGATATCATGTGGAGATTATGGATGTATGGAATTTTCAATTTGGTCACTAGGTATGAAATCATCTATATTAAATTTAGGATCCATGTGATGAAAGAGCAACTGTATATTAAACAATTAAAAAATATATATCAACTAACTAATTAAATAAAGTACATAATTTGAACTAAAAATCAAATTGAATGTGCACAAACTCAAAATACATGTCATTTGAAGACACATTCAATTTAAAACATTTAAAAAACCACAACATAAATTTTTTAAAGACTAATTTATGTTGTAGAAAATGCAAACAAATCGACCCTCCCCTACAACATGTACATTGAATTATACAATTAAAGTCATGTACCCTTGATTATTCTCACTCTATATTAAATTTTGATTTCAACACAATGTCCTAATTTAAAATCTTTAAATAATAATATAAAGGTCCTACTTCATTGATTTTTCAAGTGGAAAAATTATAAATGCATTAAAAGTATAAAATGAGCTACTTGATCATAATTTATTGTTGGCATTTCATGATTGTGTGATTTTTGGAAGGTGATATTTTGGTTTAATTTCTAACTTTTGCTATTTTTTTTTTCTTAACTAGCTTATTTCATGACTAGTTTGAGAAGATAATCATGGCTATTTCAAAAGTTTCTCCTTTTCTTATTATATTAGATAGACATATTTATAAGTCTTGATTAGATAGAATCTTGAAGTATTTTGAGTGGATCTTGCCCCATGTCTTTATGGACTTATGACCGAACCAAGTTAATTTTAAAATTAGGACATGTACATAGGATAGGATAATAATATGGAAGAGATTGAATTCTATGATAATACGGAGACTTCTAATTTTTCTTCTCCACCTATAAATAATCTTGTTGACTATTCAACTTCTATAACACTTATTATATCTAGATTCAAAGGATTCATCTTCTTTAAATCTCTAAGTTTTCATCTTGTGGTTGAGGAATCTTGTATTCTAATTTACCAACAAATATATATTCTTGTATTGTTCATAAAATAATTTTTTTAATAAATTAATAACAATTTTAACAAATACTATACATAGTTCGATAACTCAAGTTCAATAATTTTATGTGACATGTATTTAAAAAAGAATTATGATAATTATTAATTTTATGCCTACTTAATTATAGGTCCTACAAGGGGCTTAACGTATGAAATCAGAGGGTATGTAATCAACCACTTGTGAATGTGGTTGTCAATGTGTTGTAGATTTTTATAATAATATAAAAAAGTAAGAATATAAAGAAAGCTTGCCACTATGATTTTGAAGTAATTTTGTACAATTTATAATTGTTAAAAAATAAAGATGAAGCATATGAAGCATTTTTACGTTGTTATATTGATAAATTAAATGTAATTTTAAATCTATGTTATATATTTTAATTTTGTTGCCATTCTATGGAATAGTTTTGTATGAGGAATTAATTACCTCAAAGAAAAGGTTCTTTTAACAACTTTTAGAGTTTAGAGGTTAGAGATAAAGCTTGTTAGAGAGTTCCTCTACTTATGAAATGTGAGGATTTTATTTATGGTTATGGATGTGATGTGGAACATCTAGAGGATTGGGAATTTTTGCATCACCCAAAAATACATTTTTTGCTTTCTTTTGTGTCTATGTTTTGTAGATTTTTGAAGTTGTAGTTAGAGGTATAGTTAGCAATTCTAATGGTTAATGTTTGTAAGCTTAAAGGATTCCCTTTGTTGTCACATGAAATACAATTAGGTAAGAGTAGTTTGAACCAAGTTGTGGTGTCATTTATGACTAAGTTCATCATCATGAGGTTTTATGACATTATGACAAGTCGTTTAATAAATTCCTTGTAAGTTTGTGAAGTGTTGTGAGACGTTGACCTATTTAGGTTTTTTTCCTAAAGTTTCCTCTCTTTTTTCCTAAAGCTCATTAGAGCTAGAATATAATACCTTATACACAGAGAGCCTAGAGGGCCAAAGGAAGCTAGTTCAAAACAAACTAGAATATATTTTAGTACATTGGGACCAACATAAATCTATTCAAAGAACTAATATCATACTAATATATTTCCTAGGAATACAAGGTTAATTCCTAGGTTTTTTGGTTTAAGGTTTAGATTTTAGGGTTTAGGGTTTTAGGTTTAAGGTTTAGGTTTTAGGGTTTAGAGTTTTAGGTTAAGGTTTTAGGGTTTAGCTCCTAGGGTTAAGGGTTTTAGTTTTTAGGTCCTAGGGTTAAGCATTTTGATTTTTAGGTCTTTTTTTTTTGAACCTAGGGTTTAGGGGTTTGATTTATAGTTTTAAGTTTTGGGTATGTGTAGGATCATGATGGGCCAAAAAGTGGCAATATGATGGGTATGTGGCTAACGACTATTTTTTACCCAAAATTGATGAAACGAAAAGGATTTTTAAAGGAGATTCTCAAATTTCCAGCAATATAAATTATGCTCTACTTTGAATTTAATAAGTAATTATTATTCATTTTCTGTTCAAATTATGACTAAATTCCTAATTTATAGGCTGATTGAAAAACATCCATAGCTTTTAAACAGTACAACATTTTTTGAATCCAAAACATGCGTCACATTCTATGCTTTGCATACTATAGGATTAAAAAAAGAAAAAATGAATTTCATGAAGTTTTGACCAAGTTAAGGTGGTCAGACATACAAGTTTTTATATTTTTTTAAAAATTGTAATAAAAAAATCATAATTAATTATTTACTTGGAAATAAATTACAAAAATATGCATCAAATTAGGGCATGAGTCCTCACTTATATCTAAAATATTATAAAAATATATTATAATTTTATTGTGGTTAGGGTGGTCAAACAAACACCTACTTCTTATTTTTTCCCTAAAATTTAACTACCATTGCATTGAAATTTCAAATTTTCACCAAATAGATTCTTTTTTTTTTAAACAAACCTAGTAGTTTAGAAACTACATTCAATTTTCTACAAATTCTAGATATTCTTACATATTTTTGAAATAATATAGATAACATATTCAAATTTTTACGTCAAGTTGCCTAACTCTGATTTTTTTGAAGTTTTTGCCACTTAAGGGCCTTTTTTTTCCATGATGATCTTGCACATACCTTTTTGTGTCCATTTTAGGGTTAAATTAGTTAAATTAGGTATAGATTTTGTGGTTTTCAATTTAGAATTTAAGGTTTTTGGTTTTCATTGATGATTTTTATTTGGAAATTAAATTTAAAAACTAAAAATTAAACAAGCTATTTACAAACAAAATAAACAAATAGTAAACTATAATTACAAACAAAAAATGCAAGATATAAAACCAAAAAATGTAGAATTTAATCAACCTGGAGGTGGATGAGGTTGCTTGTGTTGATGGCAGGAGGTGGCAGCTAAAATGGGTTGAAATAGGTCCTTGCAAACACGTACATGAAAGCCTTTGTCACTGTCGCTCCAACAAACTCATAGGTAAAAATTAAAATGATAGTCATTTATTTAAAAAAATTAATAGCTTTAATTAATGCGTATGAGTTATTTTTTAAGATGGAAAATAGGGATCACCAAAATTAATCAACAAGATGATGAACAACTTATTTTTCCCACACTAAACACTTGCAATTTGATGCAATTATGAGAACCAAAATATACAAATAACAATAATAAATGATACCTAACTATTATAGCAGCTATGAGGGAAGTTTTTAGCGCTCAACGAGGTGTGTACCTTGCTGCAAGAAGCCTATTTTAGGGCACATAGGAATCATTCGCCTTTAGTGGAAAATGGGTCCCTGTTAGGGTTTCTGAAATTGAGATTTGGGTTATTTTCCTTATTTTCTGCACTCTTAGATGCCCAGTTGTTAGCTCACGAAAACATGTACTTAATTCTATTGGATGTTGTGGATGTGTTGCTGATATGTGGTTGTCATTGATTTCAACACTATTAGAATTTGTTGTACTAAAGGTTGTATATGTTGAGGATATTGAGAAAATTGTAAGAGAAAGTGTTCTAGGTTCCCAGTGGAACTGTGTAGGTCATGAAGGAACTGTCTTGTTCTGTATGTTGAATATTAGTTGGTATGGATTAAAGGGTTAATTTTTTAGTATATCTGGATCATCTTCTAGAAGTTTCAGAGGTTCACGTGAAGTTTGAAGTGTGTTGTGGTTTGACAGTGTTTTTGTGGTCTCTATCAGTGTTTCTAAAGGAAGATTGTGTGATTCTATTAATATTAGTTGTTGTGGATGCTTCTCTATTGTTTCTTGGTGTTCTTGGATGCTTATAGATCATGCTCTATCTTTTTGGTACATCCACATTGATTGGTGTGCTCATGGTCAAAGATTTTTCTCTGTATGTTCAATTTTTCTTGTTCTTAGCTGACATGATGGTGGTAGCGTGTTGTGGATCATTGAGGTGAAATGAATTGAAGTCTTCTTGTGTTGGAATTTTATATTTGGGTCCCCACTATGTTGTGTCCGACCTTGGTGGATTTGCATTAAAAGTTTATTTGAAAATTTGGGCCAACATTGCAAAAATATTTTATTTTCTTGGCCAACTAAGTTGTGGAGAAATCTCATGTAGTGGTTATATAAGTGCGATTGTTTCATTGGTGTTGTGAGTTGAGAAGGTGATCCTATGTGTGTATGTGTAAATATCATTCGATTGCATAACATGGTGTGAAGAAGATTGTGCGAAGTGTGAAGAAGTGTTGAGCTTAATTGGAATTGTAATCAGGCTTGTGCAAAAGCTATTTTCTTAGTTCATACCCTTTAGATTTTTAATCCTATTCTGTTGGGCAATGAGCCCCTTTTGTATTTGAGCAGTGAGCTCTAGGAATTGTGCCTAAATGCATGTGCATTCCCCTTATTATTTTTCATTATACTTTTAGCATAGTATAATCTTGTGGACTAACATCCATCATGGTTTTTCCCCTAATAGGGTTTCCACATAAAAATTTTGGTGTTATTTGTCTCTCTGATGTGTTAATTGCTTGTGGTTAATTTATTATTCATTATATTTGAGATTTAAGTTAAGATAAGTAACATAAGTTTAAATTTATGTGACAACTAATTCACCCCCCCTCTCAATTGTTAGTCCTTGTTTTTCCAACAATTGGTATCAGAGTAGGTTCCTCTGAAGAAGTCTAAAAGCTTGAGGTGATCTAAGATGACAACATTCAAGAAGGATAGTCCTAGATTTGATGGCACTAACTATTAAATGTGGAAAGTCAGGATGCAATGTCATTTAAAGTGCATTGGTAATGCCTACTAGAAGATTACAAAAGATCCATAGACTATTCTTGAGAATGGTCCCTCTTCTGCTGATGAGATCAAAGATGTTGAAAGTAATACCAGGGTTGTTGAAGCTTTGGTGAGTGCTCTGATAGATTCGAAGATGGCTAATGTGATGGGTCTATAGACAACTCATGAGATTTGGATGAAACTAGAAACTTTGTATGAAGGAGATGCACAGGTGAAGATGGCTAAGCTACAAAGCTTGAAAGGAAAGTATGAGAATTTGAAGATGGGTGAAGATGAAAATATCACTTCCTTTGTGCAGAGAGTAAATGAAATAGTGATGGGTATTAAATGTGTTGGTGGTTCTATGGATGAGGATGAAATTGTAGCTAAAGGACTCAAATCCTTTCCTCCCTCCTACAAAATGAAGGTTCATGCTATTGAGGAGTTCAAAACAGTAAACAAGATGACAAGAGACACACTAATTAGGAAGTTTACTGCTTTTGAAATAAGTGAATTTGGTGAATCTACACCGAAGACTAAATCTGCATTCAAGGCTACTATATTATGAAGTAATAGACAAAGATATAGTCTGTGAGAGATTTCTAGAAAGATATACAAGTATGATGAAGAACTGAAACAACTTGAAGATAAAAAAAGAGAGTTAGAAGAATTGGAAGCACTGATTGCAAAGCAAGAAGGGAGAGAAAAGGTAAGTAAGAAGATGCATTGCCTATTAAATATTTTTCATGTAGTAAAATAGGTCATTTTGCATCAAGATGTCCTGAAAGAGCTCCTAGATCTAAGCCTAAAAATTCTAGATTCCAAAAGAGATGCAACTTTGCTAAGGAAGCAGAGAATGATGATGAGTCTGATAAAGATAATGGAAAAGAAGATGAATGGGCTTTCATTTCTACCATTGAAGATAATCTTGTGGCTATTGAATCTACTAAAGATGAAAAATCTCTTGTAGGCCAAGGTGAAGAAAAATATGAGTGGGTCATTGATAGTGGATTCTCACATCATATGACCAATGATAAAAGAAAATTTGTGAGTCTAGAGAAGTATGATGATGGGGTTGTAAGATTTGGAGATAACAATGCTAGTGTGATTCATGGCAGAGGATCTATTTACCTTGGTGGTAAGGATAACACTGATAATGTCCTCTATGTTGAATGCCTGAAGCACAACTTGTTGAGTGTTGGACAAATGGTTCACAAGGAATATGATCTTCAGTTCAAGGATGGAAGATGCAAGATAAGTGGGAATTCCAGGAATATGATTGCAACAAGAAAACAAACAAAAGGAAATTTTTTCATTTGAATACTACTAGTGGAAGTTGTTTAATTGCTCAAGTAGATGAAAGTTGGTTGCGGCATAGGAGGTTGTGTCATGTAAACTTTGACAACATTATCAAGATAAGTTCTACTCAAGCAGTAAGAGATCTGCCTAGGTTAGTGAAGCTTGCTAATGTATTCTGCAAGGAATGTCAAATGGGTAAACAAACTAGAGTCTCTTTCTAGAGAAAATAGTTTCATTCAAATAATTTGCTGGAGCTACTACATACTGACCTTTGTGGTCCCTCTAGAATTAGAAGTATTCATGGAGAAAGGTATTTTATGTTGGTTATTGATGATTACTCTAGAATGATTTGGGTTTCTTTTTTAAGAGAAAAATGTGAAGCATTGGAGAAGTTCAAAAGTTTCAAGGCTATGGCAGAAAATGAGAAAGGTTTGAAAATTAAGTGCCTAAGATCTGACAGAGGTGGTGAGTTCATTTCCAAGGAATTCAACTCTTATTGTGAAGAGCATTGAATTAAAAGAAAAATATATGCTCCTTGAACCCCTCAACAGAATGGAGTTGTAGAGAGAAAGAATAGAACAATTTTGGATGTTGCCAGAACAATGATGATGGAAGGAAATGTATCTCAGATGTACTAGAGTGAAGTGGTAAGCACTATTGTGTATACTCTGAATAGGGTAAATGTTAATGGTAATTCTGGTAAGACTCCTTATGAGTTATGGTTTGGTCACAAGCCTACTGTTAAGTATTTTAAGATCTTTGGAAGCAAGTGTTATATTAGGAGAGATGATGATATAGGAAAATTTGATGCAAGAAGTGATGAAGGAATCTTCCTAGGTTACTCCACTAAAAGAAAGGCCTACCGTTCCTATAACAAAAGACTAAGAAAGATGGTTGAAAGTGAAAATGTCAGAGTTGATGAGGATTCTATCAAATCATCCAAACATTACAGTTATGATTCAAAAAAATACATTACAAGCCAAGGGAAGAATGTTCAGATGCATAATCAACTTCAAATTGTGCCATATGTTCCATATGTTCTAGTTGTTCTGGTGAAGCAAGCTTAATTTGTTTTGGTAAATCAAGTTAGTCAAGAGGCATAGACAACTACAAATGTAGAAGAAAGATCAAAAGAATCAAAAGCTCAAGAATGTCCCAAAACTCCAAGGTATGTAAAGTTAAATCATTCTAAAAATAAAATCATAGGAGATAAGAATAAATGAGTGAAAACTAGAAGAAAAATTGCAGAAGAATATTGTCTGATCTCCAAGATTAAACCTAAGAATGTCACTGAAGCCTATCAAGATGAACAATGGTTGGAAGCTATGACAGAAGAGCTAACAAATATTGAAAAGAATGACACATGGCTACTGGTTCTGAGGCCTGAAGACAAAAATGTGATTGGTACTAAATAGGCATTTAGAAACAAGCTGAATGAAGAAGGTGAAGTGGTTCAAAATAAAGCAAGACTGGTATGTAAAGGGTATTCTCAAATGGAAGGTGTTGATTTTGAATAAACCTTTGCCCCTGTCACTAGGATTGAAGCTATTAGACTATTTCTTGCTTATGCTACACACAAGAACTATAAAGTTTATCAAATGGATGTAAAGTTTGCATTTCTGAATGGAGAACTAGAAGAAGTGTGCATTGAACAACCAAATGGATTTCAGCTAACAAACAAGGGAGATATGGTTTGCAGGTTGAAGAAAGCTCTATATGGACTTAAGCAAGCCCCCAAAGCCTGGTATGCTAGATTAGACAAATACCTACCGAAGCTTGGATTCACTAAAGGTATTGCTAATAACAATTTATACTTCAAATTAGATAATGATAAGGAGTTAATCACGAAAGTTTTTGTTGATGACATCATTTTTGGAGGAGATGATAATCTATGTATGAATTTTGTTGATGAAATGAAGAGTGAATTTGAGACGAGTATGATTGGTGAGATGAAGTTCTTTCTAGGATTGCAAGTTACATAGTTGGACAAGAGGATCTTCATCTCATTCCAAATATGTGAAAGAACTGTTGAAGAAGTTTGGGATGGATGACTCCAAACCTGTTGGTACCCCCATGGTGACTGGATGTAAGTTGACATAGAATGATGACTCTCCTAAAGAAAATCAAACCAGATATAGGTCAATGATCAGTGGATTTCTCTACTTGACTCAGACTAGACCAAACATTATGAATGCTATATGTATGGTTGCTAGATTTTAGGCTGATCCAAAAGAATCACATGTAACTACTATCAAAAGAATCTTCAAATATTTGAAAGGAATAGTTGACTTTGGACTTTGGTATCCAAAGAATGATGATCTCACTTTGTGTGCATTTACTGATGCGGATTGGGTTGGTGATTTAGATGACAAGAAAAGTACTAGTGGTGGTGCTTTCTTCCTAGGGAAGAAGCTGGTATCCTGGTTAAGTAAAAATCAAAACTCAATTTCTATATCTACTGCTAAAGTAGAATACATTGTTGCTGCCAATAATTGTACTCAAGTGATATGGATGAAATTGATGCTGAGAGATATCAGGGTGACATATGATGAGCCTATTGCTATATACTGTGACAACTCAAGTGCAATAAATATCTCAATAAATCTGGTGCTACACTCTAAGACTAAACATATATCAATCAAGTTTCATTTCTTGAGGGAGAAAGTGAATGAGAAAGAAGTCAGACTGGAGTATGTGCCTACCAAAGAATAGATTGCAGATATATTTACTAAGCCATTGCAGAAGGATACTTTTGAGTATCTCAAAAGTATTCTAGGGGTAATCACCCCTCTTGATAAAAACTAAAAGATGCATTTTCTTGCATCAATTCGTGAACTTCAAATTGCTATATTATGATCTAGATTGATGTTTCCATGGCTACTACTCAAGGGGAGTAGTTAGATATGCAAATATGTGGTTCAGAGCGTGTAAATGGTTACCTTTTCCATTGATGTCAAAGGGGGAGAAGTGTAATGTGAAAAATCCTTTCAATAGGAGAAGTGCAGAAGAAATCAGTGTATTGGGTTGATGGTATTTTTCACGTCATGTGTTTCCATCAATTCCAAAGGGGGAGATTGTTGGATGGTGTGGATGTGTTGCTAATATTTGGTTGTCATTGATGTCAACACTATTAGAATTTGTTGTATAAAAGGTTGTATATGTCAAGGATATTGAGAAAATTGTAAAAGAAAGTGTTCTAGGTTCCCAGAGGAACTATGCAAGTCATGAAGGTGTCTTGTTCTGTACATTGAATATTAGTTGGTATGGATTAAAGGATTTATTTTTGAGTATATCTAGATCATCTACTAGAATTTTGAGAGGCATGCATGAATTTTTGAGTGTGTTGTGGTCTGACAGTGTTTCTGTGGTCTCTGTTAGTGTTCCTAAAGGAAGATTGTGTGATTTTGTTAATCTCAGTTGTTTTAGATGCTTCTTTGTTGTTTCTTTGTGTTCTTGGATGCTTCTAGATCATGCTTTATCTTTGTGGCACATCCACATTGATCGGTGTGCTCATGGTCAAATATTTTTCTCTGTATGTGGGTATGTGTAGGATCATGATGGGCCAAAAAGTGACGATATGTAAGTGATATGATGGCCTATGTGGCTGACAACTTTTTTTTAACCAAAATTGATGAAACAAAAAGGGTTTTTAAAGGAGATTCTTAGCTTTCCACCAATATAAATTATGCTTTACTTTGAATTTAATAAATTATTATTATTTATTTTCTATTTGAATTATGGCTAAAGTCCTGATTGATAGGCTGATTGAAAAACATCTATATCTTTCAAATGGTATCCCATTTTTTGAATCCAAAACATGTGTCACATTCTATGCTTCACATACTATAGGATTAAAAAAAAAAGTTTTGAATTTAATGAAGTTTTGACAAGTTAAGGTGGTTAGACATACGATTTTTTATTTTTTAAAAAATTTGTAATAAAAAATTCATAATTAATTATTTACTTGGAAAAAAATTACAAAAAAATATGCATCACATTAGAATATGAGTCTTCTACTTATATCTAAAATATTATAAAAAAATATTGTCATTTTATTGTGGTTAGGGTGGTCAGACAAACACCTACTTATTATTTTTTCCCTGAAATTTAAGTACTATTGCATTGAAATTTCAAAATTTCACCAAATATATTTTTATTTTTTAAAAATAAACTTAGTAGTTTAGAAAAAACATTCAATTTGCTACATATTTTTGAAATAATATAGGTAACTTATTCAAATATTTATGTCAAGTTGCCTAACTGTATTTTTTCTGAATTTTTTGCCACTTAAGGGCCTATTTTTTCCATGATGATCATGCACATACCCATGTTTGGTTTTTCTTGTTCTTAGCTAACATTTTGGTGGTAGCGTGTTGTGGATCGTCAAGGTGAAATTAATTGAAGTCTCCATGTGTTGGAATTTTATATTTGGGTCCCCACTATGTTGTGGCCAACCTTGGTGGATTCACATTAAAATTTTATTTGAAAATTTGGGTCGACATTGCAAAAAACATTTTATTTTCTTGGCGGACTAAGTTGTGGTGAAATCTCATTTAGCGGATATATAAGTGCGATTGTTTCATTGGTGTTGTGAGTCAAGAAGATGCTCCTATGGGTGTATGTGTGAATATCATTCGATTGCAGAACAGAGTGTGAAGAAGATTGTGTGAAGTGTTAAGAAGTGTTGAACTTAATTGGAACTGTAATCAGGCTTGTGCAGAAGATATTTTCTCAATTCATACCCTTTGGATTTTTAATCCTATTATGTTGGGTAGTGAACCCCTTTTGTATTTGAGCAATGAGCTCTAGGCAGTGTACTTGAATGCATGTGCATTCCCCTTATTATTTTTCATTATACTTTTAGTAGAGTATAATCTTGTGGACTAACATGCACCATGGTTTTTCCCCTAACAGGGTTTCCATGTAAAAATCTTGGTGTTCTTTATCTCTATGATGAGTTAATTGCTTGTGGTTAATTTCTTATTCATCAAATCTAAGATTTAAGTTAAGATAAGTAAGATAATTTTAATTTTTTGTGACAACTGATTCACCCCCCCCCCTCTTAGTTGCCAGTCATTGTTTTTACAACAAATTCTATAGCTTTAATTCTTCAATCTTTCACTTTAAATGTCAACTTTGCAACATAAAAACTTTGAAAATCTTGCTCTAAACTTGCTCTCCACTTGATCTTTAGCCTGTAATTTGCAAACACACATTCAAGGGAACAAAAACTTGTTTATTGTTAGTGAATAGAGGTTTTCCTAAGTCAAACCCCTTGTAGGCAATTAAACAAATTGATGAAATAATGGAATGAGGACATGAAACATGAAATGATGCAATGTAGACACCTTGGATGTTGTCTTGTAATGCAAATCTGAAATCTAACATGTAGTGGCCATGAAGAATGTAGATCTTGATCCTTGAATAAGATGTGAAACAATGTTTGCAAGTAGATATTCAATGCTACATCAACCTTCTTAGCTCAACAACATGTATGAATGCACTAAACCCTAGACATGATAGAATGTTCTTGAATTGATGCAATAAATCCTTGCTAATATACCTTGAAATGCCTTTAAAAATGCTCTTGTAATGCTCTAATGCTTGTAAACTGGAATTCTTGGAGACTTAGAATCAATTTCTAGGAGAAACAATGTGAATTAACCCCTTATACTAAATTAGGAGATTAACCCCAAAATTCAAACAATTCAAGCTGGCAATAGATCTATAAATAACCATTGTTAAATTCCTGCTAGAATTAAATTAAAAAGCGGTCCCTCATTAAGGGAGGACCCATCTTCCACCTAGGATGAATGGGTCCTAGCACTACTTTCTAGGACCTAACCTTCAGGGAATCAAAGAACACTAAAAACCCATTTAGAATCAACTGATAAAGGGAGGACCCATTCACCATCCAGGGTGAATGGGTCTGAGCACCAATTTTTAGGACACTAATTTTTCCCAATTAATTTTTATTTAATTTAAATTGTGGGTTTCGGGATAGATCCCTTAGAGGTGTCATAAATGAGGCTTAAATTTGAATTAAAGGGGCTAATTAACTCCAATTAGACACAATCAATTAAAAGGACCCTAGATAAATGTAAAAGTGTGTTACAACACTTTGCAACACCCTAAATAGGGTACACATTAGATACATTTCATTAAAAGGGGCCCTTTAGGATTGATTAATTGAATAAACCTTAGAAAAGTGTGAAAGTGTGTTACAACACTTTACAACACTTTTGCAAAGGAAAAATTAAGGTATGTTTCAAAAAAATAAAGGCCCTGAAATGATGTGAATGTATACAACACATTACAACACTATTCTAAGACACCATTAAGTTAACTTAAATGATAATTATTCCCAAACCTTGAAGGGAAAAGGGATACTTTTTTTGTTACTATATTTTTCCCCCACTTTAGTGAGACGATGACCCCATGTCAAACTCACACTAAAGTAGAAATTTAAGACACATAAGTATGTAGAAATAGAAAAGATACATAACCATAACCTATCATAGGTCAATAAATAAAAACAAAAGGATCAAGCACAATTCTCCCAACGTGATGTAAAACGGGGTTGTTTGTCCAAGAAAAAGGATCAAGCTTCGATGGTCCAACGTGATGTGGAAAAAATCTAGGATATTTTTGCATAACATATGTTGCTCACTCTGGGGTAGTGGAACCTCAGTCTTTCCACTAGGTGAGTTATCCCAATGAAGTGGAAAATGAGAGAATCATATTATCCTTTCATACGATACCAAAGTTATCCTCTTGAAAACTTCCATAAGGCACCACAATGTAATGTTGTTGTAAATGCTTTTGTAATGTCATGTAAAATTTTGTTAAAGGGGATTTTTCTTTGTTCATCTAAAGGTCTTGTTCTTAGGGAGGATTATGCCTAATGTCTCCAAGAGAGGACAAGTCAAGGTGTCATATCGTCACTCATTGGATGCCTCATTCACATCATTCCATGATGGTAGATTGTACACTCTTGGATGGAATCAAACCTAACGACACCACTAAGAAGAGGAAACATCACAAGAAAAAATAAAAATCACACAATGAAATTTTGTTGAAAGATGTCATTGATGTATTCCCCCACTTTAAAGCAGTTGCTACACCATTACTATTAGAAATTGCTTTAAATTAGCCAATATTTTTTCTAAGACATGAGAGATTTCCTTGAAAAACCCTATGCCAAGTCACATGTTCCCGAAATAAGTTGTGTCATGAAATAAAAAGGAAGGGGTGCCCCACAAATACATAAGGGATCTATGGATTTTGGGTTAGTGTGTCTTTGCTGTAGACATTATTGTTTTAAGAGCTCATAACTGTCATCTTTCCCCAAATACTCATAGAACTGGAAGAATGACACAAACAGAGTGAAAAAATGAAAACACCTTTCAGGTCAACATGGAAGAGACCTAAATGTCTCAATGCCTTGCATCATCCCCAAAAGGAAAAGGGTATGTGTAGGATCATCATGGAAAAAATAGGCCCTTAAGTGGCAAAAAATTAGAAAAATCAGACTTAGGCAACTTGACATAAAAATTGAATAAGTTATCTATATTATTTAAAATATGTAACAATAGAATCTGTAGCAAATTGAATGTAGTTTCTAAACTACTAGGTTTGTTTAAAAAAAAAAAATCTATTTGGTGAAAATTTGAAATTTCAATGCAGTGGTACTTAAATTTCAGGAAAAAATAAGTAGGTGTCTCGACCACCCTAACCACAATAAAATGATAATATTTTAGATATAATTAGAGAACTAATGCCCCAATGTGATGCATATTTTTTGTAATTTTTTCAGTAAATAATTAATTATGAATTTTTATTACAACTTTTAAAAAATATAAAACTTCATTGATGTCTAACCAACTTGGTTAAAACTTCATGAAATTCAAATTTTATTTTTAATCCTATAGTATGCGAAGCATAGAATGTAATGCATGTTTTGGATTCAAAAAATGTGATACCGTTTGAAAGCTATAGATGTTTTTCAATCAACCTATCAATCAAGAATTTAGTCATAATTTGAATAGAAATTGAATAATAATTACTTATTAAATTTAAAGTAAAGCATAATTTATATTGATGGAAAGCTGGGAATCTCCTTTAAAAACCCTCTTCTTTCATCAATTTTGGGTAAAAAAATAATCATCAGCCACATGCCCACCATATTGCCACTTTTTGGCCTATCATGATCCTTCACATACCCAAAACACAAGACAAACGAATTTTTTTTGGTTCAACATGGAAGATACCTAAATTTCTCGACACCTTGCATCATCCCCAAAAGGAAAACACAAGACAAATGAAAAAGATAAAATAAAATATTTTGGTTCAACATGGAAGAGATCTAAAATGTCTCAACACCTTGCATCATCCCCAAAAGGAAAACACAAGACAAATGAAATGATTATGACATATAGATGAATGAAAGATACATATAGAGGAATGCACAAAAAGAGAGAGGTAGATCAAATGAAACAACATGAGGGATCACATTATGCACATGCAAAGAGAAAACATGGAAAAGGAAAAGAATAGTAACTTGGCACATGCCAGTCAACCTAAAGCAAGTCGTCCACATCCCAATCTTGGTTGGTTAAAATTCAAGGTAGACAGTTCTAGCCAAATGGATTAGAGAAAGTGCATCACTAGGACAAGAGTATCTAATTATTTCCCCCACTTAGTGCAAGAAAAGAATGAGTCGAGGTAGGCAATGAGAAAGAGCTCCTTACATTTTGAAATGATTTGCAATGAATATAAAACATGTAATAGTGAGAATGGTGTGATTCTACAACCATTACATGAGAAGGAGCAGAAGGGAATGCTATGCAATCACTCGATAAAAATTATTTCCATCGAAGTGAAAAAAATTTAGGATTAATTTGAATGCATGACACTCATTAGTATTATGTCCAAGAGTTTTGTGGTATTGACAATGTGGAACATTTGCACCTTTAGGATATAATATTATCTTTTTTTTCATGGGTGGTAATGTTATAAGTTCTTGGTTTAGAAGTAGTTGTAATTTTATTTTACTTTAAAGTGGTGGACAAGGGAATTTTAGTTTTCTAACTTGTAAGGCCCTCCGCGCTTACTAGATTCACCACTTTCCCTCAATGGATATAGGGCAGGAGGACCCGAGATGACCTTGTCTTCTTTATCATTGTCATTATGAGGCATTGGTTGCTTTGTAGGAAGGAGAACACTTATGTTAGGAGGATGATCTAAGGAAATCCTACCATCATTATGCGGTATTAGTGTTTCTTTAGGAAGAAGAGTATTTATGTTAGGGGGAGGATCCTGATATCCTAGCCCTTTAGTGTCTTCAATTGATATTTTCTCTAGGAGTTGATGTATTTCATGTTCACTTGTTGTATCACATCCTTGTTTACTTAATATTGTGAATCCCTTTCTGTATGTATCCTCAATGTTAATTGATGTGTTGGTTACTTTGTTAAGATATGATGGTTGAATGTTTGCTTGTTTAGAGGAACTAGGTTTACCTATGGTAGGGAACTTAGGCTTAGCTTGTGACTTTTTTTGGGGGTGTAAAAGACCAAATATCTCAAGATGTGTTGGTTGTTTCATGGAGGGGTAGGAGGATGAATTAGCCTCAAGGTTGTTAAAAAAATCATTTATAAAGTTGTTCATATTGTCACCATCTTCTCCAATGATGTCAACATCACGAGGATTACATGCATTTGGAGTTGTGTGAGCATGAGTGAGTTCAATTTCATTAGGGTCATTGCCAAAAGCATAACTTGAAACATCAACCAAGGAGTACAAGGATATCCACAAATTGCTTAAAAAGTTATCCATTTTCAAAATTCCAGATCTAAACATGGTAATTAACCGAAAATGAAGTGTTGTAGATGCAATTTTGAATTTTAACAATGCACTATAATGAAGCAATTTAAGCTAAATGCAATGAATTTGATGAAACAACAAATCAAGAAACTAAAACAAGAAAGTAATAGCACCAAACAAAAACCTAAAAGTGATATTTTAACTTCCAAAAAATGCAGATATGTAGCTAACAAGGACTCATTTGCCAATAAGGGGAAATGGGTCCTGGCTATGTTTTCCTAAGATGTTTCACTGGATTTCAGAGTGATTTTTAATGCCTTTTTAGATGCCAGAAGGTGCAAGTTTCACCTGATTAGGGACTCATTCGCAAGTAAGGGTAAATGGGTCCTAGTTAGGTATTTTTAAAGTACTTTTTAATGATTTGCAATCTTTTAGTAATGTCTTTCAGTTCTAGGTCTGAGGTAGTGAGTTTCAATTTCAAATTTTACAAAATTGCAATGTGAAAATATGATGAAAAGATGAATGCAAGGACCTATGTTGAAATGCAATTTTTTATTTATTTTCAAATGAAAATAAATCAGATCTAAACAAGATGCATAATGACTAATTTTTTTTTTGTATTTTTCATATTTAATGAGATGCAAAACAATGCAAATCTAAACTGTAAATGAGATGCAAAACAATGCAAATCTAAACTGTAAATGAGATGCAATTGTAAATGCAATGCTAGAAACCCTAAATGAGATCCTAATTCAATGCAAGTGAGATGTATATGAATGCAAGATCTAACCCTAAGATGCAATGAAATATTTCAAAATAAGAAAATTGCAATGTTCAATATGTCAAGTTCACCATTAATGTTTAAGGTAGAAAATAGGGCTCACCAAAATGAATCAACAAGATGATGAACCACTTAGTTTTCCCACACTAAACACTTGCAATTTGATGCAATTATGAGAGCCAAAAGATGCAAATAACAATCATAAATGATACCTAACTATTATAACAACTATGAGGGAAGTTTTTAGAGCTCAAATTGGTGTGTACCTTGCTACAAGAAGCCTATTTTTAGGGCACAAAGGACTCATTCGCCTTTAGTGGCGAATGGGTCCCTGTTAGGGTTTTTGAAACTAAGATATGGGTTATTTTCCTTGATGTCTACACTCTCATATTCTAGGTTGTTAGCTAACTGAAACCTGTACTTAATTTTGTAGCTTCAGTTCTTCATTCTTGCACTTTAAATGCAACTTTGCAACTTGACAACTTTGACAATCTTTCTCTAAACTTGCTCTCCACTTGATCTTCAACCTGTAAATTTGCAAACACACATTAAAGGGAAGAAAAACTTGTTGATTGCTAGTGAATAGGGGTTTTCCTAAGTCAATCCCCTTGTAGGTAATTAAACCAATTGATGAAATAATGGAATAAGGACATGAAACATGAAATGGTGCAATGTAGATAACTTGGATGTTATCTTCTAATGCAAATCTACAATCTAGCATGTAGTTTCCATGAAGAATGTAGATCTTGATCCTTGAATAAGATGTGAAACAATGCTTGCAAGTAGATCTTCAATGAGCTACATCAAATTTCGTAGCTCAACATGTATGAATGCACTAAACCCTAGACATGATGGAATGATCTTGAATTGTTGCAGCAAATCCTTGATAATCTACCTTGAAATTCCTTTGAAAATGCTCTTGCAATGCTCTAATACTTGTAAACTTGAATGCTTGGAGACTTAGAATCAATTGCTAGGAGGAATAATGTGAATTAAACCCTTATACTAAATTAGGAGATTAACCCCGAAATTCAAACAATTCAAGCCAACACCAAATCAAACATAAATATTATTAAATTCCCACCAAAATGAAATTCAAAATGGGGGTCCTCATTAAGGGAGGACCCATTCACCATCTAAGGAGAGGTCCTAATTTTTAGGACCCTAATTTTTCCTAATTAATTGTTATGTAATTTAAATCGTGGGTGTTGGGATAGATCCTTGAGAGGTGTCATAAATTAGGCTTAAATTTGAATTAAAGGGGCTAATTAACTCCAATTACCCACAATTAATTAAAAAGAACCTAGATAACTATGAAAGTATGTTACAAAACTTTACAACACCATAAATAGGGTACACATTAGGTACATTTCATTAAAAAGGGCCCATTAGGCTTAATTAATTGAATAAACCTTAGAAAAGTGTGAAAGTGTGTTACAACACTTTACAACACTTTTGCAAAGGAAAAATTAAGGTATGTTTCAAAAAAATAAGGGCCCTGAAATGATGTGAATGTATACAACACATTACAACACTATTCTAAGACACCATTAAGTTAACTTAAATGATAATATTCCCAAACCAAGGGAAAAGGGATACTGTTTTTGTTACTATATTTTGCCCTGACTTTAGTGAGATGATGACCCCACATCTCACACTAAAGTAGAAATTTAAGACACATAAGTATGTAGAAATAGAAAAGATACATAACCATAACCTATCATAGGTCAATAAATAAAAACAAAAGGATCAAGCACAATTCTCCCATCGTGATGTAAAACGGGGTTGTTTGTCCAAGAAAAATGATCAAGCTTTGATGGTCCAATGTGATGTGGAAAACATCTATGATATTTTTCCATAACATATGTTGCTCACTCTGGGGTAGTGGAACCTCAGTCTTTCCACTAGGTGAGTTATCCCAACGAAGTGGAAAATGAGAGAATAATATTATCCTTTCATATGATACCAAAGTTATCCTCTTGAAAACTTCCATAAGGCACCACAATGTAATGTTGTTGTAAATGCTTTTGTAATGTCATGTAAAATTTTGTTAAGGGGGATTTTTCTTTGTTCATCTAAAGGTCTTGTTCTTAGGGAGGATTATGCCTAATGTCTCCAAGAGAGGACAGGTCAAGGTGTCATATCGTCACTTATTGGATGTCTCATTCACATCATTCCATGATGGTAGATTGTACACTCTTGGATGGAATCAAACCTAATGACACCACTAAGAAGAGGAAACATCACAAGAACAAAAAAAAATCACACAATGAAATTTTGTCGAAAGATGTCATTGATGTATTCCCCCACTTTAAAGCAGTTGCTACACCATTACTGTTAGAAATTGCTTTAAATTAGCCAATACTTTTTCTAAGACATGAGAGATTTCCTTGAAAAACCCTATTCCAAGCCACATGTTCCCGAAATAAGTTGTGTCATGAAATAGAAAGGAAGGGGTGCCCCACAAATACATAAGGGATCTATGGATTTTGGGTTAGTGTGTCTTTGTTGTAGACATTATTGTTTTAAGAGCTCATAACTGTCATCTTTCCCCAAATACTCATAGAACTGGAAGAATGACACAAAGAGAGTGAAAAAATGAAAACACCTTTCAGGTCAACATGGAAGAGACCTAAATGTCTCAATGCCTTGCATCATCCCCAAAAGGAAAAGGGTATGTGCAAGATCATCATGGAAAAAATAGGCCCTTAAGTGGCAAAAAAATTAGAAAAATCAGACTTAGGCAACTTGACGTAAAAATTTGAATAAGTTATATATATTATTTAAAAAATATGTAAGAATAGAATCTATAGCAAATTGAATGTAGTTTCTAAACTACTAGGTTTGTTTAAAAAATATAAAAATCTATTTGGTGAAAATTTGAAATTTCAATGCAGTGGTACTTAAATTTCAGGTAAAAAATAAGTAGGTGTATGTCTGACCACCCTAACCACAATAAAATGATAATATTTTAGATATAATTAGATAATTCATGCCCCAATGTGATGCATATTTTTTTGTAATTTTTTTCCAAGTAAATAATTAATTATAAATTTTTTATTACAACTTTTTAAAAAATATAAAAACTCGTATGTCCAACCACCTTAACTTGGTTAAAACTTCGAGAAATTAAAATTTTATTTTTTAATCCTATAGTATGCGAAGCATAGAATGTAATGCATGTTTTGGATTAAAAAAAAGTGATACTATTTGAAAGCTATAGATGTCTTTCAATCAACCTATCGATCAAGACTTTAGTTGTAATTTTAATAGAAATTGAATAATAATTACTTATTAAATTTAAAGTAAAGCATAATTTATATTGATGGAAAGCTGAGAATCTCCTTTAAAAACCCTTTTCATTTCATCAATTTTGGGTAAAAAAATAGTCGTCGGCCACATACCCACCATATTGCCACTTTTTGGCCCATCATGATCCTTCACATACCCAAAACACAAGACAAACGAATTTTTTTGGGTCAACATGGAAGATACCTAAATGTCTCAATGCCTTGCATCATCCCCAAAAGGAAAACACAAGACAAATGAAAAAGATAAAATAAAATATTTTGGTTCAACATGGAAGAGATCTAAAATGTCTCAACACCTTGCATCATCCCCAAAAGGAAAACACAAGACAAATGAAATGATTATGACATATAGAGGAATGAAAGATACATATAGAGGAATACACAAAAAGAGAGAGGTAGATCAAATGAAACAACACGAGGGAACACATTATGCACATGCAAAGAGAAAACATGGAAAAGGAAAAGAATAGTAACTTGGCACATGCCAGTCAACCTAAAGCAAGTCGTCCACATCCCAATCTTGGTTGGTTAAAATTGAAGGTAGACAGTTCTAGCCAAATGGATTAGAGAAAGTGCATCACTAGGACAAGAGTATCTAATTCTTTCCCCCACTTAGTGCAAGAAAAGAATGAGTCGAGGTAGGCGATGAGAAAGAGCTCCTTATATTTTGAAATGATTTGCAATGAATATAAAACATGTAATAGTGAGAATGGTGTGATTCTACAACCATTACATGACAAGGAGCGGAAGGGAATGCTATGCAATCACTCGATAAAAATTATTTCCATCGAAGTGAAAAAATTTCAGGATTAATTTGAATGCATGACACTCATTAGTATTATGTCCAAGAGTTCTATGGTATTGACAATGTGGAACATTTGCACCTTTAGGATATAATCTTATCTTTTTTTTCATGGGTGGTAATGTTATAAGTTCTTAGTTTAGAAGTAGTTGTAATTTTATTTTACTTTCAAGTGGTGGACAAGGGAATTTTAGTTTTTTAACTTGTAAGGCCTTCTGTGCTTACTAGATTCACCACTTTCCCTCAATGGATATAGGGCAGGAGGACCCGAGATGACCTTGTCTTCTTTATCATTGTCATTATGAGGCATTGGTTGCTTTGTAGGAAGGAGAACACTTATGTTAGGAGGATGATCTAAGGAAATCCTACCATCATTATGCAGTATTAGTGTTTCTTTAGGAAGAAGAGTATTTATGTTAGTGGGAAGATCCTGATATCCTAGCCCTTTAGTGTCTTCAATTGATATTTTCTCTAGGAGTTGATGTATTTCATGTTCAATTGTTGTATCACATCCTTGTTTACTTAACATTGTGAATCCCTTTCTGTATGTATCCTCAAGGTTAATTGTTGTTTTGGTTACTTTGTTAACATAGGATGCTTGAATGTTTGCTTGTTTAGAGGAACTAGGTTTACCTATGGTAGGGAACTTAGGCTTAGCTTGTGACTTTTTTTGGGGTGTAAAAGACCAAACATCTCAAGATGTGTTGGTTGTTTCATGGAGGGGTAGGAGGATGAATTAGCCTCAAGGTTGTTAAGGAAATCATTTGTAAAGTTGTTCATGTTGTCACCATCTTCTCCAATGATGTCAACATCATGAGGATGACATGCATTAGGAGTTGTGTGAGCATGAGTGAGTTCAATTTCATTAGGGTCATTGCCAAAAACATAACTTGAAACATCAACCAAGGAGTACAAGGATATCCACAAATTGCTTAAAAAGTTATCCATTTTTAGAATTTCAGATCTAAACATGGTAATTAACCGAAAATGAAGTGTTGTAGATGCAATTTTGAATTTTAACAATGCACTGTAATGAAGAAATTTAAGCTAAATGCAATGAATTTGATGAAACAACAAATCAAGAAACTAAAACAAGAAAGTAATAGCACCAAACAAAAACCTAAATGTGATATTTTAACTTCCAGAAAATGCAGATATGTAGCTAACAAGGACTCATTTTCCAGTAAGGGGAAATGGGTCCTGGCTATGTTTTTCTGAGATGTTTCACTAGATTTCAGAGTGATTTTTAATGCCTTTTTAGATGCCAGAAGGTGCAAGTTTCACTTGATTAGGGACTCATTCACCAGAAAGGGTAAATGGGTCCTAGTTAGGTATTTTTAAAGTATTTTTTAATGATTTGCAATCTTTTAGTAATGTCTTTCAGTTCCAGGTCTGAGGTAGTGAGTTTCAATTTCAAATTTTCCAAAATTGCAATGTGAAAATATAATGAAAAGATGAATGCAAGGACCTATGTTGAAATGCAATTTTTTATTTATTTTCAAATGAAAATAAATGAGATCTAAACAAGATGCACAATGACTGATTTTTTTTTGTATTTTTCATATTTAGTGAGATGCAAAACAATGCAAATCTAAACTGTAAATGAGATGCAATTGTAAATGCAATGCTAGAAACCCTAAATGAGATCCTAATTCAATGCAAGTGAGATGTATATGAATGCAAGATCTAACCCTAAGATGCAATGAAATATTTTAAAATAAGAAAATTGAAATGTTCAATATGTCAAGTTCACCATTAATGTTTAAGGTAGAAAATAGGGCTCACCAAAATGAATCAACAAGATGATGAACCACTTAGTTTTCCCACACTAAACACTTGCAATTTGATGCAATTATGAGAGCCAAAAGATGCAAATAACAATCATAAATGATACCTAACTATTATAACAACTATGAGGGAAGTTTTTAGAGCTCAAATTGGTGTGTACCTTGCTACAAGAAGCCTATTTTTAGGGCACAAAGGACTCATTCGCCTTTAGTGGCGAATGGGTCCCTGTTAGGGTTTTTGAAACTGAGATATGGGTTATTTTCCTTGATGTCTACAATCTCATGTTCCAAGTTGTTAGCTAACTAAAACATGTACTTAATTTTGTAGCTTCAATTCTTCATTCTTGCACTTTAAATGTCAACTTTGCAACTTGACAACTTTGACAATCTTTCTCTAAACTTGCTCTCCACTTGATCTTCAACCTGTAAATTTGCAAACACACATTAAAGGGAAGCAAAACTTGTTGATTGCTAGTGAATAGGGGTTTTCCTAAGTCAAACCCCTTGTAGGTAATTAAACCAATTGATGAAATAATGGAATAAGGACATGAAACCTGAAATGATGCAATGTAGATAACTTGGATGTTATCTTCTAATGCAAATCTACAATATAACATGTAGTGGCCATGAAGAATGTAGATCTTGATCCTTGAATAAGATGTGAAATGATGGTTGCAAGTAGATCTTCAATGAGCTACATCAAATTTTGTAGCTCAACATGTATGAATGCACTAAACCCTAGACATGATGGAATGATCTTGAATTGTTGCAGCAAATCCTTGATAATCTACCTTGAAATTCCTTTGAAAATGCTCTTGCAATGCTCTAATACTTGTAAACTTGAATGCTTGGAGACTGAGAATCAATTGCTAGAAGAAATAATGTGAATTAACCCCTTACTTATACTAAATTAGGAGATTAACCCCAAAATTCAAACAATTCAAGCCAACACCAAATCTAGAAATAAATATTATTAAATTCCCACCAAAATGAAATTCAAAAAGGGGGTCCTCATTAAGGGAGAAACCATTCGCCATCTAGGGAGAACGGGTCCTAGCACCAATTTATAGAACCCTAATTTTTCCTAATTAATTGTTATGTATTTTAAATTGTGGGTGTTGGGATAGATCCTTGAGAGGTGTCATAAATTAGGCTTAAATTTGAATTAAAGGGGCTAATTAACTCCAATTACCCACAATTAATTAAATGGACCCTAGATAAATGTGAAAGTGTGTTACAACACTTTACAACACCATAAATAGGGTACACATTAGGTACATTTCATTAAAAGGGGCCCATTAGGCTTAATTAATTGAATAAACCTTACAAAAGTGTGAAAGTGTGTTACAACACTTTTGTGAAAGACAAATTAAGGAACATTTTAAACAAATAAGGGCCCTAAAATAATGTGAATGTGTACAACACATTAGAAAACTATTCCAAGACACCATTAATTTAACTTAATGGATAATTATTCCCAAACCAAGTAATGGAAAAAGGATACTTTTTCCGTTACTACCGTTATAAAATGTGTATGCATTGTAAAATATGTATGCATTATAACATGCACACATTAAAAAAAGTGTGTGTGTTATAACACATATGCAATTTTTCGTGTGAACCTGAATCTAAATGTATATGTGTTCGGATTTAGGCTCGAGTACCCATAGCAAATCACATATGCATTTTTTTAATAATGCATATGTGTTTCCTGCAAAAAACAAATAATTGGCTGAAACTTCCTCTCTTCATGGACCCAACTTCTTTCTTTTACCCCTTAATATGAATATGAAACACATATTACAACACTAAATTAAGGCATAATTAAGATTATTTATTATTAATTATTCATCCCCAAATTAAGTGTGAAAAAGGGATACTTTTTCCTATACTATAGATATGATTCCTCCTTCCTTGATTTTTTGATTGTATAATTTTTTCATGAGCTAAACCTTATTTGAAGTTGAATTCATCTCGTACATGTCAATTAATTTGTACCATAATTCTTTCAAGGTCTTTTCCACTATGACGCTAAAGAGGAGATTGTTGGATAATGATAAAATGATTGTAGCTCTTTCTTTCTTATCTATTTTATCTCACTCCTCATTAGCCATCATGACTGGATTCTTTTCTTTTCTTTCCAACGTGAGTGAGATATCTCCTCCAATCATCAAAGACTCCATCTGCACTTTCCACAATCTAAAATTTTTCCCAAATAATTTCTCTATCTTTCATTTATCTGCTTCCTCTATTTCTTAGAAATTATCACAATTTTTGAATGGCTAATTTGTCAAGCTTTGATACCAATTGTTGAATATTTATTGCAGACTAAGAAAAAAATATTGCAAAAATTAAACTCAAAAAAATAAATTAACAAGAACATAAACACACAAATTTATAATGGTTTACTAAAATTGGCTACATCCACTTTGAAGCAAGGGAAATATCATTTTATTATCTCAATTATTTGAATACATCTTCTATAGTAGCATAACCAAAACAATAATACAATTCCAATAACATTATCCATTGTTGGAAAAGATATTTGAAAAAGGGAATATGAATGGACAATGCAGTTGGAGGGAAAATGAGAATGTGTGTTGGGCTTCAATATCCAACAAGATGACTAATCCATAGTCATCTAAATGGAAATACAAATGGAATCACTTTGCAATGCTATGTGAAATAGTTTGTGTACCTTGGTGTTCTACTTACAAGTCTACTAGGATAGTTGCTTGTTCATTTTTCCTAAGAATTACACTACAACAATTGAGAAATTATACCATTCTTCATGGTTTATTGATGTTCATGTGCTTCTATAAAGTTCCCATTTTTTTATAGGTCATAGGAATGCTTGGAAAATGTAAATGAATTTGATTAGATACTTGTTTTAAATAATTTATCTTTGCTTTGCAAGGGTATCCATGTCTCCTATATGTTGCAATAATCATATTCCATGAGGAGTTATCTTATTCTTTCATGTCACAATAATCATATTGCGACAGTATTAGAATGAATAATCATGTTGTAATAATCATATTGCAATAACCCTTGTTGCACACCATTATATAATGCCCTACATGGCTTTGGTTCTTTAAAACTTAATTTAGTCTTAGATTTCAACTAAACCAAAACTATTTGGTTCTTTCTTGGACTTTGAATTTGGTACCAATAGGGAGTTCCTT
>VDFB02000003.1:282096457-282310546 GCA_007258455.2 Sequoia sempervirens
TTTTGTTTCTTTTCAATTAGGGTTTTCAAATGCATTTTTTTTGGTTTGATTGAATAATTTAGGTTTCAAAAGCTAAATTTTGTTTCTAAAATACAATTCAAGGTTCATTTTTTCCTTTCTATTCAATATCTTTGGGTTTCATTGCATTTTTTCATCTATTTATACAATTCCTCATTTCTACTGTTACAGGAAATAAAATTCTTAAAACATCAAATAAATTAAAAGAAAAATGCTAAAATCAATTCCTCTATTGACAATTTCAATAAAAAATGAAAAAATGCTAAAAAGTGGGGGTGGAGGTGTACCTGGAGGCTGGTTTTTGTAGTCACTGTTGCCCACAAACTCAGTATCCCATGCACAATGAAAACGAAGTTTTGTTCATTTTTAAAAAATATATACCATTACAAAATGAGATCCTAATTTATAAAAATTGGGATCCCGTTTCATACTAATCAGGATCCTATTCCATGTCTGTCAGTTCGAGACCCTTTAAAAAATGGGATCCCAATTTTTAAAAAGTGGGATCCCATTTAACATTTAGGCTCAGGATCCCAAAGCTTAATGGGATCCCATTTTTGCAATGTTGATTTTGTTTTTTAGGCTAAGGCAAAAACTTCCACATTTCGTGGACTCAACTTTGTGCACTTACCCCAAAGACAAAGTCTAATCTCGGGAAGGACACATCCTCATAAAAGACAAGAGATAGGACTGAATGAGACAAATGACATAATGTCCCATTTCGATACAAGACCAATAACCTGATCAATTGATTGACTATAAGATGTGTTACACCCCAAATGTAGAGTTACTATTTACTATTACTACATAGGGTAAATTTGAGTGTAATGTGAATTCTAGAGATGAATAAATTATGTTTGAACCTTGTTATCAATGTGAATGTTATCTCATTTCATGTTTGACTCATTTGATGTTATCTCAGTTGATGTTATTCATGGTGAAACACTGCATATATGTGAATGAAAGGTTATTGAATTATTATTATTCTAACTTTGGAGATGTTTGTGTATATTGCATATGTTATGATAAATTGACTATCATGTACATGTGTTAGTGGATGCGGGTGTGTGTTCCATTCCTCCAGATGAAGGGGAAGTATCACTTGGGAGAAGATCTTGGTCGGGTCAGGTAACCAATAAAAGTAAACTATCTGAGCATATACACACACCACATTAGAATGATTGAGTTGAGTTATTTTATGGGTAATAGGTAAGTCATCCCTAGTCTTATGTTACATTTGAGAGTCTTGTTTACTTATGTATGCATTGGGTGATGTTTATCTATTTGAGATTCTGATATCTTTCTTGTGCTACTACAATTATATTGTCAAGTGTGTTGTAAGTGGAAGTATGTTTATATTTATGAACATGCATGTCAATGAGATCTAACATGTATATGCACATGTATGGATATACCACACATACACACTTATCAATATGATGGTAATCGTGTGTGGCTATATGTGAAACAAATGTGAACATATATATGTGTATAGTATATACATGTATCCATATGTATATGTATATCGATACATGCGTATGTTGGTGAATGGACATGATCATATAGATACATCGATATAGATATACCTACACATACATATACATAGAGGTATATACATTTATACATACATATATATATATATGCACACATTTAGTATAATGTGTTTATTAAATATGTTGTTTCCTATACTCTTATATATATCAAATGTATGCTTAGACTTACGATATATATATAAAGATATATAATATATATATGTAAATATATATATTAATGGATATATATATATATATTTATATATATATATATAAATATATATACTTATATATATATATAAATACATGTTAAGTATTTACTTGTATATATATATATATATGTATATAATATATATTATTTATATTTATATATAATAATATATATACTAAACATAATATATATGTCAATTGAGATCGCTTATCTCTTATTCGTTAAATCCGATTCATATGGTTGTTTTATAGTTGATATAGACTATGGAATGAAGGTCAATATTGACCATTTCTATGGAAGCCGATTTAAAAGCTTTAGATTGCTAGTGGAAACTGATTATCATAGTGAATGACACGCAATATATGGAGTAGCATTGCATTTGATATTGATGGCTATAGAATGCTTGACTTGGTCGACGTGTTTAATGAGACCATGCTTGACTTTGTCTCGTGTATTAAACTGTTTATGTTGATTCATTTACCTAATGGGTCGATTGAATTTCATCTTTTTATGCTGTTTCACTAAGTGACAGTTACCTTAATTTGTCTTCAATCTATTCAATCAATACTTTTGGTAAGGTACTTGTCAATTCACTTAGATCGACATCATTATGAATTATGTAGATAGCCAGAGTGTCTATAATCTCATCCTATCCATATGATGGTTGAGACAACCATACATCTCCAATCTTCTTTATCCCATGAAGTTGCTCAAGAATCTTTAGGGTGATCCCAAAATATTGGTTTACAATTTTTGGCCAAACTGGACACTGAACTGATTTTTTCTAACTAGTGATTTGTGAAATTTTGTCTATAAATTCTAAATACATTTTTTCAAAATTTTTGGAATCAAATTGCACTTCTTTTTCCATCTCCTTCAAAAACATTTTTTTTCAGTAAACACCATTTTTAAGGAGTGATGCTCACCGTATACAACATAACTTTTTTTCTATGAAGGATAATTTTTTTTAATTTAGATTTGTAACTATGATATCTAGTGCTTTCATTTGGTTTCATAGTGTTTTATTGAATATTTTCCCTTAATCAAGTTTTGAAGTCAAACAAATTACAATTCATATGGACTATATAACGCAACATAACTTTTTTTGTATGTATCGAAGTTCATATTTTTTTTGATACATCAAGGACTTCAATATCTAGTGCACTAATATATTTTTTTTTGATAATATGCTATTTTTCCACATGTGTAGAACATAGAGCTTGATTTTTGGTGAAAAAACTACATTCACAAGAAATAAAAAAATAAATATAATAATTAAATTAAACTTATTTAAAATTATACTTTTTGGGAAGCTTATAATGAGGACTACATAATTAAAAATAAAAATTAAATTAAATGAATTCATTTGTTCCCCCAAAAGGTAAATCAAAAGTGGTTTTTTATCAGCATTTTGATAGGTGTAAAGGAGACTCCGTTATAGGTATGGTTTAAAACTAGCAGGGTTCTATCCAAGGGGGTTTGATCTAAGGTGGTTTGATCAAACCCTATTCAATTGGAATCCTTTAAATGGAACTTTTGAAGGATTAAGTCATTATATTTTCTAAAAATATGTGATTTCAGCAAAAATTAGGATCTCCCAAAAATTGTAAACCAGTATTGTGGGATCGCCCTTTAACACATTTTATTTAGTAACATCTTCTTCATCATCATCTATTGGTACCAGACTAAGTGCTCCTGCAATTTTTGCTTCCTTTCCTTCTTCCTTCTCCTTTGTCTTCAGTTTCTTCATTTCTAGAGGGAGACATGAACTAATTTTCCTTTTTTTCCTCTTTATGGAGGAGAATCCTTCCTCAAACATCATAATCAAACTAAAAATCATAGCAAAATTCATTGCATTTATCTTGATTTCAAAATACTCTTGGCAAACCTTTTCCCTTTTTGCTAGAAATTTCATATATCAATAAACTTGCTTCCCAACTAGTATAGTAGACTTCCACACAACATTTTATTTTCATGGTAATGAATTCAAAAAATACTTCATCAAGCATATAACCAAAGTTCCAAAGCGAAAAGGATAATTTTCATTCTTTGTCATAGTTATATTTTCCATTAGTTAATTTCTCAACTACTCACACAAGTCAAAATCCTCCTTTTTTCTCAACCATTTGATGCCCTAAATATTTGACCTTTTGTATTTTCTCAACTGAAAGAGAAGTCTCAAGACTTTGAATATTTTCATGATCACATCAATCTGTAACTTACTCAATTTTTGTAATTCATTGTTTTGCGGATTAAATACCACCATTTCCTTTGACTCCATTGATTTTTCCTTGTTCTTCATACTTTTGCTTGTTGGTAACCCTAACTCTTTGTTTCTCAACTCATTCATTACAAAATGAAAATGACAACTCAATATTCCTTATTTAACTTATTGCTTTTAGGGTTTCACCATAAAGGATAATTTATTGCTTGCCACATCATCATTTGTACTTTAGTCTGCCAATTCCTTTTTCCACCTAAGCTATTAGTAAATTTGTGAAATACATAGTAAGTAAAAAGGTTTCCACAAATCTTCTATAATGCTTGTTTTATGCTGAAATTTTCTTCATGGCCTTTAGAATGAAAATTTACATCGCATATCCTTGTGTCATTGCATTCACATCTCTTGTACTGTGGGTTTGATATATTTTTCTATTACTACTTCCCCTGAGGCTATTACTAGATTTAGTTCATGGAAGAGATATTTGCATCGGATGCAGATACAAGATTATCTAATTTTTCCTTGTTCTCTAGTTCTTCTTTCTTTCTCCATATTTTTTCCATTTCTCTCCTCACTTCTGTATTAAGCTTGTTCTTTTGTTCCAAATTCAGTTTCTTCCCAACTTTTCTCTTACAAAATTTTGAGATATGTTTGTATTTGTTGCAAGAGTCACATACAACAAATATTTGATCGAGAGAGTTTGTATTCATCTTTGTCCTGCATTGATTAGCCTTGTGTCCAAAAGTATTGCATGTGTAATAGTAGCCTTGAAAACAATGAAATCTTCTACCAACTTATTAAATCTATTCATCATTATCCCTCTTCTACATTCTATAGATTTATGCCCAAACTTGTTGCAAACATAGCATTGTCTTCCAAAGAATCTATTCTGGTTCATCATTCTTCTACATTCTATTTCTCTATGTTTGAATTTATTGCATGAATAACAAAATCCATTAAAATATGTGTACCTTTGATCATTAGGTTGTCGTCTAGGTATCCTTTTAGTATTGATCTTTCTATTATTGCCTTGACAAGTATTGCCTTGAAATTTCCTTTGACTATTCATTTTGTTGAGACTTGGATTAGTCTTTGAAATTTGTCCTTCTTCAAGTCCTATACCACCTTTATCCTTTGTAGGCTTCTGAGATGAAATTAATTCATCAAGAATTCCCCAAATTATCCTAAATTTTTCTTCAAAACTTTTTTCCCTTTCCAAATCAAACTTAAGAATTGCTACTTCATATTCAAGCTTGTCACATTTTTGTCTTTTGAATGATAATTTATTTGCTTTGTCCAATTTCCAATTTTAGATTCTCTTCCATTCTCTTTCTTTCTTCAAGTTTCATCCTTAGATTTCCAGTAGTCTCCCTTGCTTCTTTTAGTTCTTGGTAAACATCTTTATGTTTCAACTTAAATTTCCAAATCTAGTTTCTTAGTTTTTGAATACATTCACCTCCCTGCTTGACATTTTCTTTTAGGGTATGTGCAGGATCATGGTGGGCCAAAAAGTGGCAATATGATGGGTATGTGGCTAATGACTATTTTTTTTACCAAAAATTGATGAAACGAAAAAGGGTTTTTAAAGGAGGTTTTCAGCTTTCCACTAATATAAATTATGCTTTATTTTGAATTTAATAAGTAATTATTATTCATTTTCTATTCAAATTATGACTAAAGTCTTGATTGAAAAACATCTATAGCTTTCAAATGCTATCACATTTTTTGAATCCAAAACATGTGTCACATTCTATGCTTCGAAAACTATATTATTAAAAAAAAAAATGAATTTCATGAAGTTTTGACCAAGCTAAGGTGGTCAGACATACAAGTTTTTATATTTTTAAAAAAGTTGTAATAAAAAATTCATAATTAATTATTTACTTGGAAAAAAATTACAAAAAATATGCATCACATCAGGGCATGAGTCATCTATAACTTATATCTAAAATCTTATAAAAAAATATTATCATTTTATTGTGGTTAGGGTGGTTGACAGGCACCTCTTTTTATTTTTTCCCTGAAATTTAAGTACCACTGCATTGAAATTTCAAATTTTCACCAAATAGATTTCTTTTTTTTAAAACAAACCTAGTAGTTTAGAAATTACATTCAATTTGCTACATATTCTATTCTTACAAATTTTTGAAATAATATAGATAACTTATTCAAATTTTTATGTCAAGTTGCCTAACTCTGATTTTTTTGAATTTTTTTCCACTTAAGGGCCTATTTTTTCCATGATGATCCTGCACATACCCTTTAGATCTTCATTCGTAGACTCTAAGGTCTCTTCTCTCAATTCTTCATCTAAGCCAGATCCCTTCATCATTTAGTTAAACTTTCCAAGATCTCCTTCAATTTGTTAAACTTATTCCAAAGGACCTTGCTCTGATACCAATTGTTGGATAAGACAACTAAGAGTGGGGGTGAATCACTTGTCACAAATTATAACCTTAAATTCAATTACTAGAACTAACACATAAACTAATTAAGTGATTAACCATCAAATGAAAATGCACAAACACAATAACACCAAATTTACGTGGAAAACCCAATGAGGGAAAAACCACGGTGAGGATTAACTCACACTATAGAGAATATCAAAATCAATTACAAAAAGGATCACTACCTGAGATAAGGCTCATTTCCTAAAATAAGGACTCACTTTCCACAAGGGTGTAACTCAGAGGACTCACTACCATAGAGATACAAAGGAGATGGCTTATTCCCAGAATACAAAAGTTATGGCTTACCACCAAAAGTGAACTGATGAATTACACCTTTCTTGTGTTGAATTAAGTTCTGAATGAAGCTTAGTAATCACTCAATACTTTTGCTCTGATTACACACTTTTTTCTTTGCCTAATTCACTTATTCTGATCTACTACAACCAAACACTTTTTTGACTTTACGTTCTTTTATAACCTCACATCTCACATCCATTTCTCTCTCTCCTTTTTTTTCAGAGACACATATGAATATATATATATCTTACACATCGATTAGGTTGACCAAAAACATCCATAAAGTATTTCATACACCAAGTCAGCCAAGATCTTGAAATATTTGAATCACAGTTTGTGACATAGTAGGAACTAGACCTAAAACCAACATTTTGAACCACATATAATGGTCAACTTCAATGTGAAATAACTTCTAGTAAATTAGTCATATATGTAGTAGTATGTTGACATCAATGACAACCATTTGATGCAATCTTCAACTTCCAACAATAAGAAGTTGAAAATGGATAAGTATTATAAAATTTATGATTGTTTTAGTGAAGGGAACTTTTTTAGAAAAGTCATTGGAAGAAGCCTAAGGTATTTTAGCCCACTGTGACCTCACTCCTGGTCACCCAAGTGACTAGAGGTTAAGGAAAAAGGTTTTGGACATTTTTTAATTTTCCAAACCATTTTTTTCCTACCACAATGTGGTTTTAAGCCTAAAAACCATGGTTTTGACTAATAAACAATGGTTTAAGCTTCCAAAGAGTAGCTTTTAACATGCAAACCATGGTTTTGCCTCATATATAGTGGTTTTTATTTGCATTGAATGGTTTTAAACTAATAATTTGTGGTGTTGACTAAAACATAATTTTTCTCCCTAAAATTAGTGTTTGAGATGGTGGTTTTTTCCTAAAAATAATGTTTTTTGCTTAAACATAATGGTTTTAGCCTTTAAATAGGTTTTATTTACCTTCAATTGATGGTTTTCTCCTATAATTAGTGGTATTATCTTTAAAACAATGGTTTTGTTAGAATTGTGAAAAACACAAAACCACAAGCCACAAGATCAAACAATAAATAGAGACACCTTCCACACAAGAGATATACAATTAAAGAATTGCAACATTCCTCAACAAGAAAAAGCTACAAAATGAACCTCAAGAAGCTTCAAGGAAAATAAAATTCCTCAAAGATTAAGGGTTCGAGAGTAAATTATAATGGCGGTTGAGTGCTATATAGGAGAAAAGCCCTAAAAGTATAAAAGCACTCCTAAGTTTGGCTAAAGTGCATGAGAATAAATTAGACTAATAATCAATTAAAGATTAATTAATTTTATTAGCTAATGCATGATTACTCTAAAACTCCCCCTTAAGATGAACTTAGGGAGTAAATAAAAAACTTTAAAAATAATGCATGATGGGTCCTAACAAACAAGGCCTAGTGAGGTACCCATGTACAAACAAAAGATCTCTTAAAATTGGAGAAAAGGAGAAAATCATGATGGGAGAAAACTCCTCCCCAAAAGAGAGAAAGGTGAATGAAGGACTGAAAATCCTCCAAATCAAGGTGTGAAGTACTAAGAAGCCTCCAACCAACAATGTCCCAAAATAAGAGGAACATGTAGAACATCATAGAAGCATGAAGTTGTAGACTGCTATCGAAAGATGACTGATATGGTGCTGAAATGAAGAACCTCCTCTAAAACAAATGATGATCAAGATCAAGATAATAAGAGTCTGCATGAGTGTCCCAGTGACTCTACTTGAATCAGATAGCAAACAAAGGAAAACATTTATAAATAAAAGATACAAATATCAAGATCCAAGGAGATTATAATCTACATGAGTGCCCCCATCAACACTACCTGAATTAGATGGAAAACAAAGGTAAACATTTGAAAGTCAAAGATATAGGCGGTACATGAATCTTCATGAGTGACCCCAACAATACTACTCAACATGTCAGATGTAAGTAAAAAATGCAAGTACCAAATAGTCTAAATAACACTAAGCATGAGAGAGACAATAATTTGCATGAGTTTCCCTAATGACACCACTCAAATCAGATGGTGAACAAAGGAAAATAATTGGAACTTGAAGATACAAATGATAGATGAATTTGTATGAGTGACCAAATATGACATACTCAACATGTAAGATGCAAGTTGAAAATACAAGTACCCAATAGTCTCTGATCAAATGAAAATGGAAGGTCACCTCCAGAAACAAGAATGTAAGAATTTTCATATGGTAAATTCTCCAACTCACTAAAATGCATGTAATCGACTGTTGATATATGCTACATCTGAAAGTACATAGCAACAAGAACTAGATACATAATTATAGATTAGTCCAACGCGAAACCAAGGAAGCATTAACAACAATAGTAGAAACCCACCCATAATGTTGAAAAGGGAGAGCCAAGATAGGTACATTGAAACTGTATGAAACCAAGAAGTGCATGTAGGAGAAACAACCTGCAAATAAAAGGGTGTACAAACTAAGGCACACACACATGAGGCAAGAATCAATGGGATTCACTACTGTCATGGAAGGGAAACTCACTTGACAAAGGTGTGATGGAAAACCAAAGGAAAACATCAACCCCCCCATGACACTTTGTATCGTAGTGTGAGTACAAAAGGCACTCTATGATGTAGGTATGTGCAGGATCATCATGGAAAAAATAGGCCTTTAAGTGGCAAAAAATTCAGAAAAATTAGAGTTAGACAACTTGTTGTAAAAATTTGAATAAGTTATCTGTATTATTTCAAAATATGTAAGAATAAAATCTGTAGAAACTTGAATTTAGTTTCTAAACTACTATGTTTATTTAAAAAAAAAAATCTATTTGGTGAAAATTTGAAATTTCAATGTAGTAGTAACTTAAATTTCAAGGAAAAATAAGAAGTAGGTGTCTTTCCTGACCTAACTGCAATAAAATGATAATATTTTTATAAGATTTTAGATATGTAGAGGACTCATGTCCTGTGATGCATTTTTTTGTAATTTTTTCAAGTAAATAATTAATTATGAAATTTTTATTATAAATTTTAAAAATATATAAAAATTCGAAGTTCACCTTATCTTGGTCAAACTTCATGAAATTCAATTTTTCCTTTTCTAAATCCTATAATATGAAGTATAGAATGTGATGCATGTTTTGGATTCAAAAATGTGATACTGTTTGAAAGCTATAGATTTTCAATCAACCTATCAATCGGACTTTAGTCATAATTCAAATAGAAAATGAATAATTACTTATTAAATTCAAAGTAAAGTATAATTTATATTGGTGGAAAGCTGAGAATCTCCTTTAAAAACCCTTTTGTTTCATTGATTTTGGGTTAAAAAAAAGTTGTCAGCCACATACCCTACAAATTCCCATCATATTGCCACTTTTTGGCCCATCATGATCCTGCACATACCCATGTGCAAAATCCCCAAAAAATTATACACCGGAATGGCACGTTATGTCAATGCATCTACAAAAGAGAATGTGCATGAAAAATATGTCTCTAATACCCAAGTAGGATAGTATACTAAAAATACATATAGAACAACCAAAAATGAGTCATCCCACACAAACAAAAATTTTCCAAGAGCTAAGACATCCAAGTAATTCACTAGAGTGCACAAAAACATAAAAAATTGAAGAAAATGTACCTAGAGAGAAATTTGGAAAAAGTGCATGGATGGAAGTGAAGAGCTCTGAAAGATGGTTCCAACATCATTGGAATCATGAAAAACAAAGAAACTGGTCAAAATTTATGAGCTCAGAACTGAAAATAGCACCTCTGACTTCAACAGACTATAGAATGCATGATCAACAAAAACTAAGAAAAAACCAACACTATTGGATAGTGCTTGAAACCAGCTTTCCGATGATATCTTGTTTGCCCAATTCTGATACCTGAGTGAAAAGTTTGCCCATATTCTTGATTTTACCTATTTTGCAAAAAAAAAGCAAAAAAATATTAGCCCCCTCAGGGGTTGGGCACTAGTTGCCTATATAACCCTGGGTTGGTGGTTTTTTTTTTTTTGTTTTAAAAAAATCAAAGAAGATTTCAAATTTACTCCTATAACCCTTGTTGAAGAAAATACCTCATAAATCGAAAAGGAGTTCAATTAATCCACACTTTGATACCAGTTAGAATTGTGAAAAAACACAAAACCATGAGCCAGATGATCAAAAAATGAACAAAGACACCTTCCACACAAGAGATCTGCAAATAAAGAATTGCAATATTCCTCAACAAGAAAAACTATAGAATGAACCTCAAGAAGCTTCAAGGAAAACAAAAGTCCTCAAAGGTTGAGAGTAAATTACAATGAGGGTTTCAGAGTGCTATATAGGAGAGAAACCTTAAAAGCATAAAAGCACTCCTAAGTTTAGCTTAAGTGCATGAGAATAAATTTGACTAATAATCAATTAAAGATTAATTAATTATTAGCTAATGCATGATTACTCTATAATTTTTGGATTGAAACATGGTTTTAACAATTTTATGTGTAATTTTGGCAATTAAATAGGTGGTTTTAACAAACTAATCATAATTTTAGCAATTTTAACATAATTTTTACTATTTAAAACATGTATTTTTCTATTTGAAAAATAGTTTAGCATGCAAAATATGTATTTTAGCTTATAAATCATGGTTTGATCTTTAAAAATTAAAAATAATTAGATAAATCAAAACCTATAGATGATTAAATATTTTAAGCATAGATAAAAAATGACATTAAAACTCAAAAAAAAAGTTAGAAATCACAAGTCACAATATGAAATGCATTCGTTGGAACAAGTTTTCTTGCCAAAACCCTTGTAACCTACAAAAAAATCATGCTCACATACAACAAAATTAGTTAAAAGATTGCATGTTCATGTTGGGTTCACCAAAATGTAAGCATTGAAAACCATAAGCTAAAAATTAAAATAACTTGTAAACATAAATAAAGAAATCAAATTAAACCTCAATTTTATTAATCCCACTACAAACTTCAAATAGAAATGATGTTTCTTTTCCTTTGGATTTGGATGTGGATGTTAAATCTCAACAACATAACACTAGACTTGATTGATAATTGATTGATTTTGAATAATGGTACATTTCAATAGAGTTGGTTTTCATAAGATCTGAGATCTCAAATTTATGAAGAAAAGACTATATTTATAAGATTTCCAAGGAAAAATCAAATGGAAGATGAAGATAATAATAAAGACTTATTTAATTGAACTTATTGTGGAGTCACGTCAACTAATCAATAAAAAATCTCCATTTTGAATCATGAAGAGATAATAATAAATTATTTGATTTAATTAATGGATAATTGTGCACATAAAATTTCTACACCTTGTGGATGAAGAAGAAGATTCTAAAATTTGACGAAGTTGAGAGAAAATTGATATTCTAAAGTGAGATGGAGTTAACTAATTAGAGAAGAAATTATAGTTGACTAAAAATATGAAAATAGAATTTATTTTAATATGGATAATTAATTTGCATTTAATTAAATAATGAAATAATGGAGATTATTAATAAATCACAACTTAATAATGATATCATAAATGGATTAAATAGATATTATTAATTAATAAATTATTTGTGATGCAATAAATGATAAATGGTATAGTTAAAAAAAAATTATATCTATATGGCGAGGAGTGAGGCGGTTTTAGGTTTGAAGTGTGAAGGTAGGGAAAGTTGGGAAGATGAAGTAATTAGGGAAAAGCCAGAGATAGCAGTGTCGCTGGATGATAACCACACTCCACAATGGGTGTTTGTCAATGGCGATTGGGTAGATCGTTGTCATCTGCAACTTCGGAAACATTCATGTGAAGACTAGGTGGCTCAGGGTCCTGCCCGTGTGCAACACAATTCTCCTTCAGATGACTCAAGAGAAGAATGGTGGGGTGATGCTAGTAAGAAGGCTTTGCAACTTGGGCTCCATTACCATAAAACTCAAAATAAATCAGTATGGAGGAAAAAAGAAAGATTTTGCAATGAAGGAGGGAATGCCTTTGCGGGGAATTAGGATCCAAAGAATGAACGAAACCCTAATACATTTGATGAGCAGGAAATTCCGCTGATCGATGTATCACAGGAACTAAAGAATGACATGAAAATTTTAGGGGAGTTCGCTCTAATATGTCATTTCATTGGTGGTAGTCCCAGTAGGGAAGAAATTGGAGATTGGATAAAGACGAAATGGAAGACATAAGTATTACTAAGATTTCTGCCAAAAAAAAATTTCGTGGTGGTTTTTGTAGATGAAGAATCAATGAAAAAGATAGTGGAGGGCAGCGTATGGCATATGGGAATATTTTCGCTTTACATGCAAACCTGGGAGAAAATTTTTGAGCCTACCTAGTTCAAGCCGTATGACCAACCGGTCTGGATCCACCTATACAACCTTCCATTTGAATATTGGAATGGTGGATACTTGGAAAAGATAGGAAGATTGCTGGGTACCTTGCTGGACATCGACATGGACAACATAGATAGCGACTTATATAAATATGCAAGGTTGTAGATCGCCATGATCAATACCATACCTTGGTCAATAAAATTACAAATGGAAGGAGAAATCTGGAACCAGGTAGTTGAAATAGAAGAAGACAAAAGATTATGCCTAAAATGTGGTTCAAGGATGCACAATGAGATGTCATGCAAATTTAGGCAAGGAAAAAGTGAACCTAGGCGAGTAGCAAGGGAGAGTAATAGAATGACAAACAAAATGCAATTAGTTCCATATGAGGCAAGTGCGCCGAAACCGAGATCAAAATTTTCTAAGGAAAAGGAATTTGAGGGGTCGTGCGTGGATCAAGATGGTACTAGTGTGCCCAGGCCACACCAGCCCCTAGAAGAAATGGCGAAATTGGACAATCAGAAAGAAGATCAGATGGGAAAACACACTCCTTTGACAGATGTTGATGCTGAACTGGAACCTGAAAATGAGTTAGATATTATTGATGAAAGAAGTATTACTCAATCTACAATTCTGCATTTGGGTATGGGAAAATTTGGCAAACAAAGAAAACCCCGCGGCAGAAAATCATTCAAACAATTGAGGGAAGAAGAGGCCACTGTCAGAAATTATCCAAGCATCAAAGAATTTTTAAGTACCAAGGGAGGATTGACCTCCCTTGGGAAACATTGAAGCTCACCACCTGGAATGTCAGGGGCCTAATGGCCTCTAACAAAAGATGCTTGGTTAGGCCTCAGTTGTAGAATTGTGTAAGCGATGCAATTCTTATACAAGAAATGAAGTTGTCACAAATTGAGGCAAGGGCATTTTTGAAATATATCAGGTCTTGGAATGGCTTCTTTCAAGAATCGGTTGTTGCTTCAGGGGGTCTTGGGTTAATTTGGAATGAAACTGAGGTCTCGGTAAAAGTCTTGTGTTCACAAGTGAATTGGTTAGTGGAAGAAGTTTTTAGTATGAGTCTCAACCTTCCATTCATTCTCATCAACATTTATGGTCCTACTGGAAAAAAGGAGAAAGCTCTAGTTTGGTTGGAGGTCTTGAGCTTCATTAATGATCATTCATGCTCAAACATTATAGTTGGAGGTGATTTCAACGTGGTTTTAGAGATTTCTGAAAAAAGTGGTGGGAAAAGGTCTGAAACTCAAGTAATGTTAGATTTCAGGAAGTTTGTTGCTTGCTCAGGATTGGATGATTGTCAAAATTTGAATGGAATATTCACATGGACCAATAGGCACAAGGATTTTATGGCAATATCAGAGCGATTGGATAGATTCATGATATCATCAAGGTGGTGCAATTTTTGCTCAACCATCGAGGCTCGCATATTGTCAAACTCTATTTCATATCACTTTCCTGTCGAACTAAATATTTGTAAAGGTTTGGACTACCCAAAGTCAACATTTAGGTTCATGAATATGTGGTGGCGTGATGATAAATTATTGAAGTTATTGGAAACCTGGTGGAAAGAATCTCGTGTCGGGGGTTCGACTAGTTTTAAAATTGTTAAAAAACTGCAATATCTAAAACATAAACTTAAATAATGGAACAAGGACAAATTTCTGAATATATTCTCAGAAAAGGAAAGAGTGGAGGTAGAATTGCAAGCTTTAAATGAGAAGGTGATTAGAGATGGAATGAGAAATGAGGAATTTGTTCGTGAGAAAGACCTAACGAATGAACTTGCAGAAATACTCAAAAGGGAAGAAATATTCTGGAGGGACAAATCAAGAGAAGTTTGGCTTTCAGATGGTGATTCAAATTCAAAAAAATTTCATGCCTTAGTGTTGGCTCGAAGAGTGGCGAACAAAATTGAATCAATTTACTCGCAGGATGACTCCTTGAAACGTGGCACTATGGACATTGGGTTAGAGGCAGAGGCATTCTTTAAAAATTTTCTAGGGGAATATACTGGAACCTATGGTGAGGGGAACATTCTGGATGCAATAGAAAGAAGGGTGGATAGCGTGGATAACGCCATGTTAGTGGAACAGGTATTGTTGGAGGAAGTAAAGGTGACCCTATTCCAGTTACATCCCCACAAGGCCCCTGGGCCGGATGGATTCCCTACTCAGTTTTTCCAAAATTGTTGGGGCTTCTTAGGGTCGGACTTGTGGCTAATGGTTGAGGACTTCAGGAAGTCAGGGAGATTTGTCAGGGATATCAATAATTCAGTTTTATCCCTTATTCCCAAAAAGACTGAATGTAGAACCTTTGGTGATTATAGGCCAATTTCTCTCTGCAATACTGTTTATAGGATAGTGGCAAAAGTATTACCAAACAAACTTAAAAAGATACTATATAAGATTATTGCTCCTGAGTATACTGGCTTCGTTCCGGGGAGGGAGATAACAAACAATATTCTTCTCATTAGTGAAGTGGTGCATTCGCTAAAAGTAGACAAATCTGCGGGCATGGTTATTAAGTTGGATGTTTGCAAAGCATACAACAAAGTCTCATGGGAATTTTTGATTAGAGTTATGCAGCGCATGGGCTTTAGCAGTCATTGGTGTCTACTAATCAAACAATGTATATCCTTGGTGAGATTTTCTATTCTGATAAACGGATCAATGCGTGGTTTCTTCAGGGTGACCAATGCTTTGCATCAAGGGGACCCTTTATCCCCTTCCTTATTTGTAATAATGGCAGAAGTTCTAAGTTGTGCAATCAAAAGGTGTTGCCATAAGAGGGAATGGAGGGGTATTATAGTGGCTCTGAATGTTGAGCAAATCACCCACACCCAATTTGCGAACGATACAACCTTTTTTGGCGAGGCTAGTTTGTGGGAGGCTAAATACATCAAAGCAACATTGGATGAGTACGAATTACAGTCAAGGAAAAAAATGAACAAAGAGAAATCGAGAATATACTTCTTCAACACAAAGGTGCATCTTCTGAATTCCATCACCGTTGTTCTAGGGTTTAAAGTTGACAAGCTCCCTACTAGGTTTCTTGGAGTATAGATTTTCGATGGGCCTTGTAAATCGAAGCACTGGAACAAATTTCTGAGTAAATGCAATACTGAGGTGCTATCATGGAAAAACAAATGGCTAAATTTGGCGGGCAAATTGACCATGACTAAATCTATGCTCTCGGCAATCCCAATATTTACATTACCCTATTATGAGGCTCCAAAGAAGATAGAAGTGAGTCTAGAGAAGATTCTAAAAATATTTCTATGGGAAGGGTTAAATGAAGTGAAGCGAATCCCACTTATTGGATGGGACATTGCCTGTAAGTCTAAAATTGAGGGTGGTGCGGGTCTAAGGAGTATTGGAAGACAAAACACTCCTTTGGGTGCAAATTTAGTATGGAAGATGTATAGAAAATTGGAGAAACTATGATGCCACATAGCTCAAATAAAATACCTCGACAATGATTCTCCTTCTAGGATTTTAACGGCAGGCACATTAAGGGGTGGCTCAGCACTTTGGAATTTTATTAACAAATGTCGCTCGTTGATCACAAGACATATAACATGGAGAATTGGAAACGGAAAGCTGGCAAGGTTTTGGTCTAATTCTTGGAACGACTACAAGAGTTTGGCTGAGCAATTCGATTTAGAATTGGAAGTTGGACAATTGGATAAAGATGGGGGTACTGAAGTTGCCAGGTATTTTAATCTAGAAGATTACCCAGAAGGCGGGAAGGTGAAATGGAAAAGTTTGCTACATTTGCATTTAGATAAAATGAAATTGAAGGCTATCATAGATGAATTAATCAATTGGGTTGTTTTGATATCCAAAGAAGAAGATTCTATTGTATCGTGTGGGGAAAAATCTGGAGAATACTCTGCTAAATTGGGATATCAAATCTAGGTGGAAATTGGAGCAAGAATAGGTTGGCTGGCGAAATTATGCTGGGACCAAGTTGTGCTACCCAAAGCTGGTGCTTTTCTTTGGGTGGTCTTTCATAAGAGGTGCTTAACAATGGATCGATTAAAAAGGATGGGAATTGCAGGCCCAACTCGATGCGTAATGTGTGAACATAATGAAGAAGATGCTGACCAATTATTTCTTTCATGTCTCACTCCAATGGAATGTTGGGATTGGCTTCAGTATTCATTTTCAATACCTGGCTCGAGATAGGAGAAATTGTGTTAATTCCTTAACACATGGAACTTGGATAATAGCAATGGTTATTGGCACAACCTTTGGGTGTTGGCTCCATCATTGGTAATATGGCACATATGGAAAGAAAGGAATAGGATAATTTTCAGAGGCGAAGCACTTGAGAATAACAGGTTAATTAAAAAATTGAAGGTCACAATTATCGAGGTGGAAAATAATAGGACAAGATTGAAATCCCACTCGAAGTTCACAAGATGGGATGAAGAAATGAAGAAAGCATGGAATAGCTTAAGAAGACCAAAGATTTGCATTCCCGTATTAGTGAAGGTCGACAAAAAATCAGTGTGTTGGCAGGGGCTTGTGGATCTTCCTTGGAAATTGAATTTCAATGGGGCAATGAAAGGGAATCCTGGTGCTACAGGGGTCGGGTGTATTATTAGAGACTGTATGGGTGAATGTGTTTGGGCAGCCTCCAAAAATTTGGGGTGTGTTCTAATAATGTTGCAGAGTTTGAAGCACTGCTAATGGGAGTCTAATTATGTGTCAGTAAGGGAAATACGTCAATTGAAATTAAGGGAGACTCAATGATTTGTATCCAAGCAATAATAAATGGCAAATCTCCAAGTTGGAAACTCGATTGTTGGGTAGGTCAAATCAAGGACCTTATAGGTAAATTGGAAAACTTCAAGTTAGGACATGCTTTTAGAGAAGCAAATAAAGCTGCTGACTATCTGGAAAATGATGGGGAAGGGAAAGTGGATGAGATTATCATTCACTCCAAGGCAGAATGTTGGAATGAGCTTTAGGAGTTGGTGGCTAGTGATCAGGAGAAGTGGCAAAGGTTACCCGCAAGTGGAGATGGATTATAATTTGAGTGATCAGGACTATCAATGGCAGGAGGATTCATAACTTAGTACGATTTTGGACTTTGACATACCATACGGTTGATCTTTATTCCCTATTTCTTGTCTGTTTCAAACTAGAATTGGCAGCTTCTTGTCTGCTGCAAGCCACGCGTTGGTTTGGTTCGACAGATTCGGCCTTGTGTTAACCGGCCTTGGTGGAATGGACCATTGGACCTTTCTATTCTTTGTTGGTCATATGGTCTCTGTTCGACTATATTTGGCTTAGGGAATTTGTGTCTGAGGTGTCAGTAAGAAATTATCAAACATGGTTTTTCAATTTAGAGTCCCATGTGCTTGTGTGAAGGAGCCCTTAGCAAATCAATGATATCGTCTCTTCGTGTTTCAGAACAGAGAAGTTCATAATGCAAGTGTTGCACTAGTTTCGAAGGTATTAGGCGTTAGTCAACATTGGTGCGATGGCAGAGTATATGAAACTGTCTTTGGAGCCCTAGTAGATGTACATGAATCAAAGGAGTGGGTGGCAGTGCGGCTTAATAGGATTGTTGTTGGCCTCAATGTATCTGCTATTGCCAATGCCACTATGGAGTTAAGAACGAGTGGTTGGGTTAGTTTCCTACGAGCATTCTTTGATCCGGATCTGGCTCTGGAGGAGGGGGTGGAGGGAGTTGAGGCCAAGGTGGTAAAGAACTTCATGGCAGATGCTTGGGAAGTTTTCCAAGCAAGAGTCAAAAACAACAATATGAATGCCATTTCTCGGTTTATGGACACAGATCAGGCCTGGATTGGTATTGATAGTCTAAGGAATTTAACGAAACTGGGGAATCTTCTGGCTATTTTAAACCAAAGCCTGGTGGTATAGGTGGTTGCTTTTAGGTAGATACATTCTCTGCGTATCCATTGGTCTGTTTGGTGTGCAGTCTCCTTTTCTCTAACTATTGATACATAGTATATGACAGTGTTATTGTTCTTAGTGATAAACGAAGTGGCTTACGGGTAGTATGTATTTAGCTGGTATGTAAGTGGGTGCTACCCCCTGTATTTTGGTCACACTTATCTATAAAAATTAAAAAAAAATTAAAAATGATAAATGGTAATAAATGGTCATAAATGGTAAGTTAATGTGATAAATGGTATTTAATGATGATAAATTAATGGTCAACTATTAAGAAAAATAAATAAGTGAATATTTTTAATATCCACTAAAATTATTTTTTGTTTTTTATTTTTTATTTATTAGAAAAAAGATAAATAACTTTATATCAATTAAGTATCTAGAAAATATTACAAAAATATTTCTCAAAGGATAGAAACCTAGAGAGGTTTTCCACATATAATAAAGTTTGAACAATGTATAAAAACTATTAAATTGCATTGAAAGTTTAATTTCTTACTTAGAATAGTGTAAAGTAGAGTTTTGCAATTCCAAAATAATTTTACACAAACTTCATAATTGCATAAAAATCAATCATGTATAAATTTTTACCTTTTAACTGTATGATTAAGATTTGATTGAAAAGATTTTACAAAGATAATTTCATCATTTGAACAATCTTAGACAAGACTATTTCACATGGTAGACTCAAAATTGTTATGGGCATATTCAAACAACACAACAAAAATAATAATAAATAGTGGGGACATTTAGACTTGATTGAATAGGCTTTACAAAGATAATTCCATCATTTGAACAATCTTAGACAAGACTATTTCACATGGGAGATTCAAAATTGTCATGGGCATATTCAAACAACACAACAAAAATAATAATAAATAAATAGTACGGACCTTTAAACTTTGATTGAATATACTTTACAAAGATGATTCTATTATTGAACAATCTTAGACAAGACTCTTTCACATGGAAAACTCAAAATTGTCAGACATATTCAAACAATACCAGAAAAAAATAGTGGGGGCATTGACTACAACTGCTGTTTACATCCAATCAATTTCGTCCTGTCTTGCTTGTAGATAATTTCTTGTCTTACAAATGGCAGCATCTCCTCTTCCGCGTCAATCTCACCTGATTTTATGGGTTGGAAAAATCAAAACTCTGTGGGAACTTACTATTATTAATTATTTCCTATTATACACAACTTTACTTAATTTCCAAGACATATTAATGTCCCTTCAATGAAGAAGATATTCAAATAGGTATACATTTACAGATATGGCTGACAAGTGCGGTGCAGAGGAGAGGGCAAGCAACGAATTGGAGATGAAAACAGTGCAATTACTTCCACTTATCTGCATTTTAGTGGCTAAGAGTGTACGGCTTGCGGTACAGGAGGCAACTATCAATGTAGGGGTGATAGTAGATTCCACTTCCTGCTCAGGAAAGATAGCCAACCCCATAAAGTTGGGGTTGATGATGTTAATGGATCTCAACTACTCAACAAGATTCAATTGTTTCTTCACCAGCAAGAGGCGCGAACACCACTTGAAACCAATTGTTTCTTCACCAAGCATGTTCCTGATCTACTACCTCAGTTCCACATGGCTAATTGTAAGCTTACATTTTTTCCCTTTCTGTTTGGAATCAAGATCGAGGCAAAGTGTTCTACTCCACATGTTGATGCCACTTTATATTGTCAATTTATTTTCCATGTTTTATGCAGAAACCAACCAAATGCATCTTACAATTACATACAAGGCACTCATCATCATGGGATTCATTATGCAACTAGTATAAACCTAGGTTTGGTTGAATATAGAGATTTTAATTGGGGTGGTGATTGTGAGGATCAAAGTCTACATTTAGTTATAGCTTTCATCTTGGTTCAGAATTTTTTTATTTTATTTTATTTTGTTTTTTTGTTTTTTTTTGTTTTGAGACAAGTAAGAAACAATATGTTATTTTTTTTTCTTTGATTAAGGTTAAGTATTAGGGAGTTGTTAATGACACGATCAATATCATCTAGATTTAGAATATTTTTATTTAGATTGGTTCCACCACTCCTCTATCATCTTTCCCCTTTAATGATAATCTTGAAGTGCCATTTAAATATTGAAGAACCTGATTCAATATGAGCAAACCAAACTCATTGAGATCCACGTGCACTAAAGTTGATTTAGAAGCAAGTCATTGATTTGTTGTGTTGTCCTATCACAAATTAGGTTGCAAATATACTCATCAAACCATTCATTGAGAGTATCAACTTTACACTTATATCTAGTAAAGAACCTAACCTTTCATGCAAGAACAAAGCACATTATTATATTTTGTGATATGGTATAGGATGGAAAAGTAATTCTAGAGAAAATTGACACTTTGCATAATGTTGTAAATACATTGACAAAGCCAATACACATATAAAAATTTAAAGGTGGTATGAGTCTATGGGCTTTTTGACCCTTAGAAATTGATTGATACTATTGGTACTCCTTTTTCTCTTGTAAAATGTATGACAAGTGGATAGTATTATGAAAGGTGTCTCAAACTTGCACTTATAATGTTAAGAATTTAAAAATAATAATCGTAGAATAGAAAAAAATCAATTTCAAGGTTATATAGGTCATTTCAAGCCCCAAAAATAATTATTCACTGCAAGCTCTACAATTTTAAAAATGACCCTAAATGGCTTCTTGGATCAAAAGTTATAGCCTCCCACATTAGAAATGCAAATATATCTATGAAATATAAAAGGATTGTTAGAGGGAGTTTCATTTATTAACCAAATATGATGTGTGTTATGGTAGGCCATTAAGCATCTCTAAATGGAGAGAATAGAGTCAAAATAGGGTTTCCAAGTTAGTGAGTGGATTGTGATGAGATAATGGTAAGTAGAAGTAATGTGTTATTTTTAATCTATAGACTCATCTTAGGACTTGGTTGTTGGATTTCTAACTAGGGATTTGGGAACCACATTTTGCATTATTTTAGCTACTATTTTTCTATTACCATTTGATTGTTTAATGTATTGCATCTCCTATTTATTTGGTGCTTAATAAGAAAGTTTTTAATAGTGATTTTTGTAAGTATTTTTATCTTATAAAAATTACCCTAGATCTCTAGTTGGTGATGCTCATGTAAAGGCTTAGACTTTGTAAGTGTATTGTAACATTTGAATACTAAATATTACATTGATTTTTTTTGGATTGAGGAGTTTTCCGAATGTAAGTCATTGTATCATGGTATATTGCTTTTATCTTTATTTCCTTGTAATTGTGTGATTAGTTTAATTCTTGCACATATCTCCTCTCATATATCAATGTGAAAAGTGTATTCTACACCTTTGGTTTATTTCACTCATAATTTCATAAAGTGTATTCTACACCTTTGGTTTATTTCACTCATAATTTCATAAAATATTTTCAAGATGGCATCCAACCATCACACTTTGTCTTAAACTATTCAATTACATTTTGACACAATCTTTACAAAAGATTTTATTAACTTCATGATTTTCAAGTTTAAATGACTTTTCCTAGCGTCTTTGTAAAAGAGATTATAATTTTAAAGACTTATTTCACCTTTTACCCCTCTTTTAGCTTTTATCTCTTTTTATTTGCATATTATTATTTTTTTAAACTATTACAAAGAACTTCTTATAAATTATAAAATAATCCATAATAATTTAAAACCTACGAAATAAATTAGAACTTTTACTTTACAATGTCTCTCAATGTTTTGAATAAGTTTAGCAACATTGTAGAAAATGTAAAGATGTATTAGACCTCTAGTTATGTTGATGGACTTTCAGATTTTTCATGTAGTCTTGTAAAACTACAAACGTAATTGATAAGTTTGATTTTTCAATAAACGGGGAGTTTTTCAAAATTGCAGAAAATTGATATATATTTGTAAAAACTATCATAATACACTAAAATTTTGATTTTCTACTCGAACATAAGTTTTTTAAAAAGTGCATAAAAAGTGCATAATTGCATAAAAAGTGCATGTTTTCTACTAAAATTTATGATAATTTTGCACAAACTACATAATTGCATAAAAAGTGCATGTTTTCTCTTTTAAATTCATTTTATTTTTTTGACATCAAATTGATAGCTAATGTACTGAAATCACAAACACTTTGACATATAAATTTACATTTTAGTTGTCTAATTAAAACAATTGAAAAGACTTCACAAAGATGAGCTAATGATTTGGGCAATCTTAGACAAGACTATTTCATATGGAAGACTCAAAAATTTAGGGACATATTCAAACAACATGGACATTAATTACAACAATTGTTTCCTATAAATTATATAATTACATAAACTACATACTTATGTTCCACAATAATTTCACACAAACTACATAATTACATAAAAAATATCTATTTAATTCCTTTTTAGCCAATAGACTATATAGAGTGTGAGATTTAAGCTTGAAACAAGTCTCATGCTTGCAAACCACTGTTGGGTCATTGGAAAACAAGTTTTAATTGTAGTTTAATAGTAAAACAACCTTCAAAATATGAGGTAAAAACTTCCAAAATCTCACTTATCACATAAAAGCTAGATAAATATTGATTTGACAACTGGATGAGAACATTTTATTTCCATTTGCAATGTTTTTTGTCAATTTGATGGCAACTTTCTTTTTTAATTTACATTGTTTTTATGTTTTAAATTTGTCTGCAAATATTTTACAATTAGATAATACTTAATTTCTTTAAGGAAAAAAATAAATTTGTCTAAGTTTATTTCATTCCATTATTTAGCATTTATTATTAATTGTTTAATCTAGTCACAAGCAAATAGAATTTGCATGCACAAAAACATACTCTCTAACATATTAATATACATATAGTTTTCTATTGACCTAATCCTTGAACCTCCTTTAGGTACAAGTGCTAGCAATATTTTAACTTGAAAAAATTGACAATCAGATTTACGGCATACGGCAAATTCACCCCCAGTAATTCACCGACAGAAAATTTACCACCAGCAATTCACCGTGGTGAAAAATTCACCGCCAACAATGTGGGGGAAAATTAACTGCATTAATATTTTTAATGTAGGCGGCGAATTTTATTTGACGGTGAATTTTCCTACGGTGAATTTTCCTTCGGTGAATTTTCCACCATGGTGAATTAGGGGAGAAGACCCAGTAGCCGCCAGGGCTAACTTCGCGCAACCGTAGAATTCAAACCGTATGTCAAATTGGAAAAAAAAATTATGGGTTTTTTTCGCACATGAGTTAAGTGCTTATAACTAAGGTTTCAGCTTCTGGGCAATTCGATTGAATGCAGGAGCATTGGATATGCGCGCGGAGGTAAAAAAATCACCTTTTAGAGGGCTGTCCCAGTAGCCGCTCACTCTAATTTCAATCAATTAGAGCTGTTTTAGTACTTAAAATCCACTTAAATCAATCACTTTAGCACTTAATGAGCGGCTATTGGTGTTTTTGTAATTAGTTATTCAATAACATAAAGTTTTTTAATGGATCAAAGTCAATTTTTTTTTGGGGGGTTAAGTGAACATGGAGGTGGCGGTTATTCAATGGCGGGTGGCTACTGGGTCTTCTCCCCTAGTGATGGTGAATTTTCCTAGAACCCGGATTTACATCTAATCACCTAAAATAGTATTTAAGTTTTTACCTTTTCATTGTACAATAAAACTTGATTAAAAAGACTTTAAAAAGATAATTGTAAGATTCTATCAATCTTAAGCCAGTCCATTAAAACCTTTTCAGCAATTAATCAAATAAGACAACAAAAGAGCGAGTAATTACTGAGTATATTGACCACTGCCCTATCCTTCCACCCAATTTCATATACCAAATTTCTTGTGTCCCTTTGACTGATTTTCTATCTGACGGAATAACAAAAGCTCTGGGGGACCACCTCACTAATTATTCATCGTTAGATCCTTACTGGTCGGAACTTTATTGTTTGAGTCAACTTTACTAGATTTCCGAGACATTTCCATGCCCCTTCGGTGACGAAGCTTTGAATAGATATATTTATTATAGAATGATCCACACATATATTTACAGATACGATTGGTAAGGCTGGTGAAGAGGAGAGGGTTTGGAGATGAGAAATCTGCCAATATTTCCACTTATCTGTGTTTTAGTGGGTGCGAGTGTGCATCTTGCGGTTCAACAGGAGACGGTGAATGTGGGGATGGTAGTAGATTCCAGTTCGTGGTCGGGAAAGATGGCAAAGACTGCCATAAAGTTAGCGGTGGATGATGTTAATGAATCTCAGATGCTCAACGGCAGTCGAATGTTTGTTCAACTCCGAGAGGCGCAAACACCACTTGAAACCGCTTCCGCTGGTATTTTAACTAAATTCTCCTGCCCGGAATTTTTACAATCTCAATTTTTCTTCCTATAGAATTTTCATAATTTTTTTTTAATATAATTTTAACCTGGTGTTAATTTGTATGATCCTTTCCACCCATATTTTATAATTATGGATCTAAGATTGTTTGAATATTAAAATATTATTTAATTTAAAACTGTATTATATAAATAGTTTTTTATGTGATCAATCAATTTAATGTTTTTTAGTTAAATGTTTTCAAAAGTTCAATTATCATATATTTAAGTTTATTAGTCTTAATAAGGGTGGGTCTTGTGGAGGGGGGCTTCCTACGAAATTTCAGTGGGTGGAGGGGGGCTTCCTAAGAAATTTTAGTGGGTGCTGCTGAGATTTTTTAGGATTATTTTTAAGTGGGCTGTCTCATGAATTTTGTAACATAATTTAAGCTTAAAAATTTAAGCTCCTATATTTATGGAAGCTGGTGGTCTCATGAATTTTATTGTTTTGCATATTCAATTTAGCTGAGTACATAAATATAAAATAATAAAAAAATTAATTGGCAAGAATTTTAAAGCTTCATATGATTGACAAGTGGCACAATAAAGCCTAACCTCCGGGCAATTTCTAGCCCCACCCCTTTTGCACTCGCTTAAACTTTTGAGCTAAAAAGTAGGGGCTGCTATTGTTGAGGAAAAGATTCTAATTTATCCTCTAGAATTTTTTGTTTTGCTTCATAGACCCCCTGTTCCTTAAAAATAGATCCTGAAGGCCTCCTCATGGGACCCCACCCTAAGGGCGTGTCCCCATGCAATTGCTTAGCTTATTTTGGCTAGCAGCTACTGCTCAATTTTTTTAGGAGTAATTTGTGGGGCTGATGGCCCCATGAATTTTAATTTGCTGCTTATTTTTTACGCAGTCATCTAAAAAATATGCAATTATTATTAATTTGCATGTATGAATGAAAAATTGGAGGCAGATGATTAAATATATTAATTATGGACAACAATTTTGGTGTATGAGCTCTGCTAGGGTTTTGTGTTTTCTGCGGTCACCTTTGTGTCATACCGCACCTCCTGAGCAGGAAAACCCTCCTTTATTGTGTGTACGATCACATTTACTATGGTTTCTTGTTTTAATATGCCTTCAACCGGTTCTAACCCAACAGTTCTTACTGGTGTTAGCAGTTCGACGACGATAATCAATGACTCCTCCAAACAAGTGTCCCCAGAAATTTGTTCTGAAAGTCTTTCACGAAGTAAGTGTTCTGATTCACCAGCTGATGTGGTTCTGCCTTTACCAGAATTTGATTCTTCCTGTCAATGGCTTGAGTAATACACCCTTGTTGGGTATTTTGTTGGGAGAACTCCCCCTGAAAGTGTGCTTAAAGATTGGGTTAGAAAGGCTTGGGTCCCTCATGAGGTCCGCCTTGATATGGTCCAAAACTTGACCAAGGGTTTCTTTTTGTTTTGCTTTGCGGAGGTCAATCATGTGCAGGCCATCTTAAGCCACGGGCCATGGTATGTCCAGTCCTCTCTGTTATTTTTACAGGCTTGGACTTGCGACTTTGTTGTCTTGGATGACACCAAGTTGCAGGTCTCATTCTGGATTGAATTTCCTAGTCTTCCCTTGCCTTGTGTGCCTTTTTTGAATAGTATAGCCTCCTCATTAGGGAGGGTTATCTGCATTGAGCCAGATAGGTTCTTTTAGGCCTACCCCCAAAAGAGGGTTTGTGTGGAAGTTGACCTTTCCAAAGATTTAAAAGACTCCATTGGTATCCAAATTGGAGCTTTCTGCCACACCCAGAAGGTCACCTATTTTAATTTTTCCAACACGTGTTATAAGTGTCAGTCTATGGACCACAAGATAAAGGATTTCCCTTTAGCAGTGCCTCATACACCTTCTCCACCATGAGATGTTGAAAAGCCTCGTTCGGTGGCTATATCTGCTACCAAACTTGAGGTGAAATGGACTACGGTTACAAACCGAAAGAATAAGTCCACTTGTTCTAGGTCGGGTCATGTGACCTCTAAGCCAGTGAAAGATATTTCAAAACCTTCTGTGAAGGGGAAAGAAGCTCCGATCGGAGCCGATTATGTCTCCTAGTAGCCTAGGCCACAGGCTATGCCTTGGCCAGCTGCTATCATGCTCACACAGCCAAATGTGGTTGCATAGCCGAATGTGGCTTCTCCTGTAATAGGAGCTCATAGGCGTTCTCGCAGCCCCTCCCCCTAGGGAAGAAGGGGAATATGTCCAAGAAAAATGAAGGATGTCCTCCCCATCCATCCAGATTGGATCAGTTCTGCCAGAATTTTTATAGAATCGTTTCTCTTCTCTCAATGAAGAGGAATCGAAGTTCGACAATATGGAGGAGTTTCACTCATGAAGTTCCTTTCATGGAATGTTCGAGGTCTAACAGACCTCTCCAAAAAGTATTCTATCAAGGATACCTTGTGTAAGTACTCTGGTGTTGAAGTGCTTTGTCTCTAGGAAGTTAAAATCTCTGGTTTCTTGCTTGCTTTGGCTTGTCGCTCTATTTGTCTAGCCAGTTGAATATTATGTACTACCCATGATGTTGGGCATGGTGGAGCTGTCACCCTTTTGGCCCCACGATGGCACTTTTCTATGGTCAACCATGGGTCTAATCCTACTCATCGGCTCATTTGGGTCCTTCTCAACATTGATAATTATTCTTTTGGGATTATTAATGTCTATGCTTCTAATGATATTGTGGAACACTCTCTGCTCTGGTGTTGTTGATTCTTTACTAGTTGCTACCTGGTTACTCTGTGGGGATTTGAATATGGTGGAAATGGTGTCTGACAAAGATGGCACTTTTCCATTCAGATGGATAGTTGGGGAATGGGAGGTGTGGTTTTACATGCGCAATAAATTGGGGCTTTTTCATCCCAATATTGGTCGCCACCATTCTCATTCTCTCTGGCACACTTCGTGCAATTTTTGTGCCAGTTCTGACAGAATATTTAAGCGCCTTGATCGTGCCATGATCTTAGCGCAATATTTTTTCTCCTTTGAAAAGTCCTCTCTCTCAGTTAAGTCATTAGTGGATGTGACCTTGTCAGATCATTTCCCCATTTCCTTTTGCATTGAATGGGAGACTAGATAGGCTCGTACATGTAAAACTCAATTTTTTTTAAACACGTATTTACTCTTCCATAAGCCTACCTTGGCCCACATTCGCAGAGTTTGGAATTTGGAGTGCAGACCAGCTCATCATATAGGGTGGATTTCTTGGTGGAATGAAGCTATCAACCACACAACTAAATTTTTGCGCATTTATGGGCGCTAGCTAGCTATTTTTCACTGGCAATTTTATGAGGCTACCACCATTGACCTCTGTGCTGCCTCCGAGGCTTTGGTAGCCAACCCCTTTTCCCCTCTCTTCAAATCAAGGTGGTCGAGCTAGGGCATAAAAAGAAAATTGCTGACAGTTATGTTGTTCAAGGAGCTCAAATCAAAGCCCGATTGCACTGGCTAAAAGTTGGTGATCGTGCCTCCAAAGAGTTTTTCTTGGATTTGCGTGCCAGGAACACTTCCCTAGGCATTACAAAAATTAAGATGGTACTTAAGTTCTCTCTGAGCTGCCTAACATTCTCCAGGCCTTTGTGTGTCATTATAAGCAAATTTTCACTACACAAGAAATCACGCATGTGCCACAATAGGCCCTTCAAGATTGCCTTGTTGTAGTGCCAAATAAGCTTTCTTTAGCTCAAAAAAATTTTTGCAATCAACTTTTATCAGTTGATGATCTCAAAGAGGCTATGTATTCCATGTTTGATGACAAAGTCCTGGGAATTGATGGATTCCCTTGTGAATTCTACAAAGCCATGTGGGACGATATCAGGCATGATCTGCATCAAGTTTACTTAGAATCGTTTCACTCTAATTCCCTAGGTAATTTAATTAATAAAAGTAACATAAAATTCATACCTAAACCAGGTGACCCAAAAGATATCTGTAATTAGCGTCCTATCACGCTTCTCAATGTCTCCTACAAGATTATTGCCAAAGCCTTGAATCTTAAAATCTGGCATCTTCTGCCTCAGATTGTGCGCCCGGAGCAAACTGGGTTCATCAAATCCAGATTTATTCTAAATAATATCATTGTTGTCTAGGAAGGCATGGAATGGGCTAGACACTCAAACCAGAAAGTTGTGTTCATTAAGATTGACTTTGCCAAGGCTTATGATCAAATTGAATGGCCGTTTATCTTGGCCATGCTACAAGCACTCGGTTTTGGGCCCAATTTCATTCAATCTATTCGAAAGCTCTTTGTGGATGCTTCAGCTTGTATCACCATCAATGGTCGCCAATCCTCTGCCTTTGGACTCTTTCATTCCATTAGGCAAGGGTACCCACTGGCCCCCTCTTTATATGTGCTTGTAGCCGAGGGTTTTGGTTATCTTTTGGCCAATGTTGTTTCCCATCGGTGAGTCAATCACATTTCTCACCATTCTGGAAGATGAAGACTCTGTTGCAGCAGCTCTTGTGTGTCTTAATCTTTTATGTCTTGCCTCTGGCTCTACCATCCAGTGGCATAAAACTTTGTGTTACCAGAAATATATCTTTCCCTCCCCGCCGTGGCTGCAGTAGTATGGTTGGAAGTGGATTGGGCTTGGTGAAGTGTTTCAGTTTTTGGGAATTCTCTTTGCTTTTTAGATGTTTTCGGCTGAGATTTGGCAAGTTGTGCTCTCTAGAGTTGAGCAGAAACTTACTTATTGGGTTACTAAGCCCCTTTCTTTAGCTGGAAAATTCCAGGTGTGTTCCAAAATCCTGGCGGCCACCCATGTCTACTATTCTTCTTATTGGGCCCCCTCCAAAGCTGCCTATGGCAAGCTTGAGAAGCTGCTTCGTGATTTTCTCTGGGCCTCTTCTGAAACTCACTGAGGGTTTCATTGGTGGCTTGGGAATTTTGTTGTCTTCCCAAAGATTCGGGAGGCCTTGGGCTTCTTTCTACTCAACGACAAGGGACTACTCTGTGTGTCAAATGGGTTATTCGTTCCTTTATTGGGAATGAGGCCTAAAAAATTCTTCTTAGGCATAGTATTCAATCTGGTTTCCATGTTCATAGACCTGCCTAGAAGGGGATTGGCTTTCAAACCCTTCTGGTTATGAATGAACCAATCCAAATTGTTGGGACTTTTGTTGTCAAAAGTATCTGGCAGGCCTGGGAAACTGTCAAACCCTAGCTCCACTGGGTTGGCTCTAGTTTTTGAGATGGGCTGTCTCTGAACCAGCATAATGTTTGGTGGTCACCTCTTTTTGCTAGTAATGGTCAACCGCTAGCTAAGTTGTTAGGGATTAAGGTGCTCATATTTCACAAGAAGGGTATTCAGACCCTGCATCAGATTTTTTCCAGACCTACCATGTGTATCATGTCGTGGGATGCTTTTTGTGCCCAATATAGGCTTCAAAACACGGACCATGCTACTTATGATGGCCTGGTGAATGCCATTCCTACTAAGATGCTTCATAAGGTTGGAATTCGTGGGACCAAACCTTGGTGGAAAGACTAGAAATGGTTTCTAGACACCCCTTTTAGGAACTACAAGCCTCAGCTTGGTTATAGGTGGCTCTCACTACATTTTCCTATGATTCAGAGTTTAAACTAGAGGTGGCTTCTTCAATCTCCTGCTCATGTTTGGCATAACAGATTTGTTGCCACTTAGTCTGCAAGTGTTGAGCTAAAGCTCGCCCACTTTGCTTCGTGTATTCTTTTCCAAGGCTTGCCTGTGGGCTCTCGGCTGGTTCACCTGGGGGTCCGAGACCCTCGCTGCCCTTTTTGTGGGCAAGCTGAGAATTTTAAGCATCTTTTTTGGTTTTTTCCCAGAGCTTAGCAACTTTGGACCTGGATTCATGACTTTTTTCAGCCCTTTCGGCCATAACCTTTCTCCTGGCATATGGTGTTGCTTGGAGATTGATCTATTTAGGATCTAGGACAATTGCTTATAGAATGCTTAACGTAAATGATCACTTAATACAATGCTCAAATGAATAAATGAACATAATATAATTGCCAAGATAATGAACTGAAAAGACAGAGAGAAAATAAAGAGGAGACAAACGCAATTGATAACGGAGTTCGTCCCTAAGGACTACGTCTCTGGGTCCCTCTCCAATGGAGTGACCAATTCGATTATACTCCAAAAATAGTTACAATTGCTTCATGGATTATCTCCTTCAAGCACAGCAGCATAACATTCCTCTGATGTGCAGAAATGTCTGCAAAATCTCCTGTGCATTCTCTCGTTCTCACCACCTGGACTTGGAAAAACAAAGGCCTACTACCTCCTTTTTTATACTTAAAATTTGCCTAATTAGGCCTAACCATTCAATTAAATACCTAACCCCCTTACCATCTCGTACAACATCCCTTTTGTCTCATATTAGCTTTTTGGTTTTGGTTGTTAGGGATAATTAAGCCATTTTGTTATAGTTCGACCTATATTTCTTTAACAAAACTAAACTAACTCCCTTTATATTTCGGGAGTTGTCGGTGGTCTAGTGGGGAATATACATTTTGCATAACTGCTCGGTTGGGGGTTCAAAACCTCCGCCAGCCATTTTCAAAACAAACACTAGATGCTTTAACAACAAAACAAACCGCTCGCTATATATGGATAAGACAATGGTCACAGGTGCAACGGTGAGCTGGTCCGCTGTCCACGGAGAGATTGCGGGTTCAAACCCGTCAACCACTTTTAGCAGTCCACTTAACAAACCCGACCACTGAAGACTAGACACGTGTCAACATTTCATTCACTAACTGAGCTGATGTGTATGCTGACTGTATTGCCTGCATGTCACTGACTGTGCCGCCCAGTTCTCTGCCATGTGTGATGCCACGTCAGGTACGGAGAGCCACGTCACCGGTATGGACGAACACATGTCAGTCACTGATTGTTCCATACATGTTGAGTCACATGCCACATGTCAGACTGGAATTCATCCACTTGTATTCCGTACAGTACGGATGGACACGTCAGCATGATGACATCATCAGTTGTACCTTCAAGTTGACTAAAGTTTGATTGCTTATAACTCGAGCATACAATGTCAAATTTTGACGAAACGAACATTGTCAGAGTCGTCTCGACAAGCTCTTCACAATGACACTGGTTCTGTTGATTTTTGAGATCATTTTTTGCCTTCTAGATGCCCTTGAAACCAGTTTGACTGGAAGTTTGACTGGCCGTAACTTGCACAAATGGAGTCCTTTTCGCCCCGTTCAAGTTGTGTTGGAATCAGGACGTCATTCTCTTTCTGATGGTGCTGCATTCTGGAGTATTGGGAACACTTCAATTTTTACTAAAAAATTGTCCCCCAGATTAGGCCTCCCCATTGGAGAGCTTTTGGACCTCCAAAAGCTTGATTACTTGGAAAGTAAGTGAGGGTAAAGTTCCCTCACTTTACCAATCTCCATCCATCTTGCTTTGCTTGGATGCATCCCCTTCAGGCCCACTCTGAGATACTCAACATCTCCTCTTCGTGAAGTTCTAACATTCCTGTCAAGAATAACATCTTCTGGCAACTCTGACATGTACTCTGGTGAAAGGTCATCAACTGATGTAACTTGAATGTCTATGACTTCATCTAGGATCATTGGAGGCTCATACAGTTTCAAATTCTCAACATTGACAACCGAGTAAATATGCATGTATGGAGGAAGATTGAGGCGAAAGGCATTGGTACCAATCGTCTCAAGGATCTCAAAAGGACCATACCTAATTGGCTTAAGATTTTTACCTTCACCTTGCATCCTTTCCTTGCTGATATGTAACCAAACTCGGTCTCCAACCTAAAAATGATGATCAGTGTGATGCTTGTCATGGCGAACCTTGTATTTTGCTTGGCTCTATTCCAACTGTGCTTCCACTGCCTGATGAATTGCTTGGACTTTCTAAATGAACTTCAAAGCCTTCTCTGTATCATGGCGTCCATCTTCAACATCATCTTTCCCAAAATAAAAATCCATCGGTGTCTTGGGCACATAACCAAAGCATGTCTCAAAAGGAGACCTCTTAGTAGAAGAGTGTGTTGCATGGTTATAGGCATGCTGTACATAATGAAGACTCCCATCCCACAACTTAGGATGCTTACTGCAGTAACCTCTGAGTAGATGCACAACTGTCCTGTTTACAACCTCTGTCTGTCCGTTGGTCTGTAGATGGAAGGTTGTACTCTTCTTCAGTTTGGTGTCCATGAATCCCCACAAAGCTGACCAAAATTCCCCCAAGAATCGAGAATCTCGATCCAATACAATAGAAGTAGGTAACCCAAAATGAACCCATACAAATTGAAAGTACATATGAGTTGTCAGTTCAGCAGTGACTTGCTTTTTACATGGCATTAGGATACACATTTTGCTGAACCAATCAACTACTACATACAAATAATCATGTCACTTCCTAGACATAGGTAACCCCCCAACAAAGTCCATTGACACACTTTCCCATGGACGAGAAGGTACAGGTAGAGGTGTGTACAAACCCAACTTCCTATTACTAGGCTTACTAGTTGCACACATAACACAACCTATAATATACTTAGTTACAGTTTCTTGCATACGAGGCCAATAACAATATTTTTACAGCTGAGTCAATGTTTTGTTTACCCCAAAGTGTCCTACAATCAATGAGGTATGTGCTTCTCTAATAACCTGTGCTTTTTCATCTTTTGGAACACATAATTTTCCAAAGTGATATAACAGTTTATCCTGCACATAATAATCTTTCTCTTCTACATGTTTACCATTCATTAAAGCAGCATAGATATCCTTAAAGTTCTCATCATTAGCATATTGTTCCTGAAAAATTTCATGAACCATAGAACTATTATGAAGTATTATCAAAGCATTCAACATAGGAGGTCTAGAGAGCATGTCTGCTACTTTGTTATGGGTACCTTTCTTATACTTAATAACCAAATGAGACTGTTGTAGAAAACCCATCCACCGAAAGTGCCTACTTTGTTGCAGTTTAGATTGTGAGTGCAAATACTGAAGTGGCTGGTGATCAGTGTGGATTACAATTTCTTTCCCCATTATGTAATGTTTCCATTTTTTAACACTCTGAACTAAAGCATAAAGTTCTTTATCATAAGTGGGATAGTTGCTTATTGCTCCTAAAAATTTTTCAGAGTGGTAGCAAACTGGTTTACCTCCTTGCATGAGTACTGCTCCCATGGCAAACCCACTCGCATCTGTCTCGATCTCAAATGGTTGATGTAGATCTGGTAAGGCCAAAAATGGTGCGGTGCTCAACTTTCCCTTCAAAGTGTCAAAAGCCTTCTGCTGTGGACCTCCCCACTGAAAAGTTGCTCTTGTACTAGTTAATGCATGTAATGGTGATGCTATATAAGAGAAATTTGCAATAAACTTTCTCCAGTACTGAATTGCACCTAGGAAACTTCTGACCTCTGTGACTGTACTTGGCTTAGGCCACTTAGCCGAGTTCTACACTATTCTATTTAGTCATGATGTATCTTATGACTAATATATCATCTATGACAAAATCATCAATAAAAGGACGAAAGACAACATTCATGACTCTCATAGAGGTAGCTGGTGCATTACAAAGCCCAAAAGGCATAACCAACCAGTCAAATAGTCCCTGTTTTGTCTTAAATGCAGTCTTCCAAATATCATCTTCTACAATTCTTATCTAATGATAACCACTTCGCAAATCTAACTTAGTGAAATAAACTGCATGTTTTAATTGATCAAGTAAATCATCAATTCTGGGAAGAGGATACCTGTTCTTTACCGTTATCTTGTTCAAGGCGCGGTAGTCAATGCACATCCTCCAAGTTCCATCTTTCTTTGGAACCAAGAAAATTGGAGAACCACAAGGAGAAGTACTAGGATGAATCACTCCTTTTTCCACCAACTCTTGAACCTGCTTTTTAATTTCCTCATTTTGCATAACTGATAAACGGTACATGCCGATATTAGGAAGTGGCACATCCTGCTGTAACTGGATTTCATGTTGTATCTCTCTCTTGGGCTGTAACCCCTTTGGTTTCTAAAACATGTCATCATAAGTGGAAATAATTTTGACCATTTCAGTTTTATGTTTTGGGTCACACCCCTTGAAGGCCTCAGATTTACCATCTTCTTTGGCTTTTACAAGCATCAATACAAAGTTTTTACTTAAGTTGACCAACCTCTTCATTTGACCAACATTAACTAAAGTAAGATTAGTCTTCACCTTATGTGCCCGTACAATGTATTCTACCCCATCTTTAAAAAGATGATACTTATTCTCCCCCCTATAAAAGATTTCTTTTCTGTCATAAAGATAAGGACTTCCCAACACAAGCCCACAAATATCCAAAGGGACCACATCTACTTCTACCTCATCTACAAAGTTTGCAGTGATAGCAAATCTCAATTTACACTATTTAGTTACTTGTAATTGAGCATCATTGCAAACCCATCCAAGTGGATATGGTTTCGGATGAGGTGTTGTAGTCAAATTAAGTTTCTTTACAACTTCTTCAGATATTAAGTTGACTTGTGAACCCGTATCAAACAGAGTATCAACCTTAGTGTGTTTTGTTACAACACGAATGTGAAACAATTCATTTCTTTGCTTATCAACCTTAGGGAAGATTCTTTACTTGTACTTGCACTGGCATTAGAAAAACTTGCATCAGAAGAGAGAGATATACCTTTCCCTTTACCTTGGATTCCGGTAGCAACAATCTTTGTCTCATCTCCGGAGTCAGAACCAAGATCCTGTTGAATCACTGCAGTAGTCTTCTACTTGCCTTTATTACCTCCATATCTTTTCGGCCTCAACTCAGGATGAAGCTTCCAACATCTTGAATCATCATGCCCCTCTTTCTTGCAATGGGAGCATGTGGGTTTCTCACCCTCTTTCTTAGTTGTAGCTGTCTTCTTCCCTTTGCCTTTATCTTTGTCTTTTTCTTTCCCTTTAGACTTACCCTCAAACTTAGATGGCTTCTTGGAAAAGTTATCACTAAAAGTATTCTTACCCCTTGACTCTATATGAGTAGCTTGAACAGACACATTGTCTAGATTGTTGGGACTCAACATCAAAATAGTGTGCCTAAGGTAAGAATGCAAACCACCTATGTACTTAAGTAATGTGTCTTGAGTATATAAGGGAACATTTAAAGCAATAGCCCGTTTTCTAAACTCATGCGTATAATCTTGGAAAGACTGCCCCTTACCTTGCCTAAAGGTTTGTCAATTCATGGTTAACTGTTGCATGTAACCTAAAGGATAGAATTGTTTCCTAAGGGCAGCAACAAACTCTGTCCAATACATATTAACTTGACCATGGTGAGCAATTTCTTCCCGAGTCTTACTCTCCCACCAGGTGAGAGTTGTACCTCCCAACCGGAGAGTTGCTAATTGAATCCTAGAAGCATCTTCTACTAGGCCTTGAATCCTATAGAACACTTCTACTTGCTAGACCCAATCATCTAACTTCTCAGCATTTAACTCCCCACAGTATTTAGGTAACTCAAATTTTACATCTAACTTAATAACAGGTTAGATTTTCTCTTAAATGGATTTACATTAGAAGGAGAAGGAAAAGGAGGAGAAGGGGGAGGAGAAGAAGAGGGAGAAGATGGAGGAGAAGGAGTTTTTGGAGCTTTCTCCTCTATGTCTTTTTGATCTTCCTGCTTCTTGTGCTTCGAAGAACCTCCCATTTCAAGCTTCTTCTTTTCTACATAAAGTTCATCCACCATCGCCTTCATATCAAGAAATAGCTTCTAGAAATCCTTTGGATTGAGCTTTGAACTTTGTCCACCTTATTTTTCTTCCATCTGTGATGGTGGATTAGCTCTTCGTCTTCCAATCTTTGGATTATACTCTTCGAGTTCTCCTTCGCCTTGTTGAAACCTGGATCTCATTAGCATTCAATTTCTGCAATACTAGCCACACACAAAGCTCTGATACCAACTTGATCTATTTAGGATCTAGGACAATTGCTTATAGAATGCTTAACATAAATGATCACTTAATACAATGCTCAAATGAATAAATGAACATAATATAATTGCCAAGATAATGAACTGAAAAGAAAGAGAGAAAATAAAGAGGAGACAAACGCAATTGATAACGGAGTTCATCCCTAAGGACTACGTCTCTGGGCCCCTCTCCAACGGAGTGACCGATCCTATTATACTCCAAAAATAGTTACAATTGCTTCATGGACTATCTCCTTCAAGCACAGTAGCATAATGTTCCTCTGATGTGCAGAAATGTCTGCAAAATCTCCTGTGCATTCTCTCGTTCTCACCACCTGGACTTGGAAAAACAAAGGCCTACTACCTCCTTTTTTATACTTAAAATTTGCCTAATTAGGCCTAACCATTCAATTAAATTCCTAACCCCCTTACCATCTCGTAAAACATCCCTTTTGTCTCATATTAGATTTTTGGTTTTGGTTGTTAGGGATAATTAAGCCATTTTGTTATAGTTCGGCCTATATTTCTTTAACAAAACTAAACTAACTCCCTTTATATTTTGGGAGTTGTCGGTGGTCTAGTGGGGAATATACATTTTGCATAACTGCCCGGTCGGGGGTTCAAAACCTCTGCCGGACGTTTTCAAAACAAACACTGGATGCTTTAACAACAAAATGAACCGCTCACTATATGTGGATAAGACAACGGTCACGGGTGCAATGGCGAGCCGGTCCGCTATCCACGGAGAGATTGCGGGTTCAAACCCATCAACCACTTTTAGTAGTCCGCTTAACAAACCCGACCACTGAAGATTGGACACGTGTCAACATTTCATTCACTGACTGAGCTGATGTGTATGTTGACTATATTTCCTGCGTGTCACTGACTGTGCTACCTAGTTCTCTGCCATGTGTGATGCCATGTCGGGTATGGAGAGCCACGTCACCGGTACGGACATACACGTGTCAGTCACTGATTGGTCTGTACATGTTGAGTCACATGCCACATGTCAAACCAAAATTCATCCACTTGTATTCTGTACAGTACGGACGGACACGTCAGCATGATGACATCATCAGTTGTACCTTCAAGTTGACTGAAGTTTGACTGCTTATAACTCGAGCATACGATGTCAGATTTCGACGAAACGAACGTTACCAGAGTTGTCTCAACGAGCTCTTTGCGATGAAACTAGTTCCATCAATTTCTGAGAAGATCATTTTTTTCGCCTTCTGGACGCCCCTAAAACCAGTTTGACTGGTCGTAACTTGCACAAACGGAGTCCTTTTCGCCCTGTTCAAGTTGCATTGGAATCAGGACATCATTCTCTTTCTGATGGTGCTGCATTCTGGAGTATTGGGAACACTTCAATTTTTACTGAAAAATTGTCCCCCGGATCAGAGATTCTCCCAGAATTCTTGCAAAATTCACCCAGCTCTAGCACACTTTCAGGGTGGAAATTCTTTTCAATATTTGGAAGGACAAAAATGCTTGCATTTTTTCACATTCTCAAATGGATATTCATATTTCTCCATATGCTAAAGCTATGATTTTCGCTAATGTGCTTTTGTAGGTTCAAGTGCAAGCTAACAAAGTTGCACTTGAGGTTGCTCGCCTCTAGGTTCTTCTGGATCACTGGGGCAATGCCCCTTGTACCATTGCTTGAGTCCCCACCTCGCCCACCTCTTCCTACGGCCGGTTTCCCTCCAGGGTCTGGCAGCAGAGTGGCTTTGCGCATCCTCATTCCTAGCCCCCGCCTCGACGAGACTCTTGCACTCCCCGGGACAGTCGTTCCCCTACGCCATGAGCTACTCAGGGGTGGCCTTCTGGCGGTGGTAGTGGGTGGCCCTCTGTTGATCCTCCTACTTCTGGCTCTGGGTGGCCAGGTTTTGATAAAACTTTCCCACATATGGCACTTGTTATCTCACCCTGGCACGAGGAAGAAGATAAAGGAAAAAAAGATGTTGATGATGGTTGGGGTCCTCCCCCTAACGTCACTCCAGACCCCACTGATGTATGGGGGGAAAAATTGGATGACAGAGACCCTCCTGACTCTACTGGCACTGCTCTGGCCGCTTAATGGCCTTTTTTAGCTTTGTTATTTTGGACTTCTGGGCTTAGCCCACGTTATTTGTTAATTTTCTAGGATTTTCCCATGTGACTGTCGGGGTGTGCCTCTCTACCACCCACCCTTTTTTGTGAATATGTATGTTTATATTTTATTAATATAGATACTTGCCTATTCATCAAAAAAAATTGGAGGCAAATAGAAAAGAGGGAAAAAAATTATGGAGCCACCTCACAGCTTTTCCAATATCAGTCATTGCTTATTTCCAGCCCCCAATTTTTTTCCACAGCTTATTTTTAGTTCCTAAACAATAGTTGCTCCACCAAAATAGATAAGATTCTAAATTATCCTTTTCCCACAATTTTAAATATGCATGGGAACACTCCTACTAGAAAATACATTAAGTAGCTGCATAGGGGGTAAAAGACTGTTCTTGTAAATTATTTATTATAAAGTATCTTATTTTGAATTTAATAAACTTTTATAATTCATTCTATTTTAAACTAGTGATGTTATCAATGTTGTTTGTTAATTTTTACTAGATGATTTAGGACTGGTTTTAGTATAAATGAAAAGTATAATTTTATTTTAAAAAAACTTAATTTAAAAATATATATAAAGTAATATTAAAATTGTTAATTAGAATTTTAATTTTATAAGATTTGGTTATATGTATTTTAAATCATATCAATGGGAATTCATAAATGTTTATTAATTTTTCAAATATATGTGTGTAATGGTGAAGTTAATATCTCTATACTATTTCTTATTTAGTTTTGTGTGTATTTTAAGAAAATGTCTTATTATATGTATATGATAGAAAATGACAATTTTGTGCAAAATTGTGCTTATTTATGTAGTTATATATCTATTACACTTGGTGTTCTATCTTTCCTAGATATTTAACCTATATATCTAATTATCATGCTTATCCATTCATTAGTCTTTAATAGCCAATGTTAATCATGAGCCTATATGTCTTTTGATCCCATATTGGATATGTGGTGACAAGGTTATCCATGCAAGTGCAAATTTCACCCACATAAAGTTTAACTCAAATTTCATATCTAACCAACTAGTCCCCTTTACCTTTCTTTCCCAATGCCAACTTGTTGACACCCATTTTTGTAAATGGCCATTTTTAGCTCTATGTTATTGTATGGATCTTTATTAATTACTAGTCTAAGAAAATTATGTTGGATCTTATGCCTCTACCAAATTCAATCATTTCCCCTTTTCAACTCTCCTTCTATATTCCTCTAACGAGCTTCAATGCTACAACCATGGAAAACTATTATAAAAAATGTGTAATACCTTGTGTTACATCCCTAACTTTAACTCTATTTTATTTTTTACTTTTAAAGTAATTAGTAGATGATTACACATGATTCAATGATTTGATGTTTAGGAAAAATATTTGGAAAAATCCATGTTTTCACGAGTTATGTTTATTTCGACTATAATTCACATGTGTTTAAAAGTTGTCAAGGTGTGATTATTTCATAAGGATTATGAAATGATTAATGACACTAATTTTGAGTTGGTGATTGCAAGTTACATTCAGGGAACAAGATTTTCGCCCTCCAAGAAAGGGAGGGAGAGCATCATCAGAGAGAAGGATATAGATACAAGGAATAGAATAGGTTGTCACCATCTTAAGTCTATTTCTATTTGTGTAATGTCAACCTAGTCATTTTGGGGATAGTGACATCATCAAGGTTGAACTTTAGTTGTTTTGCGATTAAGACAACTTTCTGACGAATATGTCACTTCTCATGTCGTAACGAGTTCATTTTGTGACCTCATTTGCGTAATTGGGTGTTCATTATTGTCTATATTCTGGATAATAGTTTAAATTGGCTTAATAAGTCAGGGAACTAATATGATAGCCTGATTCCTTACAAAAGGAATTCTTTATGATGATCATCATTGAATTTGTTTGTTTTGATGAATATGCTAGTTTGATGATGTAACGACCTATATCGTCAACCTTTCCCATGATGTTAATATTTATTAAATTATTAATATGTTAAAATATATGTTAAATTGGCAATGGCTACATAAGCTGAGAGTAAAACAATATGACCCAACTTTTATTTAAAGAAGAGAAAATTACTTTGAAGAAGTTGTTCAACTTTTAAAATATTTGGTGATGGCATGATCATCAATTGCTCCTTGTCACTCGCTGAGTCACCCACGCATGCTTGAGTATTGTTGCAACCTCCAGTAGTGGCCTTTGCCATCGATCAAGAAATAGTTGTGTTGGGAGAGATAGGGAGTTATGCGGGGGGGGAATTCAAAAAAACATCACTCTCTCACTCCAGGCAGTTACGGGGAATGGGAAAGAACACAAGACATGGATCAAAGGAACTGAAGATAATCATTGGAGTCTATTTGTCGGCGGGGGGGAGGAAAAGAGGAGAATAGTCTTGGAGGAAGGAGGTGTGAGCGGGTGGCGAACACTGTGACCTTCTCTCTCGAGTTGCAGAGAACCATAGTCGGTGAGGATGACTAGAGAAATGGGTGTACGAGCTCTATGACCTGCATTTGTAACACTCTACATTGCATATATACAGGTAGCTTATAATTAGAGATCTCGGTTCCTCTAATGCATTATCAATTCAGTGTTATCTCCTTTCGAATGATAGTAATGTTGGCAGTGTCGGCTATAAAGATTAAGAAATGCAAAGTTTTCTTTCATGCACAGGGTTGAACTGTATACTTAACAATGAATAATGATGAATATGATGGCTCTTGGAGCCCAAATACGTATAATCTTTGACACTCTGAAATCTTTTGCTTGAGGCATTCGGCCAACTTGAGGCCATAAGCCCTACGTGGGTATACTCGCATGAGGACCTTAGTTCTAAACCGTCTATGCACCCAGTACTGTGCAACCCATATCTTAAATGATGCCTTACAATTTGTCTTCCAGTTGTTAACTTTTTCAAACCCGGTTTTATTAATGAGCTCACTAGGGCGATAGTTATTTGTTAAGGCAGGTCAAGGGTAATGGCCTACGAAATTGATACCACGAAATTGATGCATGCCATAATAAGAATGGCCTCATTCCTGAATGACACAACACCTTTAAAACATTAGTACAACTGAGTTGGCACCATGTGCACTTGATTCTTTAATATTGCCAACTTGATAGTAACCCGATAGTAAATGATGTCGAACCTCGACTATTTGTGCATATTGTGTATATCATGGTTGTTATGACTCTTCATGGAGATGAGTAGGTTATTATATATATAAGTAGATATGATGTGGATTTCTTGAAATCACATCTTTTAAGTCATATTCTCTATGTGAAGTGATTACTTGATAGGTTCTTTGATTACAAGAACTTACCCTAGTTATATTATAACTAGTGGTATTAAAGAAGGTAAATGCCAACTTTGCAGATGACAATATTTTTATATGGCATTAGGAAGTTTCTTAAGGAGGAACTTATAAAAGGATTGACTCTATGAGTCTTTATGAGCATTTCACAGATATTTTGATTTGAGCCTTTATATTTATTATGTATCAATTCCTAAATTGACAATAGGTAAACTAAGTAAACATTGACTGGGTGAGGCAAGTGTTGAAAACATGAATGTACTCTTTTGTCCAAGAAAATGGGATAATGTGATGTGGAGTCACTAGTTCCTAGTGTCTATGAGACCATGAACCTAAGTATGGGTTTTTGGGATAAGATCGAGTATCCAAGGATTGGACTTGGAAGTATTGATAACCTAACTTATGTTGGAATTCAGTTGTTCCATGTGGTCCAAGGGTCGAAAGTAGTTTGTTATCTTTTATAATTCAAACCTTTCAAGGGTTGAAAGATTGACTTAGATTAGAATAATGATATGAAATGAGAGTAATCTTTTAGATATTATATAGGTGAGGGAATACCTTGAATACTATATTTAATCATGTACACAAAAAGGTGAACACAAACAATTCCAAGTAGTCTAGGAAAGACTAGAAGCATTTTGTTTTTATGATCTGTTACGCTTATGTTATTTCCTTTGGAAGGACAAGAATGTTCATTTTTCCATGTATTAGGTTAGAGAAGCTAAGCCCTAGTATGGGAATAAGGAGGATATAGGAAATCTATAACTCTTAAGTCAAATATGACATTGTACATATATTTATTTTGATTGACAGCGAAAGGTCAAGAAAACTAGAGAACAAGACAAGAAGTCTTTATAATGCCTTAAAATATTCTATGTTAATGTTGAAACTCAATTTAACGCATCAAAGATGTTGGGTATTGAATCTTGAGAGTAAATGACAGGAAGTCATAAACCCTAGATATTGCAAGAAAGCAATAAGGGACTTTTAAAAGGTTTGAAATCCCTAAATCTTTACATTGATTGAATATCCTAGATTAAGGATTAGTTCTAAGTCAGATTGGTTGGAATGGATTTTCTATACAGACTAGTTGTGTCTAGAATACCAAATAAAGTAAGAAAAACTATAGGATGAGATAGTTTCTTAGATGAGTTAGAGGTGTGTGTCTAGATGGAACGACCAATCAGTATGATCATACTTAGCTAGGAGGGATCCAGAGTTGTATGGTTGATTGAGTTTTGTAGGACACATCACTAGGACTCAGATGGTGAAACTTGACGGTTCCTTATATCTATACCCTTCGTGAAGGGTCGGGGCACTTCCAGTTAGGAAGTGTGTGAGGGACCACTTGGGTCCACGATTGGAGGAAAAGCACTAGGATGTTGCTCTCCCTCTGTAGCAAAAGACTCACTGAGTATCGTGAAGTTCGACATCAACATTTCATATGCAGTGAACTCCATGTTATGGTTTAAGGCAATCAACCTATGAGGTAAAACTATTCTTTATGCGAAGTATATATTTTGTGATATAAATGAATAGTGTAAGGAATTCTCTTGATTCTAGTTACAATTACATGTGAATTCAAATTTGAATTTATCTAGAAAAGTTGTACTGTTGTACTTTATTTTTGTGCTTATACAAATGTTTTAAAAAAAAATTTAAAAAAAAAATTCTCTCTCATGTTTATGAATTTTATTTACCTTCTAGTAAATTCTTGAGATCACTTGAGTATTAAGAAGAGGGTTGATACACCTTGTCCTACTCATACATGCTTTATTTATATTTGTGTGCTAGCATGTAATATAATGTTTCCTTTTAATTTTATTTTTCTCCTTGTGCTTAGTTGTAACAAGTACTAATTTTATATTCTCATGCATTGATAATATGTGATCTCATGTTTCCCCCATTTTTGTAGAGGAACAACATTGGTTGAGGCCTACACTTTGTATTTTTTTGTTTGTACATTTGTTTGAGTGTATGAAGTGTGATTTTCTATCAAAACTTGGCACAATGTGTTTCATATTCATTGTCTGAAAACTAGGTGCATGAGAAATCGTGTGGGACCTCATCATGAGGAGAAAAACACAATTTTCCAAGTAGCCCAATGGTTATATTTGATAAGCTTGATAGCTTATTGAAAGCACTTTATAAAGGGGAAAGAAGAATGGTTCTATGTTCAATTTTTTTTTTAAATGGTTGAAAGGATGAACAATAGATGTGCATTTATAGCTATATTTTTTATCCCTAGCCATTGATCTATGATGATTGATCCAAACTATTTTATTTGTACAACACTTTAGCAATCTTGATAGCAATAATAAATTCATTTCATAAAACATGTAGCTTATGTAGACCACTATAATACTACCATATATGTGGATTATTTGTAGGTTTTGTGGGGTTGTTTGGGGATTTTATTCTAAAAATACATGTTCTCACAATTTTAGTTTTAAAAATGTTTTTATAAGCTACCCAAGGTAATCTTAGGTGACCAATTCAAGTGAATGGTACAAGGAAATGTATTACTAGCTGTCAATGGATATGAGACCTTTAGTCTATTCTATTGAAGCCCACAGTATTTTTCCTCTTTGATGAATTATTTAAGGTGTGTAGCATGTCCCATTCAAATTCAAATAGTAGAATGGCTATAGATCACTACCTTTTTTTTCTACTTCTCCCATTTAGACTTGGCACTCAACATGATATCTCAAAGAAAAATAGTGTTCCACATGTGTTAAAACTTTGATAGTTTTTACTGGTCAAAACATCAATGTGCAAAAATTTCAAGAGTCTCCACATGTGTAGTACATGAAATGAGGAAGCATCAAATGGTCCTAGTTAAAGTGTTTGGTAAGTCCACTAGATGTATACTTGGTAGAGGAATTATTTATTTATTTGAAGAATCTTAGTAATATGAATTGAATGACATGTTCATTTTCTATTGGAAATGGTAGAAGAGTGAATTGACACACACATAGCTTCACCTACTATGTTAAAATCATTATTAATGATCATTTAGCAATCAATTAGAGCCATTAATCTTAGTAAAAACTTTTTAAAAATTAACTAATTAATTCTTCTTTCAATTTTTCTAATAAATAATTACTTGGGCAAGGGTGTAGTCAAGAGAACTATTCAAATGGTAAATTAAGAATACATGATGGCACCCTTGAAATTGCTAAGGAGATAGGAGGAATTGGTAGTCCAATCAAAAATAAGGTAGCTAAATATTGGGGGTGTATCAAATTTGTGGTGTCACATTCCATGCATAAAGGGTAGATATAGGGAACTAAATGATAATTATGTTAGATCACTTGCTATTTTTGGTGTAAAATATTCTTCTTCTTGCATATGTTTCTATCATAAGTGTCGTATTGCACCTCTTTAATAATTTTACTTAAAATAATATGAATAATAATATTTCCTCATCTAAGTAGCTAATGATGACATGTGTACTCCTCAACTTGAGGTGCACAAGTGCTACTACTACCTATCAATCCTTTATTGATGGCAGCTAGGTGCCAATAGTGTTCAGTCAAGGCCACCTTTGTCTTGGCTAGATCAATAGTTAGACCGAGCAAACTCACCTTTGATGCAACCACATAAACACTATAGATTTCATTAAAGAATATTACTAAAAAAAAGTACAATTACTCAAAATACTTCAATTAACTCTGCTTCATTTCTCATTCCCTTTTGTCTTCATGGGAGACTAAAAATTGTCATGGACATATTCAAACAACACAACAAAAATAAGAATAAATAGTAGAGACATTTAGAATTGATTGAATAGACTTTACAAAGATAATTCCATCATTTGAACAATCTTAAATAAGACTATTTCACATGGGAGACTCAAAATTGTCATGAACATATTCAAACAACACAACAAAAATATTAATAAATAACAGGAACCTTTAAACTTTGATTGAATAGACTTTACAAAGATAATTCCATTATTGAACAATCTTAGACAAGCGTATTTCACGTGGGATTGTCATGGACAAACAACACCAGGAGAAAAAAGAGTGGGGACATTGACTACATAATTTCTTGTCTTACAAATGGCAGCACCTCCTCTTCCGCGTCAATCTCACCTGATTTGGTTGGTCGGAAAAATCAAAACTCTGTGGGAACTTTCTATTTTTTGTTCTGTACTGGTATAGACAAGTTCACTTAATTTCAAAGACATATTAATGTCCCTTCGATGAAGAAGATATTCAAATAGGTAAACATTTACAGATATGGATGGCAAGTGCGGTGCAGAGGAGAGGGCAAGCAACGAATTAGAGATGAAAACAGTAGAATTACTTCCACTTATCTGCATTTCAGTGGCTAAGAGTGTACATCTTGCGGTAGAGGAAGCGACTATCAATGTAGGGGTGATAGTTGATTCCACTTACTGCTCAGGAATGATAGCGAATGCTATAAAGTTAGCGGTAGATGATGTTAATGAATATCAACTACTCAACAGGATTCAATTGTTTCTTCACCTGCAAGAGGCGCAAACACCACTTGAAACCAATTGTTTCTTCGCCTACATTTCATTCCCTTTCTATTTGGAATCAAGATCCAGGCAAAGTGTCCTACTCCAGATGCTGATGCCATTTAATTTCACGTTTTATGCAAAAACCAATCAAATGCATCTTACATTACATACAAAACACTCATCAACATGGGATTCACTATGCAACTAGTACAAGGCTAGGTTTGGTTGGATATACAGATTCTAATTGGGTTGGTGATCTTGAGGATCAGGAGTCCACATCTAATTATAGCTTTCATCTTGGTTCAGGTCTCTTTTTTAAAGCAAATAAGAAGCAATATGTTATTTCTCTTTCTTTGACTGAGGTTAAGTATTTGGAGGTTGTTAATGTCACCACCGATATCATATAGCTTTACAATATATTTACTTAAATTGGCTTCACCATTCCTCCACCATCTTTCTTCTTTTATGACAACCAAAGTGTCATTTAAATCTTGAAGAATCTAATTCAATATGAGTAAACCAAACACATTGAGATTCACATGCACTACAAGTTAATTTAGAAGCAATTCATTGATTTGTAGTGTTGTCCTATCACAAATTAGGTTGCAAATATCTTCATAAAAGTCTTCATTGAAAGTATCATCATTACACATATATCTAGTAAAGAACCTAACCTTTCATGGAAGAACAAAAAACATTACTATATTTTGTGACATGGTATAGGATGGAAAAGTAATGCTAGAGAAAATTGTCACTTTGCATAATGTTGTAAATGCATTGACAAAGCCAGTGCACATGTAAAATTTTAAAGGTGGTACGAGTCTATGGACCTTTCGACCCCTAGAAAATAATTAAGAGTGTTGGTACTCCTTTTTCTCTTGTAAAATGTATGACAAGTGGGATAGTATTATGAAAGGTGTCCCAAAATTGCTTATAGTGTTAAAAATGTTATAAAAAATATTTTTATGTTATAGAACAAAAAAAATCAATTTCTAAGTTATATAGATCATTTCAAGCCCCAAAAATAATTATACATTGTTCAACATCACTTCTAGGGATTCTCTATATATATATCTCTTCATGTTCTAAAATTTAAAAAAATGACCTTGAATGGATTCTTGGATCAAAAGTTATGACCTCCCATGTTAGAAATGCAAAATATCTATGAAACTTAAAAGGGTTCTTAGAGGGAGTTTCATTTATTAACTAAATATGATGTGTGTTATGGTATTTCATTAAACATCTTTGAAAGGAGATAATAGAACCCAAACAAATTTTCCAAGTTAGTGAGTTGATTGTGATGAGATCATGGTAAGTGAAAGTAATATTCTATTTTTAGTCTATAGATTCATCTTAGGACTTGGTTGTTGGATTTCTAACTAGAGATTTAGGAACCACATTTTGCATGGTCTTAGCTATTGTTTTTCTATTACCATTTGATTTTTTAATGTATTACATCTCCTATTTATTTGGCACTTAATAGGAAATTTTTTTATAGTGTCTTTTGTACTAGTTGGAAATACTTGTGTAAAGGCTTAGACTTTGCAAGTGTATTGTTACATTTGAATAGTAAATAATACATTGATTTTTTTTGGATTGAGGGGTTTTCTCCCAAAGGGTTTTCCTAATGTAAGTCATTATATCAATTAAGATGATTGAAAAGACTTCACAAACATGAGCTAATGATTTGGGCAATCTTAGACAAGACTATTTCATATGGAAGACTCAAAAAATTTAAGGACATATTCAAACAACATGGATATTGACTACAAAAATTCTTTGCTACAACGTGAAACTACATAAATAGGTTCCAAAATAATTTTACACAAAATTGCGTAATTATGTAAAAAGGCTTCTTTAATTCATTTTTAGCCGATAGGCTAAATATAGTGTGATATTAGAGCCTAAAACAAGTCTTGTGCCTACAAATCACTATTGAGTTGTCGGAAAACAAGTTTTATTTGCCATTTAATGTATACTAGCTATCATTTAATGGTAAAAACCTCCAAAATCTCACTTATCACATAAAAATCAGATAAATATTGATTTGACAACTAGATGAAAACATTCTATTTCCATTTGCAGTGTTTTTTTGTCAATTTGATGAAAACTTTCTTTTTTCATTTGCATTACTTTATGTTTTAAATTTGTATGCAAATATTTCAAAATCAAATAATATTTAATTTCTTTAAGGAAAAAATCTAGATTTGTCTAAGTTTATTTCATTCCATTATTTATGATCTATTATTAATTGTTTAGTCTAGTCACATGCAACTAGAATTTGCATGCACAAACACATACTCTCTAACATATTAACATACATATAGTTTTTATTAGCATAATCCTTGAACCTCCTTTAGGTGCAAGTGCTTGTAATATTTTAACTTGAAAAATTTTATTCATTATTTGACAATCAAATTTACATCTAATCGTTAATGGGCCCTTGATCTATTGATGAAGTTGAATGGTTCTTAATGAGCCCACTAGGGATCAAGTCTTGCTAAGTGCAAGGCTTTGACATCATAAGGAATGAGGCTGAGATCATACCTTGGGCGAAGTTCGTAGAATAGATACCCCCTCAGTCCTTAGCTCTTAACTAAAGAGTTTTAGCCCAAAAAACTTCATACTCCCATATTGGATAGCTAAAATTGTTTGTGAATGACCTCCATCAAAAAGTTTACATGTAATCATTTAAAATCATATATAAATTTTGACCTTTTAATTGTTTAATTAAAACTTGATTGAAAGGATTTAAAAAAGATAGCTCTAAGATTGAGTAATCTTAAACAAGTCCATTTCACATAGGGGACGAAAAGAACAAAACAAAAATCAGAAAACTTTTCAGAGGCATAATCAAACAATACAACAAAAGAGTACCTACTTAGGTTGTGGGGATATTGACAACTGCTCTATCCTTCCACCTAATTTCATCTACCAAATTTATTGTGTCTCTCATGGCAAAATCTACTTTTTACAGAGTTTGATATGTCGAAATAATAAAAGCTATGGGGACCTTCTCATTAATTATTCATCACTAGATCCTTATCCCTTCGTTTTTGTGAATGACCTCCATCAAAAAATTTACATATAATCATTTAAAATCATATATAAATTTTAAACTTGATTGAAAGGACTTGAAAAAGATAGCTCTAAGATTGAGCAATCTTAAACAAGCCCATTTCACATAAGGGACGAGAAGAACAAAACAAAAATCAGAGAACTTTTCAGAGACATAATCAAACAATACAACAAAAGAGTACCTACTTAGTTTGTGGGGATATTGACAACTGCTCTATCCTTCCACCCAATTTCATGTACCAAATTTATTATGTCCCTCGTGGCAGAATGGACTTTTTACGGACTGAGTTTGATATGTCGGAATAATAAAAGCTATGGGGACCTTCTCATTAATTATTCATCGCTAGATCCTTATCCCTTCGTTGGAAGTGTTGCAAGGCTCAGAAGGGGCTAGATATGATTGGCAAGTGTGGTACAGAGGAGAGGGCAAGCAGGGGATTGGAGATGAAAACGGTGCCAATATTTCCAGCTTTCTGCATTTTACTGGCTGCGAGTGTACATCTTGCAGTTCCAAAAGAGACGGCGAATTTAGGGGTGATAGTAGATTCCACTTCCTGGTCGGGAAAGATAGCAAAGACTTCTATAAAGTTAGCGGTCGATGATGTTAACAATGGATCTCAACTATTAAACGGCACTCAATTGTTTCTTCACCTGCAAGAGGCGCAAACACCACGTGAAACCGCTTCCGCTGGTATTTAAATTAAATTCTTCTGCCCGGAATTTTTGCGATCACATTTTTTCTTCCTTGAATAGCCAATGTTAATCATGAGCCTTGGATATTTGGTGATAAGGTCACCCATGCGAGTACAAACTTGACCGACATAAGCACCTCTTATTAATAGTAACTTCATTCCTCTTTTTAAACCATGCAATACGATAAGGGTGTGGATGTTCTAAAAAGGTAAATTTAGTTTATATATCATTTAGTTAGAAACCATGTTTACACAACTGCCATCGTTAATAATAGCTTGACATATCTTTCTTCTTTAAGTGTATCTATTTTAAAAGATATTGGTTCACAGTCAAGAATTATCATGAATTTTGGTCTGCACTTTATTTTTTTGGTCTGTACTTTACTTTTTTTTGGAATCACCATTGCTCTTCTTATCATGAGATTCTCTCCCATATCTGATGGAACCTCTTGATCTATTCCTTCACTTTCAGCTTTAACCAAATTTACTCTAGGTTGTTTCCCTTGTCACCATTCTTGCATCTGGTAGTTCAGACATTCAAATTCCCTATGACATTCTTCACCACATCTATAATAAATGAATGGTTTTCGTGGGTTGTCCTAGCCTCTACCACCACCATAACCTCAGCCCCTCAAAAATACTCTTCTTCTTTGTTGACCTTGAGGATCTTTCCAAGTATCTTCTGATTTCTTTTCCCTTGGGATGATTCTTGTCGACTATTGTTAGAACCACCTCATCATGGTGGTGATATCCCTCTCCTTGCTCCTCTATTTCTTTGAAAATGTTGTCTATATTGTTTTTCTTCTACATTTAAAGCCAGGTATTATGCTTCTTCCATATTGCTAACCCTATGCATGCATAGTTCATCATGAATAGAAATTTTTAAATCATTTAGATACCTTGCAACCATCTATTCATTAGTTTATTGATGCTCCACACAAATATTATGCTTCTTCCATATTGCTAACCCTATGCATGCATAGTTCATCATGAATAGAAATTTTTAAATCATTTACATACCTTGCAACCATCTATTCATTAGTTTATTGATGCTCCACACAAATGGATAAATTTTAAAATTCATTTGTATAGTCCTACCTAGTAGACAAATTATGCTTCAAATTTTGAAATCTCGAAAAAGGGTTTTTGTATAGTCCATAGGCAAGAATTTCTCTCTTAGCTTCTCAAGTTTACTCAATGTTCTAATTTTATTCTTTCCCTTTTTGGCTCTTCCTTTTGTAGGTGATCCCAATAAATCATGACATGACCCTTTAGCTTGGTGCATTCAAATTTAACCTCTTTTTCCTCTTTCATATTCTTCCATTCAAATAATTTTCCCATGTCATTCAAATAATCTATTAGCTCCATTGGTTTGATATTTCCTACATACTCTAAAAATTTGACTTTATTCCCTTTATTTTCCCCTTCAAATGCTCGAAGAATCATTTCTTCAAAATTTAGGTGTTCCAATTGTGCTTCATCTTCATGTTTTGCATGTTGATCTTCATCTTAGATATTTATTCATCAAAATTGCCTCCCCTTTTTCTTATCCTCTTATCTACAATGATGCCTGCAAGCTTTGCTATTTTCCTTCATAGATTATTCATATCTCTATGCATTTGGGAAATATTTCCTCTTCCTCTTCCTCACCCAACCATCTTTTGACTATGATACTAGATGACCCAACAACATTCACATTATAGAGTTCATTAAAGAATTTTACTCAAAAAAATTACAATTACTCAAAGTACTTCAATTAACTCTGCTTCATTTGTTATTCCATTCTTTCTTCTCCAACTAATTTTTTTTTCTTAACTAGTAAAAATCCCTCCTAAAAATCTATCAATTTTTAGTACTATTACATGCTTACTCATTGGCTATGAAACTTTCCAATTATTTGATTCTAACTAAAGTAAGAATACTAAAGTAAGAATGATTGTAAACTAAAGTAAGAATGATTGTAAACTAAAAAATTCTAATTACATGAAAATTTTGAAAAAATCAAAACAACCCAAATTTGGAAACTATTGGAAAAACATGAAAACATTATTTTGAGGCCTTAAATAGTTGAAAATAGCCCCAAAAAAGTGATGATACGTGCTCGCGATGTGGCCCAATTAAAAAAGTGTCAATGCATACTCAAATCAATTGGGGTTGGACTAAACTCTTCGAGACACTCCTCCATAAAAAAATCAGCCCAAACAGACTCCTTAGTCAAAATTTATGGGTTTTAGAAGTCACTACATCAACCTTCTAATTGGGAGTGATTGAGAGAAACTCATGACCTTTGTACATAATCTCCTTGGTCCATACATCCTAAATGCCTATAAATTTGTACGTAATCTTTTGTACTCAATGAATATTTTCATCTTCAATATTAGATTATAGTTGATATTTTTATTTTGCACATAGGATTTTGTAACTTTATTCATTCTCCTAGATCTAAGCTTGCATTGGATTGTTATTAAATCTTACATGGTATCAAAGCATTGTTGGTGTCTATGGCCATTTCATTTCCTTTAAGGAATGGAGGTTTCCAATTGAATATTTAGTGGATAAATCAGATTTTGATGATTGGGGGATCAAATTAGAACCCAACACTATATCCATAATGGTTGAGAAAATAAGGTTTGAATTTTATTTTGTCCAAATTAGATATCTATAGGTCGTTCCTTTTTAATTTTTGGTTGCATGTACTTTTGGTGTCTTTTATTAACAACATAGTTTTTAATGCACTTTTATGCAAATTAGACCTTGCCATTATGTCTAGAAGTTGTCAAAATCTATAAAATGATATAAAAAAAATTAAATTTTGAACAAAGTTATAAGAAAATTCATTTTTCCTAGACACACAAGTTGAGGCCATTCAACCTAAAAAATTATAAAATGTAGGTTAAAAAAAATTACATTGTTATTTTTTTATTAAAAAATTATACACTATTTTAAAAATATTTTAATATTTATGTTAGTGGATGTTGGGCAATATGTAGTATGATCCATACCTTATCATGAGGGAATACTACCTTGCAATAGACAACAACCCCACAAACCCCACCTCATTAAATGTTTGTTGAGTGCCTTAAGCCTCACGGCACCATTATGGGGGATGGGAGGTGCTTATGGCCCCACCTTGTATGTCATTAATTTAAAAAGTCATTTTGAAAAAGATTTTTAATTCTAAAAGGCCATAAAATTCCTCCACCAACTACTCCACCCACTTCCACCACCCAAACACTACTTCCATAGGTGGCTCAATTGGTCCACTACCTAGGCACCTCCCACCCTCCATCAAAGTTTGATGCTCTCATTTAGTTTTCAATTTTTGAGGCAAACTTCGCAGGCATTTTGAAAATGGGCAATTTTTTCTTCTTTTCATAATGATGTAATTATTTTTCTCACAACTTTTAGAGTTTTAAGAAAAACAATTTTTTCACAGAAATTGCTACACAGTCTCTATTTTCTAAACTTTTCAACCTCGTAAATTTCACACATAAATTTATGTACAACTTCTCCTCCTTTCTTCCCTCTTTCTAACTTATCAATATTTTTTTTCTCATAATTTTCTATTATCTGATGTAGGATCATGAAGTGTGATCCAAAAGATTAAAAAAATCACACAAATCTAATCAAGAAATAACAGTAATCAACACTATAGATTATGGAAATCTGATATCATGAAAATATATCAATTTTTTTCTTACAATTAGCTTTTTACTACTAAACGAAAATATATACCTCTCCTTTATCAGTTTCATTCAGACATATTTAGTTCCCTTTGAGATTTAGTTTTATGGCTCAATGCAGTTGTTGATCTTTTGGCCAACGATGTAGTGGTATTGATAGAAGCACAAACATCTGAGGCTGAGCCTTCCGTATCAGATCTTGGAGACGCAGCCAATGTTCCAGTTCTCTCATTTTCTGTCACAAGCCCAGCGCTCTCCAATAAGAGATTCCCTTATTTTGTTCGCATGGCACACGGCGATCACATTCAGATGAAAGCTGTTGCAGCCCTGGTTAAGCATTACCGCTGGGGAAGCATTGCATTGCTTCACTCAGATGATGATTTTGGTTGCGGAGCCATGTCCTCGTTGCGTGACGCCCTTCGAGGTCTTAACTCTGAAATTGTATACACATCAATGATTCCTTCAACTGCACAGAAAAGAACAATAAGGGAAGAGCTTTCTAAACTGAAGACAATAGGTTCAAGTGTTTTTGTTGTTCACACGCCTTGTGATCTGAGCATGAATCTATTCATGGAGGCACAGCAGATGGGAATGATGGAGTCTGGTTACGTGTGGATCACAACCCAAAAGTTTACAGTTTTTGGGATTATGTGCTAAATGCTTCTACAATGTCATCCATGCAAGGCCTCCTTGGAGTTAAAACACACACCCCAAATTCCAAACAGCTGAACGATTTCGCTAAAAGGTGGGAACGACAATTTAGACTCGACAATCCCAACATAAAGAACACTGAGCTCAACGCATATGGGTTGTTGGCCTACGATACGGTTCTCATGATAGCTCGAGCAATTGCAAAGATGCAAGAAAACGCAAGTTTGAGCTTTCTGAAACCATCAACCAGTCTGGGAGTAATAGCAAATACCAACATGAAGGTATTCGAGCAAGGTAGAAAGCTGTTGAAGGAGATTTTCTCAGCCAATTTTACTGGTTTAAGCGGACTTGTTAAGTTCCATGAAAGGGAACTGTACGGTTGTAGTTATGAGATAGTGAATGTGGTAGGAAAAAGCTATCAAGTAGTTGGGTATTGGCCATATAATTCCCCGATGTTGCTCAAAACACTTGCTCCATCTTTTCATAATAAAGGCCTTCGACCCGTGATTTGGCCGGGTATGTCTGTCACGGTTCCTCGCGGTTGGATAATATCAACTAGGCTGAAGATCGCAGTTCCTCGAAAAGCTGGTTGGGAGGAATTTGTGTGTGTTTCCTTTGACCCAGAAAGTAATGAACCTAAAATCACCGGATTCTCCATTGATGTATTTCGTGCCGTTGTGCGGAGGCTTGACCATGAACTGATGTATGATTTCATTCCTTACCCTGAGCAGAACAATTATTCGGCAAATTATTCTTATGATGAACTCGTCCGCCAAGTGTATCTGAAGGTTTGTACATTTATATTTCTATTTTTGTCATTCCGGACGAGCATCAGAGAATTGCCAATTTAAAAAAATACTTTTGCTTGGGCAGAACTATGACGCAGTTGTGGGCGACGTTACAATTACAGCAAAGCTGAGTGAAATTGTGGATTTCACACAACCATACACAGAAACGGGTTTAGTGATGGTCGCTCGCACGGCCATAAAGGAGGAAGCCAACAACGCTTGGACATTCTTACAGCCATTCACTCCAGCACTGTGGGCTACAACGGCGGGATTTGTTTTATATACAGGACTGGTGGTGTGGCTCCTCGAGCATAAAATAAATCCTGCCTTTAGGGGAAGTCCAATTACCCAGGTGGTCACTGTGTTTTGGTATCGAATTTATCCTTGTTTTCTCGCTTGCTTCTTTCATTCTTCCATATTATATTTAATTTGGAATGTAACCTAAATTCATTTTATTTCTTCCAGGTTTGCGTCTTCTTCGGTGTTTTACGCTCACCGTAAGCATTTCCTTTCCTTTCAGTGCTCACCATGTTTGCCTTGTTCAACACCCTTTGCTGCACCTACTTATATGCCGTTCATATATTTCAGATTTGATTATAGTTGTTGCTATATGTTCTCCATTTTGCAGAAGAGAGAATCCGTAATAGTTTGAGTCGAATAGTTGTTGTAGTCTGGCTGTTTGTAGCGTTCGTTTTAATGTCCAGCTATACAGCTAATCTGGCTTCGAGACTGACTGCCGAGCAATTTACCCCACTCATAAATGGTTTTGGTGACTATAAAGTGGGTTATCGCAGTACATATGTTGGCAGTTTTCTTACTCACCATACGGGAATAGCTGAAATAAATATGGACCCATTTTCATCCCGAAAGGCGTACGAGGAGGCTTTGTCGAAAGGTGCAAAGAATGGAGGCGTGGATGCCATTTTAGATGAGATTCCATTTGTTCGTGCCTTCCTTTCTGGTCGATGCGGCTATTCAATGGCGGGGAGCACGTATCAAAGTGGGGGCTTTGGTTTTGTAAGTTATCTTTTTAGATATTAATAATTATTGTAATTTCAATTTGGGTCTACAATGGCCATTATTTTGTTTGTGGTGTTTTTGTGCAGGTTTTTCCTAAAGGTTCTCCTCTAGTACAAGAGTTATCTAAGGCAATTTTACAACTTTCGGAGAGTGATGAGTTACAAAAGATTAAAGTTAAGTATTTCAATGATTCTATTAATACATGTTCTGATGATACAACAAATTTAAAAAAGCTAGATGTGGTAAGCTTTTGGGGGTTGTTTCTTGTTACTGGAGGGGTATCATCTTCTACTTTAATTGTATTTTTTTCTCAAGCCCTATGCAATTTTTCCAAAGATCCCAACTCTTCAAAACAAGAGATTGGTGTGTGGAAATGTATCAAATCTTTTGCATATTATGTATACCATGGGCAAGTTTCATCCTAACTTGACTCATTAGAAATACAAATGGAGAATGACAATCCCTTTAATAAAAAAAAGAGCTTTGATAAACATGATAAATTAGATGTTAATGCAAAGGATGATGCAGACCACAACATGTTGTAGTGATTCAAATATCCTTCTTGAACTATCATCCAACAAAATTTATAAATAAGAGAAATATGATCTAGGCTACTCTTTAGACATAGCCCAAATGTATATTGCATTACTATAGCATGATCATATGAAATTGTTTCACTTATCTATTTTATAAATATTATTAAATTTGTTTGAAATTTTTTATCAAATAATACTTTATGAATTTCTTTTTATTTATTTCAAACCCTCATGGAATTCTATCTATATATAATTTTTTTTTTAAATTCATTCAAAAATAAAATAAATAAAATATGTACTATATAATTTTATATATTTTCACTTGCAATATAAATTTTAAATCTTGTTCTAAATTACTATATTATTTTAAAATAATTTTTTTCAAGTTATATTATGGGAATGTGGTGAATTTAGAATGAAAATTCAAAATAAAAAATACAAAAATTCATATTGTAAACACATGTAAATATTAGATGGAGCATTAATTTAGATTTTTTCACACTCCGATAAAGGACTGTGAATGCTCAATTATCATGCAATATTTTGAGTAGAATAATGATGACATTATTCAAATATTTAAAAATAAGTCAAATATTATTCAAAGAGCTCCCCCAATTTCTAAAAGAAATGGTGGATTTATGTATTTTTAGGTGAAAAATGAATTATAAAAATTGATTTTATCAATCTTGAGGATTAGAGATTCAATTTAGAGTTAACTAGTTTTATTGATTAGTTAACTCAATTTATTAGTTAACTAACCTTATTGAACAATTAACTAGTCTAATTGATCACTGAAGTGACTTGCCTAATCAGTGAATAAACTTGACTACCTTTAGTCAGCTAATTTGATTGTTTAAAAATAATAATTTGATACAAATTTAACTTGATTGAATAATTAGCCAACTAATTTGGTTTATGGGTGAAAGGTAGAACTAACTAAATTGACATGAGTGAAATATGGGTGAGGATGATTAGGATCATTTATTTATTTTAATTGAATATATATGCATGGATTAATTAGGAGATAATTTATTAACTAGTAATGATTAATTAATTAATATAATATAATTGATTAATTGACAAAGTGAATTAACATGGTGAAGTTGATAAATCAATAACATGACAAGATGATAAAGACAATATAATTAGTCAATTGAAAAATAATAATAAGATTGATTGGTTTTAATGATATAATTAGTCAACGACGACGATGATGGTTTTAATTAATAAGATGGTGAAATTTAGGTGTTTACATCTAAAAGAAGTAGTGGCTTTTCATGCCCCAAGTCACATGCTAGTTAGAGAGATGTCCCCTCAAGAGTACTTTCAAGGAAAAAAGAGATGGAAGAAAAATTGAAATAAAATTAAATACCATGGAACAAAATTGATGGGTTAGAATCATAGGATGGGATATAATGAATATTAGTTATTAATAGTTTATTAAGAATTGTGAAGATGAATGTGGATGATGTGATTATGAAATTTGTTAATCTCACATTAAATGTCAAACATTTAGGTAGCTTAATTAATTATATCACATGAAAATATGTGTCATGATATAGAAGAACATGTTAACATAGCTACTATGCATTGTACAAGAAAATTATCTTAATAGGCAAGTGATAGGATGTAGCATGATATGGAAGACCATGATAACATAGTTATCGTAAAATTATCAATGGAGTGAACTAAAAATAAAATAAAATAAAAACAAGAAAAATATAACAAAAATACACATAAAGTGAAAGAGAAAAAAATCCAAGAGGTGTTGGTACTGATAGTTTTGTCATTTTTCCAAGAAACAATGCATTAAGGAGCTTGGATTGGGAATGATATATCTTGATAGAACTACAAGGATGTATCCTCATAGAACTACAATGATTGTGATTGGATTTTACAAAAAGCAAAGTTGACTTTTTAAGTTTTTTTAGTTTTTTAATATTTTTTAATATGTTTTTTTTATATTTTAGGGAGATTTTTTTATTTTGTCATGGTGATGTTAATTGAAGTTCAATATAAAGTGGATGTACCAAGAATTCTCCAAAACATGCCTTAAAATTTTTGTTGTGGGTCAATCAATATCAAAAGCTAAAAGGAGGGATGGGTGTAGTGGACAATAACAAGGATGGTTGAGGGTAATGGGATTGGATAGAATGTGGCTTTCCCTAGTAGGTTACTTGTAAACAATAGATTACACATTATTTCAAAAAATATTTTTCATCATGATGCTCTCCCAAGGCAACAAAGAAATGGTTCTCATCTATGGATGTTCTTTTCCTTTTTGCTTTTTTCAATTATTTATATTTTTAATTTTAATTTTTTATATAGAAACATCAAACCCATTAGGTGCAGATTTTTTTTGAGATGAAATATGTTCATAGGTTAATGAAGCTCGTATTCATATTTTATGGCCAACTTGTATTCTCTTAACCAAAATTTGGTGATGATAATGTATGAGCATAACTCATTAGGTTTAAACTTACCTTTCTTTTTGCAATCCTAATTGGATTTTTTATTTTCTTTAAGAACAAGGTCACCAATTTCAAATTCTCTAGAATTAGTATTCTTGTTGCAATTTATTTGTAGCCTATTTTGATATGCCTTCAAATAATAAATTTAATTGAAATATTTTTCATTGTGCAACTAAAATTAATGAAGTTGTACAATTCTATATTCCTCATAATCAATCAATCCATACAAGGATATTCTTTAGGAGGATAGGTCAATATCAATGGGTATGATGGATTTATTCTAAAAAATAAGAGAATAAGGTAGTTGTTATAGGGGTGTAAATATTGGTATAGTAAGTCCATAAAGTAGGATGGAGTTGAAGATGTCAATCATGACTAATATTATTAATTATTTTAAAGATTTTTAATGAGTTTTATTTGAAGCTTTGGCTTGGAAATTACGTTGAGGATAATAGAGCATGAACCACTTATGTTTGATATGGAATTGGTCACAAAGGGATTTTACTATATTATTCTTTAATGACTAAACATTGTGAATGAAAATGATAGTGAAAGGTGGAAAATTATTTCTTTTATAGGGTTTAGAACCTAGAATGACAATCTTCACTCTCACTCATAAAAGAAAAAACTCTAGAGATCTCAATGCAAAGGAGAAAGATATCTTACAATAGGGTTGTCCTAGAGACTGAATGTAAACTAATAAGGGGTTCACCACCAAGCTAGGGCTTCAATAAATGTATGAAATGAAGAACTAATGATTGAACTCAATGATGCAAGAAAATTCACTAAATGAACTATAAATGCAAATAAATCAAAATAGTAAATTGGAAAAGTATAGAGGAGCACTTGGAAATCTAAGAGAGCTTGAATAGAGGCCTGAAATTTTGAATAACATGAAATTCAGGCCTATTGGGACTCATTCACCAATTTAGATGAATTATTTCTAGATCAGGGTTTCTACATAGGAATAGGTTTCTTGAAAAAGGGTATCTGAAACTGCAAAAATATCAAAATTGAACTAAACTAGGACTTATTCACCAATCTGGGTGAATGAGTCTAGTTAGGGTTTTCTAGAATTTCAAAGTCTAAAACTAGTCTTCAATGTATGCTCTTTCTATTCCACTTTGTCTCTGAATCTGAAACTCTAATTTCAAGGTTATAAGTGACCTTTTAGTGAAGATTACAACCTCGCAAATGAGGGGACAACTCCAACAAATTTCTCTAATCTTGTAACCTAATATTCAATGATCTTTCAAGATCCAAGACACCTATATCTACAATCATACATGTAAAGAGGAGAAAACTTGTTGATTGTTAGTGAATACAGTTTTTCCTTGGTTAAACCCCTTTTAGATAATTAAACCAAATTACAAAACAATGAATCAAGGACATGAAACATGAAGCATAAACAATGATACCTAAATGATGTCTTGTAAATCTACAACTCAACATGAAATGGCCATGAATGATGTAGATCTTGATCTTGACAATATGTGTAGAGAAATGCTTGATCTTGGATCTTCAATGCTACATAACAACACTAACTCAATAACATGGTTGATGCTCGATATCCTTGACATGATGATGGATCTTGAATTGTTGTAATAATTGATGAAGAATTTTATCCTTGAATTCCTTAGAAATGAACTTTAATGCTCTCTTGATGATCTTGCAAAGTCTTGGAATGCCTAACTCTTGAGTGCTTGACTTGATATCATGATTTCTTAATTAAATAATGATTTGAAAGCTCATTTATATAGGCAATCCATCTAATATCACGTGTTCTAGATCCCAAAGGCCGACATACATAAAATTTGAACTTAAAATCCAATTTTTCCCACTCAAAACCTTTAAAATAGGCCAAATGGGACTCATTCACCAAAAGCAGTGAATGGATCCTATAGGGCCTATTCATATTATTTTATGATTTTTTTAAATGCATTTTTATGTGCAATTTTATTTTATAATTATACTAAAAGAAAAAAAGAATAGAAAATTTTATTTTATAGATACATTTTAGTTCATAATTTATTTTAAAATTATAATTAGTAATTGTTGAATTATTTTTAAATGAATATTTTATTTTATTTTATTTTTTGTATTAACTATGGTTACTATTTTAAGGCCATAAATGTTCCCAAATCACTCTACTTCCACCTAACCAAACAAATCATCCTCTAAATAAACAGATAAATTATTAGCTAAATAAAAGGAACATTGAAATTCGCCAAAAAAAACAATTGGACAACTAAGAGGTGTTGTAGATATACATGACCTCCTACTTTAAAACTACTTTTATCTTTGAATATGAGAAACATTTTAAGATGGAAAAATTTTCCAAAATTTTTCACATTTACAATAGGTATCATATAGTTATTTAATTTTAATAATAATCAATAGTGTTAACAAAGTTATAATTACTTTTTTTAATAATTATATATGATAATTTTGTAATATTGTAAAAAATGATTGCATAATTTCAAATTTCTTTCCACTTAAAATTATAGTTGATTTTTTAAAATTGAACAATCAAATTATAAAATTATATTTTTATTTTAATATAATAATAATAATAATGATATTAATAATATATATACTACAACAATAAAATATGTTAAAAGCTCATGCTTAAACTCCTCACTAATGCCAATTTCCTAAAAATTATAGCATATCCAAGATCACCATTATTAGCAAAAAAATACATAATGGCCAATTTAAGAGCGATGACAATAACCACAACAAATTTGGTGTTATAAAGCATTGTTTGAGATAAGAAAAACTTAGTAGAACAAATCCCTCCTACCCACATCTATGCTTTTGTCTTCTTGGGAGACTCGAGCCCTTGTTAGAAGCCATGATAGACTTTTTGGGAAGAAGCACTTGGTGAATGTTATGTAGAACTCCACCATGGGAAATGGTCACTTTGCCCAACAATTTCCCCAATTCCTCATCATTCCTGATGGCAAGAAGAGCTATCTAGTAATGATTTTATTTTTCTTGTTGTCTTTGGTAGCATTATCAGCAAGCTCTAGAACTTCTACTGCCAAGTACTCCATCCTTTAATACATGGACAATTATCCTTCTCAAGACACCTATTTTCATCATTTTTTCTCAAGGTAATAGGCATCTAGATAATGATGACTCTTGGCATATTTTATATATATTAATATTTAATATATGTATGTTAGTATTAATTCTTACTATTATAGAAAACTTTACCTAATTTCCAAGACATATTAATGTCTCTTCAATGAAGAAGATATTCAAATAGGTATACATTTACAGATATGCCTAGCAAGTGCAGTGTAGAGGAGAGGGAAATCAATGAATTAAAGATGAAAAAAGTGCAATTACTTCCAGTTACCTACATTTTAGTGGTTGCATGTTTACATCTTGCGGTTTAGGAGATGGTGAATAAAGGGGTGACAATAGATTCCACTTCCCGCACAAGAAAGATAGAGAATTCCATCAAGTTAGCAATTGATTATGTTAATGGATCTCAACTACTCAATAGGATTCAATTGTTTCTTCACCTAAAAGAGCCGCAAACACCACTTGTAACCAATTGTTTCTTCACCAAGCATGTTCTTGATCTACTACCTTAGTTCCACATGGCTAATTGTATGCCTACATTTATTCCCTTTCTATTTGGTATCAAGTTCGAGGAAAAGTGTTCTACTCCACATGTTGATGCCACTTTATATTGTCAATTTATTTTCATGTTTGATGCAAAAACCAATCAAATACATCTTACAATTACACACAAGGCTCTCATCAACATGTGATTCACTAAGCAAGTAGTATAAGACTAGGTTTGGTCGAATATAGAGATTTTAATTGGGGCAGTGATTTTAACGATCAAAAGTCTACATTAGTTATAGCTTTCATCTTGGTTTAGGCCATTTTTTTGATAAGTAATAAAAAAAATGTTATTTCTCTTTCTTTGAATAAAGTTAAGTATCAGTGGGTTTTTAATGACACGATCAATATCATCTGGATTTAGAATATTTTTACTTAGATTGGCTCCATCATTCTTATATCATCTTTCCTCTTTAATGATAACCAAAATTCCATTTGAATCTTGAAGAACCCGATTCAATATGAGAAAACCAAACTCAATGAGATCCACATGCATAAAAGTTTATTTAAAAGAAAGTCATTGATTTGTGCTATTGTCCTATCACAAATTAGGTTGAAAATATACTCATCAAACCATTCATTGATAGTATCATCGTTACAATTATATCTAGTAAAGAACCTAACCTTTCATAGAAGAACAAAGAACATTACTATATTTTGTAACATGGTATAGGATGGAAAAGTAATGCTAGAGAAAATTGACACTTTGCGTAATGTTGTAAATGCATTGATAAAATTAGTGCACATATAATATTTTAAAAGTGATATAAGTCTATGGGCCTTTTGATCCCTAGAAATTAATTGATACTATTGGTATTCACATTTCTCTAGCAAAATTTATGACAAATGGGATAGTATTAAGAAATGTGTCTCAAACTTACTTATAGTGTTAATTATTTCAATATATATATATATATTATAGATAAACCATATATTTTTGTGGTTTAGGATACTATGACTCTCTTTCTCAATTAGGGTTTTTCACCTAAAGGAAAAGAGATAGATCCCACACAAAATCTAGGTGGTTCACTCAAACTAATGCAAGTATAATGGAAATATTAATGAAATGTGCCTAGATGAGATAAAATAAATCCCTATAACTGATAAAATCTATTGATCATTAAGTGAAAACTATTGAAATGCAACTTGTTGGAAAACACATTGTGATATGAAAAAACACCTAGAAATGAAAGCAAACTATAACGAAATTTGATGAAACTGGAAATGTGCACTTGAGAACTTGATGGATATTGTAATTGACATATGGAATGATTTTGATACTAAAAATTTGGCCTATTGGGAATCATTTGCCTTCTTGGTTGAATTCTAGTCCTACTTCTGAGAAACTATCCTAGAACCCATTTCAGATAAATGGGTATATCCAAAACTAAAAAGAACACTTTTTAGGCATGACAATGGGACTAATTTACCACTAATGGTGAATGATTCAACTTTTAGATTTCTAAAAATAAAAAAAGTGGAAACAGAAGCCCTTGGTCTGCTCTTCAATTCTTAATAGGTGTATGCCTCTAAAAGTTTGATTTCTGAACTTGAAAGTGAGGCTTTGTTGATATTTTGACTTGTTGAACAAAGAGATTTCTTCAATAACTTTGCAACTTGATCTTCAATGATTTACAAGCCTTCAAGATGCCTAACTCTACAAACACACAAGAAGAGGAGAGATGTTGGATATTAGGGCATGGGGGTTTATCTTGGTCAAACCCCTTTTATGTAATTAAACCAAATGAAGAAATAATATGAAGAATGAACATGAACTGAAGGGATTGGTACCTTTTCGTGGTAATTGATCTTGATTTTCTACAAAAAAATATGAAGATTCAACTCTTTGAATGTCTTTAGAAGCTATCTTGATGACTTAGAAAGTAAATACTGTAACTTGCTTGACTTGAAGTGGAAGACAAATGATGAATGAATTGTGAATGAGTTAAGAGATGTAAATTAGGGTTCAAAAACTTATATTTATAGGAAATTCACCTTATTCACCCATTAATTAGATCCCCAACGTTGACATGAAATAAAAATATACTTAAATTCCAAAATTTCCCACTCAAAACTAAAAAATGACCCAAATGGGACTAATTCAACACCTTGGGTGCACCAATCCAACCTGGCAGGGACTCATTCACCATAGAAGGTGAATTAGTCCCAGAGGGGCCCATTTGATAGTTGGGTTGTTCGAGAATTAGGAATTCCAATTCTTATTTTGGTTTCATTAGGTATTTGATCAAATTATGCCTCAGGATGCACAACATGGGGTAATAGTGGCTTATTAGTGATGATGTAAAGCATGTATAAGTCCAAGGTCGCAAAGTTCAATGTGAAAGTGTGATTAAATACACTTTGCATCATTAAAATAAGGTCCATACAACCTATAAAGGCACAACATCCAATGTGAATGTGTAAGACACATTACAACACTAGATTATCATTAAGTTTAATTTACAGGCCTTCTAGATTAGTGTAATAATGCTATTAAATACATTTTACAATGATGAATTGAGGGAAAATGGGTTCATTAAGTCTAGAGGGGCATGAAAGTCTTTTACAACACCTTTACAAGACATCGTTAAATGAATTTGAAAGGGTCCAAGACCTAGTGTGGGTGTGAAAAACACCTTACAACACCATTTCAATCCCTTATTAAGTCCAATTTATCATCAATTATTCCCCAAATCAAGAAAGTTGCCTTTTCTCTATGGTACATTTATCCCCCACTTTAGTGAGAGGATGAACTTGTAACTTCAAACTCACACTAAATTAGACATTCAAGAGACGTCCAATTGTACCAATGCAGATGGTCTAGGATAATAAAGATTGAGAAGGTGGTCAAGCCCCTAGGATCCAAGATCCTAAGTCAAGTTGACATGAGTGAAAAAGGTCATGTAGTGAAACAAGATACATGATCATGCAATAGAAAAAAAATAGGAAGAGAAAGATGAAAATGGGAAGGTGGATCAAGCTTCAACAATTTTTCCAAAACATTGAGGATCAAATCTATGTTGTTTGTCCAAAAATGCATACTCACTCTGAGGCGACAAAACTCTTGGTTGTCCTTCAGGTGAGAAGTCCTAAGTATACTCATTCTGGGGTCACAAAACTTTTGAATATCTACGGGATGAGAAATTCATAAGGTGGCTATGGGGAAAAGTTATGCCTCGCAACAGGATTTCCCTCTCAACCATACCAAAGTTATACCTCCTGATAACTTTAATAAGGTTCCACAATGAACTTCAAGCTCCATGAGGTAAGAAAAATGTTGTATGCTTGACACTCATAGACATTGTAAATGCAAGGTAGTGCAAGGATTGTTCAAAGGGATTTTTATTAGTTCATGTGAGGTCTCATCTTAGGGAACATTATGCTCAATGTCTCCAAGAGAGGATAACTACAAATGATCTCATCTTGTTTCTAAGAGAGGAAAAGTACAAGGTCTCATCATGGGAAACATTGTACCTAATGTTTCCAAGAGAGGAAATCAAAAGAAAAAGAAAATTAGACAATGAAATGTGAGTGGTGATGTATACCCCCACTTTAAAGCAGTTACAAACACCGATACTGTGAGCAATTTCTTTCAAGTAGAAGAAGGATACATGAGAACTTATGTGGAAAGCCCTATGCCAAGTCATATGAACTTCTGATAAGCTATGTCATGAAAAAATCCATATGTCACATGCAAGCCAATTTAAGGCATTTCATCCACATTCCAAGCTTTCTCTTACATGTTCATGAAAGGTTAATGGCTAGCCAAAGGAGGAAACAACAAGTGACATATGAGGATAAGGCTACCTAACCCCTTGCTCCCACTTAGTGCAAGACAAGGATTAGCTGAAATGATTGATAAGATGCATGCTACAGTGAAAATCAAGATCAAATAGAGGAATAGGGTGCCCCCATATAAGGAAGAACACTGAATTCCTTAAGATGTTGGATTTTACTACTCAAAGCCTTACATTCATTAGTGGAATGACCATGAACTCTATGATAGGCACAAAATGAAGTATTGTAATAGGATTTCTTACAAGTTCTTGGAGGAAGAGATATCACGTGATCGTGGAGGAGTCTTGACAAGATACCCTCTTGATCAATGATAGAAGACCTTTGTCTTGATTATGTGATAAAGATGTCTCTTGCTTAGATGTACAAGATGTCATACCTATGCAAGAATCTCTTTTTTTGTGAGATTTTTTTCTTTCCTTTATAGGAAGATGTAAAATCTAACAAATTCAAATCACTAGTGTTTTGTGAGATGACTTTTTCATTAAGCGAAGATGTATTTATTTGTTTGATTGCTTGCAAAAAAAATATAGCCAAGACCACTAGTGTCTATCAATTCAGGATGCTTTACAGTTAAGGTTGAATTAGAATAATGTGATGTGAGAGTGTTGGCATTGATTGAAGGCTTGAAAATTTCTATCAAAGGGTAATAGCCAAGAGCATGAGTGGTTTGTTGTGTGATAGGGTCTATAGGATTGTGGATACCTTGTTCATTAGCACCACATCCTTTTCCACTATAGCCAAGTTGTTTCATAAGCTCATACCCTTTTCCATAAAGCTTTTTCATTGGTTTTGGATCAGTTGGTGGTTGGTGATAAGCATCGTCAAAGGTGGTTGTGTAGTTTGTTTCATTGTTTAAAGTGGTTGAGGTGAATGTTTTTGAAGGGTCACCTACTTTTTCATTTCCCCTATTTGAATCTTTGTGTATGATCTTGTTCTTGCCCATGAATTCATGTTTGAAATCCAAATAACCCCAATCATCTTCTAATAGCTTTGTAATGTGTTTTTTATGTTGTTTTTTGTCTTTTTGTTGAACAAGTTCCGCTTGTGTAGCTGATGTTGATGTGTTGAAGGGATTGACTTTTTTTTCCCAAGTTTTAAGACACTATAAGGCTCAGGATCAATGTCAAGTGTGTGGACTATGTTGTTGTATATGTATTTAATTTTATGATGAAGAGTAGAGGGCACCCCATTCATTGCATGAATCCATGATCTACCTAAGATAAGATTACATGAAATGTTATAAGGTATAATATGGATTGGTGTATTCAATGTGGCCACTCCAACTGTAAGAGGTAAAATAATCACCCCAAGCAATTTATTTTCAACATTTTCAAATACCTAAATGTATAAGGAATCAAATTGAATGTTCAATTGATCAATGCCAAACCTATCTAGAAGGCTCACACTACACACACTAAGGGAAGAACCAATATCTACAAGAGTTCTCTTTATCCATTTTCATTTGTATTGTACTATGATCATGAAAGGATCATTTTTTTTTTGCATGTCCAAAGAGGGGAGTTCCATTTAGTGGAAAATAATGTCATTTTTTATTCCTTGAATGATGGCTGCCATGTCATTTGGTTGTGCATTAGAAGGGACAAGAACTTTTTGTAAGGATATTTGGATCATGTTGTGATAGTGAGGGGACACTTGAATAAGGTCCCACAATAATATCTTTGCAGGAGTATTCTTAAGTTGTTCAACAAGATCATACTCCTTAATGTATGAATTTAATTGAGTATCTCTAGGAAAAATGGGATTAGGAAAAGGTAATGGTGTTGGGGTAGGTTGTGGTTGTGGATTATTTCAAGTGTTATATGTATGCGCAATGGTGTTAAGACTTGGTTGTTGCGTCACATTATTCTAAGGTTGGTAAAGGGTAAATAAAAATTTGTTTTGAGTTTTTTATTTTTGTGAAGGTGGGTAAGGAATTAGTGGATTTATAGGATGTCCCACGGGGTATGTATGAGGTCCATTGAGGGTATGTGCACGATCATGATGGGCCAAAAAGTGGTGATATGATGGGTATGCATAGTGTATGTGGCTAGCAACTTTTTTTTAACCCAAAATTAATGAAATGAAAAGGGTTTTTAAAGGGGATTCTCATCTTTCCACTGATATAAAATATGCTTTACTTTGAATTTAATATATAATTATTATTCATTTTCTATTTGAATTATGACTAAAGTCTCAATTCATAGGCTGATTGAAAAACATCTATAGCTTCCAAATGATATCACATTTTTTTAATCTGAAACATGTGTCACATTCTATGCTTCACATACTATAGGATTAAAAAGAAATGAATTTCATGAAGTTTTGACCAAGTTAAGGTGGTCAGACATACAAGTTTTTTATATTTTTTCAAATTTGTAATAAAAACTCATAATTAATTATTTACTTGGGAAAAAAACTACCAAAAATATGCAGCACATCTAGACATGAGTCCTCTACTTATATCTAAAATCTTATAAAAAAATATTATCATTTTATTGTGGTTAGGGTGGTCATACAGACACCTAATTCTTATTTTTTCCCTAAAATTTAAGTACTACTGCATTGAAATTTCAAATTTTCACCAAATAGATTTAAAAAATAAATAAACCTAGTAGTTTAGAAACTACATTCAATTTTCTATAGATTTTATTCTTACATATTTTTGAAATAATATAGATAACTTATTCATTTTTTATATCAAGTTGCCTAACTCTAATTTTTCTAAACTTTTTGCCACTTAAGGGCCTATTTTTCCCATGATGATCCTGCACATACCCTTGACTGAGGAGGATCTAATGGAAATTTGCACATTCATAACCTTAGCAGTCTTGGTTTGATGTATCTCTAACAAAGGGCAATCAAGAATCACCTTTTTATCTAAGGAAGATGTGTTATTATTGTTGTTATTTTATAGCCCCATGATATTCTCCCTAGAAGAAGAGTTTTTTAGGAGAACTACAAGTCAAATGTGCTTGACATTCATGGATTGGTTCTTCTAAAATTACTACATCGCAAGTAGGGGAATGATCAATGGGTGGATTTGTGTGTTTATCAATAGTGGGGAAATGAGGGGAAGACTTTATTGATTGCCATATTTCTCTAGGGTCTCATTCTCATGCTCCCTATTATCTACCTGGCGAGGAGAGCTTGTAAGATGTTCATCCAAGGATAAATTTTGTAAAGTATCTTCATCAAAAGTGGGGGAGGCATTAAGAGAATGACCACTATGATTTTCAAATAGATTATGCCAAATGGTAGGAGCATTAGGGAAGGGAGGGTCAAGGGTTTCATGATTCTTAATAGGGATGTCTTCTAACACCAACCTATCCTCTTTACATCGAGGAGGGATATTAGGAGATAGAAAAGTTTGACTGTCATGGTTATGGAGACTAGGTAAGGTGACATTTAGAAATGTGTCTATTATTTCATCCTCTTGTTTTCTAATGTCTTCCAAAGGATAGAGAGGAGAGGGACAATCAAGACTCTCAATGCTTGTAGCTCTTTTTACCAAAATACCTTCATCACTAATAAGAGAGGTATTGGGAGAAGAAAAAGTATGAGTCTTATGATTATCTACACTTGCATCCTCTTGGGTTATGATATTCTCGCAAATGTGATAGGTACTAGGAGGGTATGCAACATGAGTGGAAAATGTTTTACATTGTTGTCCTAGATTATGTTCATGAAAAATGGAATCATAAAAGCCACTTGATATTCTAGAAACATGGAATGCTTGAAGAGAACACATACTAAAATAAGAAAGTAAATAAAGTGAAATGCAATGAATTAAAGTGTAAATGCAATTTTCATATGTGAAATAAGGTAATTTTTGGATTCATTATGCAACAAGGTCTGAAAAATAAAAGTGTGGGAAACACAAATGTGAAATTGAGCAAAGCATGAAATGAGCTATTTTAAGTTAGATCTAATGAAATGCAGGTTACATAAACTAATCCAACTGATATAGCTAGATAATGACACCAAACAAAAGTTGAAAAATAGATTTTTTAGCTCTGTAAAAGGTAGCTTCAGGAGTGAAAAGGGATTGATTTGCCCAAGGTGGCAAATGATTCCCAATGGGGATTTTTTTTAGAATTTTTAGAGTTTTTGGATTTTTTTTTATGATTGTTGTGTTGTAAGATGTAGAAATAAGATGAAAATGAAAAATTTTAGAAAATTTCAGTGATTTTAGATGCCAAAAATGCAACCTAAATGCACTTTTCATGAATGCCAAATTTGAAACCCTAGAATGCAACTTAACTAATGCAAAATGCAATGCAAGCTAATTCTATGATGATGATGGACTCCAAATTAGGTAAGAAAGTATTCTAAAAGAAGGTTCACAAAAATTAACCTTATATTTTTTTGGTTTGGGATACTATGACTCTCTTGCTCAATTAGGGTTTTTCACCTAAAGGAAAAGAGATATATCCCACACAAAATCTAAGTGGTTCGCTCAAACTAATCCAACTATAATGGAAATATGAACAAAATGTGCCTAGATGAGATAAACTAAATGGAAAAAAATAATAAAAGCTATTGACCATTAAGTGAAAACTATTTAAATGTAACTTGTTGGAAAACACATTGTGATATGCAAAAACACCTAGAAATGAAAGCAAACTATAATGAAATTTGATGAAACTGGAAATATGCACTTAAGGACTTGATGGAAACTAGAAATAAAATCTAGAATTTTGTTTATACTAAAAATTTGGCCTATTGGGACTCATTCACCATCCTGGGTGAATTAGTCCTACTTCTCAAAAACTGTCCCAGAACCCGTTTCAAACAAATGGGTATCCAAAACTGCAAAGAAATTTTTTTAGGCCTAGAAGTGGGACTCATTCACCAATAATGGTGAATAATTCCACTTCTGGATTTTTGGAAATACAAAAGTGGAAAAAGAAGCCTTTGGTCTACTCTTTAGTTCCTTATAGGTGTCCACCTCTAAAAGTTTGATTTTTGAACCTGAAAGTGGCTTTTTGTTGATATTTTGACTTCTTCAACAAGGATATGCCTTCAATAACTTTGAAACTTGATATTCAATGATTTCCAAGCCTCCAAGATGCCTAAATCTGTAGACACACAAGAAGAGAAGGAGAGATGTTGGATGTTGAGGCATAGGGGTTTTCCTTGGTCAAACCCCTTTTAGGTAATTAAACCAAATGAAGAAATAACATGAAATTAAGGGATTACTACCTTTATATGGTAATTGATCTTGACTTTTTGCAGCAAGAGATGAATATTCAACTCTTTGAATGTCTTTAGAAGCTATCTTGATGACATAGAATGTAAAAACCCTCACTTGCCTAACTTGAAGTGGAAGACAAATGATGAATTAATTGTGAATGAGTTAAGAGATGTAAATTAGGGTTTAGAAACTTATATTTATAGGAAATTCACCTTATTCACCCATTAATTGGATCTTTGAGGTTGACATGAAAGAAAAATAAACTTAAATTCCAAAATTTCTTGCTCAAAACTCAAAAATGGCCCAAATGGGACTAATTCGCCACCTTGGGTGAATTAGTCCCACCTAGCAGGGACTATTTCACCACAAATGGTGAATTAGTCCTAGAGCCCATTTGATAGCTAGGTTGTTGGGGAATGAGGAATTCCAATTCTTATGTTAATTCCATCAAGTATTTGATCAAATTATGCCCTAGGATGCAAAATATGGGGTAATAGTGGCTTATTAGTGATGATGTAAAGGGTGGATAAGGCCAAGGACACAAATTTCAATGTGAAAGTGTGATTAAATACACTTTGCATCATTAAAATAAGGTCCATATAGCCTAGAAAGGCACAACATTTGATGTGAATGTGTAAGACACATTACAACACTAGATTATCATTAAGTTTAATTTAAAAGCCTTCTATATTAGTGTAATAATGCTATTAAATACATTTTACAATGTTGAATTAATAGGGTATGTGTAGGATCATCATGGAGAAAACAAACCCTTAAGTGGCAAAAAATTTAGAAAAAATAGAGTTAGGAAACTTGACATAAAAATTTGAATAAGTTATCTATATTATTTCAAAAATATGTAAGAATATAATCTATAAAAAAATGAATTTAATTTCTAAACTACTAGGCTTATTTCATAAAAAAATCTATTTGGTGAAAATTTGAAATTTCAATGCAGTAATACTTAAATTTCAAGGAAAAATAAGAAGTAGGTGTCTATGTGACCACCCTAACCACAATAAAATGATAATATTATTTTATAAGATTTTAGATATAAGTAGAGGAATCAAGTCTCAATGTGATGCATATTTTTTTGTAATTTTTTTCCAAGTAAATAATTAACTATGATTTTTTAATTACAACTTTTTAAAAATATAAAAGCTTGTATGTCTAGCCACCTTAACTTGGTCAAAAATTCATGAAATTCAATTTTTCTTTTTAATCCTATATTATGTGAAGCATAGAATTTTATGCATATTTTGGATTCAAAAAATGTGATATCATTTGAAAGCCATAGATGTTTTTCAATCAGCCTATCAATCAGGGCTTTAGTCATAATTCAAATAGAAAATGAATAATAATTATTTATTAAATTCAAAGTAAAGCATAATTTATATTGGTGGAAAGTTGAGAATCTCCTTTAAAAACCCTTTTCATTTCATCAATTTTGTGTTAAAAAAAGTCGTCAGCCACATACCCGTCATATCACCACTTTTTGGCCCATCATGATCCTGAACATACCCATGAAGGGAAAATGGGCTCATTAAGTCTAGAGGGGCATGAAATTCTTTTACAACACCTTTACAAGACATCCTTAAATTCATTTGAAAGGGTCCAAGACCTAACTTGGATGTGAAAAACACCTCACAACACCAAATCAAGGCCTTATTTAAGTCCAATTTATCATCAACTATTCCCCAAATCAAGCAAGTTGGCTTTTTTCTATGGTACAATAAAATAGAAAAATTCAATTACTAGGTTATATAGGTCATTTCAAGCCCCCAAAAATAATTATCTATTGTTCAATATCACTTCTAGGGATTCTCTATATATAGACCTCTTTAAGCTCTACAATTTTTAAAAATGACCTTGAACGGCTTCTTGGATCAAAATTTATGGCCTCCCACATTAGAAATGAAAAAATATCTATGAAACATAAAAAGGTTGTTAGAGGGAGTTTCATTTACTAACCAAATATGATGTGTGAACTATGACATGTAATTAAGTATCTTTGAATAAAGATAATAGAACCAAAATAGAGTTTCCAATTTAGTGAGTGGAATGTGATAATATTATGGTAAGTGGAAGTAATATACTATTTTTAGTCTACAGACTCATCTTACGACTTGGTTGTTGGATTTCTAACTAGGGATTTGGGAACCACATTTTGCATTGTTTTAGTTATTGGTTTTCTATTACCATTTGATTGTTTACTGTATTATGTCTCCCATTTATTTGATGCTTGATAAGGAAGTTTTTTGTAATATTTTTGTAAGTATTTTTATGTTAAACAAATTACCCTAGATCTCTAGTTGGTGATACTAATGTTGTTGAATTTATCTTTGTGGCATTTGTCCTTGATGTCAAAACATGTCAAAATGTCTTGGTTACATTGATTGACATCATATAGTTTGGTTACATACAGATTGTTGTTGGCATTCTAGTTGGTATCATTCGTTTCTCATAGATTTGACATTTTGTTTTCATAGTTTGGATTTGCATCATTATCATTGGGATCATTATTCAATTTTATTGCATTTAGATGATGCATTTGATTCAGTTTATATAATTGTACTAATCATTCAAACTTCTATATAGCACTTTGACAGACATTGATCATATTCACATACAAACTCTGGAATATACTTTGGCAAGGTATACATTTGCAGATTTAGGTTGATTATGTATATTTCTATTTCATAACTCATGTTATTTCTATCTTGGAAATATCATTATGTCAATATTTTCTACACAAGAATTATAAGGTGACTTTGATGATCAATGTTGAAATGTTCACCAACATCTTGTATGGTCATTTAGTGTGACTTATATTGTAAGCCTTAGATCGAACTATATTTTTATATGGTTGAGATCCTCCACATTTTACATATAATCTTGCATCATCATTTGGCTAAACACTTTATATTGCAATGACCTTGGAAAACAACATGGTTTCAGGTTTTTTATATGCATAATGTTTTAGTTGAAGTGGTCAGCATTTGCAATGTGCTAAAGCTCATGTGGTAAATGGGTTTCTTTGTGGGATAGCCTAATTCATTAGGACTTTGTCTTAAGGTATATGATTGGTATCAGTATTTCATGTTTTGAGGCATACAATGGAAAGGAATTTTGTAACATCATTTGATATTATTCAGGCCGGGCATACTATATTGCATTGGTTACAAAGTTTGTTTCTTTGGAATTTTTTAGTGAAAGCCATTGCATGGCTATTGGTTGTCATGAGTTGTTGACCACAACATTTTTGTAGGTGTCAACTACCTTTCACCGAGTATAACATATGTTTTGATGGGAATATCATGTTGTTATCGGGCTTATTATGGTTTTCTATCTAGCATACTTTATAAAGCTCTAATAATGTTGTCAGCCTCATTACATTTACAAGAGAGTTGACTTAGACTGACAACCATCATTTACATTTTTCTAATGTTTGTTTAGCAGACTTACACTATCATTGTGTTTGGTTAATGGATCGGACTCCAAATGATTATCATAAAGTAAAAAGGGAAGACTAAAGAAATTAGAATGGTGTTAGGGAAAATGAGTTTGTTATTCTTGTTTTGTTTTGAGGAAACAGTAGCACCACCATGGTGGGTATGAGACTACAGTTTGTAGCTGGATTTGAAGTTGAATGTTGGATCAATTTCAGTGAGGTTGTTATGAAGATGTTACATAGTCAGCCTCTAAAATTTTGGCTGCCTTGACAAGTAATTGTTTTTTAGTTTGAAAGATCTTTTGTTGGTTTCAAATATAACTATTTTTTTGGTTAAGATTTTGATGGAGATTAGAAATGTGTTAAATATTAATCTCATTTTTTACTAATCCAAATCTGCTCAAGGGATTTATCATTTTTCAGTGGCATTTCATTGATATATCTTTAGTTATTATTCAAACCTTTATGGGTGTCATGGTTTAACAACATTATTTATACAAACCCTGGTTATGGTGTTACAGGTTTTTGAAAAGAATAACTGTTTTTGTGCATTGTATAAATACATGGAAAAAATCCATGATTAAAATATATAGGAAAGAGAGAAAATAAGAAGAGGGCTTTATTGTAACACATCTCTAGTTTCATTATAAAGATTACATGTTCAAAAATGGAGTGTGGTTTTGATTGAGTTATTTTGAGCAAATTTGTGAAAAGAATAAAAGAGGGTTTCTACTATAATCTCTAGTTTTCATAATAGAGACATTTGTGTTTAGTTTGGGAGAGTTTTCATAGTACTATTATGAATAGTATATATTGTATTAGGTATCTATGAATATCATTTTTGTATTTTGTATTCAGTTATGATTTTTGGACTACAAATGTAAATGCAATTGTAAGGTCATTTATGTATACACAATTTAGACAGTGACTTTGTAAAGGAGTTGGTGCTCCTACTAAAGTTGGTGCTTCAAAATTGAGGTGGATTTGGTGCTTATGTATTGTTATAGTGTTGGTGCTCCTATGAAGTTGGTGCTTTACAAACTTGTTACAGAGTTGGTGCTCTTTGATTAATGAAAATAAATTTTTAGCAAGTGGTTTTTTATACCCCATGAGGGTTTTTCCACTCAGGAAATATTTTTGTTATGTGTTATCCTTTGTCTCTCTCATTAAATTTCATATTGATGTTATTCAATTCCCTAATGCTTTAAAATGTTCAAGTTGGTCATGCCAATTTAATGTATGTAAATCTAATGCAAAAATTCTTTCATAGAGCAAGTTGAAATCTGCATTTTGTACTCCATATGTGAAGGTTTTTCAAAGTTATATTTTGTGAAGTATTTAAGTTTTTTTTGAAAAGCACATCAAGATTGTTCATAAATTTCAGTTGAACATATCATATAGTGCTTTTAATAAGTGTTATATGTGAAGTCATGATTCAAGTTTCACTTGCATAAAAAAAGTTGCATTGAGTTCAAATTCAAACAAAATCTATCATATTGTGTTAAAGTTTTAAAAAGTTTAATTTATTATTTAAGAATTAAAATGTGTATCAAGTGCTCTGATTCACCCCCCTCTCAGAGTGAATCCACTTCCAACACATGCAAAGGATTAGACTTTGCAAGTGTATTGTAACATTTGAATATTAAATACTACATTGGTTTGTTTTTGGATTGAGGGTTTTTCTCCTAAAATGGTTTTCCTCATGTAACTCATTGTATCATGGTATATTTTTTTTTTCTTAATTTATTTCTAATTATGTTATTAGTTTAATTCTTGCACATATCTCCTCTCATATATCAATGTGAAAAGTGTACAATGGCATCCAACTATCACACTTTGTCTTAAACTATTCAATTACATTTCAGCACACCCCTTACAAAAGATTATATTAAATCCATGGTTTTCAAGTTTAAATGGCTTTTCCTAGCCTCTTTATAAAAGGGTTATTATAATTTTGAATACTTATTTTACCTTTTACCCCTCTTTTAACTTAAAGAGTTGTTAATTTTTTCATCTCTTTCTACTTACAATTTATTTATTTTTTAAACCTATTTACAAAGAATATTTTATAAATAATGCAGACTTACATGAATGGGAAAAAAATTCCATAATAATTTAGAACCTAAAATATAAATTATAACTTTTACTTTGCAATGCCTCTCAAGGTTTTGAATAAGTTTAGCAACATTATAGAAAATAAAAAGTTGTGTTAGACCTTTATATTTTTGCTTTGTGATATGTTGATGTACTTTTAGATTTTTCATGTAGTCTTGTAAAATTGCAAGCCTACTTGATATGTTTGATTTTCCATTAAAGGGGAGTTGTCAAAATTGCAAGAAATTGATGTAAATTTGTAAAAACTATCAAAATATACTAAAATTTTAATTTTCTATTTGAACTGTACAACCTAAGTTTTAAAAAAATCTATGATAATTTTGCACAAACTACATAATTACATAAAAAGTGCATTCTTCCCTCTTAAATTCATTTTATTTTCTTGACTTTCTCTAAATTTTCATTTCTCTTAATATCAAATTGATAGCCAATGAACTGAAACCACAAACACGTTTGACATATATTTTTTTACATTTTAGTTATCTAATTATGATAATTGAAAAGACTTTGAACTATAATTTTTTACATTTTAGTTGTCTAATTAAGATAATTGAAAAGACTTCACAAATATGAGCTAATGATTTGGGAAATCTTAGACAAGACCATTTAATATGGAAGACTTAAAAAATTTAGAGATGCACATTCAAAAATCATGGATAGTAATTACAACATTTATTTTCTATAAATTATATAATTACACAAACTACATAATAACATTCCACAATAATTTGGTCCCCCCCCCGAGCCTAGTTGGTTGAAGCTCAATTTTTATGGCTCAACCAAACCCAACCCAGGTCGAGTTGGTGGGGGTGGGGTCTTTTGTGAGTCCTATAGAGGAAGGTTTGTGATGCCTTATGTGGTTAATTTAGGGGTTCAATCCCCTAGTTTTTTTGAGGTGGTGGCAACCTTCTATGGAATTAAAATTTCCATATAAGTTGGGTTTTCTAACTTAGTCATTTAAGGGGACTCAAGTAATATGGTTCTTATGCTGATTGGGCTTGCTTCTCCTTGTTGGACTCTTCAAGACCCTGTGTCCTCAGCTCACAATCTAATTATTTCCCTTGGGAATTGTACAGTGTCATGTGTTTAAGAGTGATAATGAAGTTGTCAATGCCTTAGAAAATCTAGGGGTTTTTACTCCTAATTTGGATAAATGGGATAATATCCACCATATCTCAAGTTAGGTGCTTGAATTAATTCAAAATTATTTCAAAGGAATGTCCAATTGAGATTGGGTTGGATTTATTGTTAGCTCATTTTGATAGTTTCCACGCTTGTCATTTATAGCAACTTAAGCTTCCTAATCACTCTTTGATGGGTCATTATTATTTGTGGCTTTGGTTTCTGAAGATCCATCTCCATTATTGGTATCTCATTATTATGATTTTTGTGGATGTCACAATGGATTGGGATTTAGCCCAAGTGGAGCCTACTACTTGTGATGGTTGGAAGTAGGATAATGAGGTATGGGCGATTCTTGAAAGGGGAAAGCTAACCTCGTATGTGGAGGGGATCCAGGATGTTAACCTCAAAATTTCCATGGAATTCACCAATTCGTGGGTGGACAAGACTATTATTATTGGTGGCATTTCTTTTATGGTGTCCCCTAAACTTATTGTGCATGTTACAAGGTTTTCCTTGAAGGGGATTTGCATCCTGCATAAGTCCAAGAGCCATTACTAGGAGGAAATGAAACTATAAGATGGGGGAAAATATTCTAGCCTAGATAAAGTGACAACCAAACACATCTAAGCTATTATACTCATCCAAACATGAGAAAACAATGAAATCATAAGGAAAATAAAAGCAATAAATCAAATCACTCTGGGCATGCTTGAACTTGAGTCACTTCCCTTGTCTCTCCTATTTCTCCTTTCGCAATATTTTCCCTTAGATTTGAAGTTGTATTTGTGTAATAACCTATAAATTGTAAGTAGAAAATTGGAGATAAATGGTTATTAACATGAAAATGGGAGAGAAAGGTTGCTTTTATAGACAACCATTCAAATGGATGGTTGAGATCAATCCTCTAGAAATATTCCAAGATCTACAAATGAGGATTGATGAGAGGGAGGTTATGAAATGGATGGTCAAGATCAAACTTCTAGAAAGATACCAAGATAAATGGTCAAGAATTGATGCACGAAAAAGAGATGGGCAATGAAGGCTATGATGTCAGTGGCTACGACACTCAATGGCTATGACAAAAATAAGGGCCATGATAGAGATTAATGAGAAAAGCATCTTTGACCAAAAGGGAGACATAAATCATTTATTCAAATTATTTATTTGAGAAAAAGGGAAAATGGAGGAAATGGACAAGTGGAGGATAAATAATTCATTTGAATTATTTATTTGAGGAAAAAGAATAAAAAAAGAGAATTTAATTAAATCAATTTAATTAAATGGGGAGAGATGGAAATTAGGAAAATCAAATAATTAATTTGAATTAATTATTTAATGGGTAGAGGAATGACACATGATTAAATAATTTTTTCAATTATTTAATTATAGGAGAATGAAATGGTCAATTGCATAGGCAAATAATAATAATTATTATCTAACTATTGGTGAAAGATAAAAGATAAATATTTAAATAAATAATTATTTATTTAATTATTGAAGAAAGGGAGTGTTAGTGACAAAATTAATTTATTTTAATTGATCAGGATAGAATATAGATTAAAAAGTGAATTAATTAAATAATTGAAATAATTGAAATAATAGAGGAATATGATCAAGAATAAGCAAATAATTAAAATTATTCAATTATCAAAGGATGACGACCAAGAAAAATGACGCTCACAAACTTAGGACATTTTTTAGTGTCTGAATTTTTCCCCTCTTTGAAATAATTCATTTCATTACATTGTGTCAAAGAAATTTAGCCAAAGGATGCCCTGAGATGTTGCAGTAAAGTTAGGGTATGGGTATGCCCCCTCAGAAGATTTTTCAAATTTTCAAAAAAATTGAAAAATTATTCTGAAAATCCACTTTGATGCATGAACAAGAGAAGAATTCATCTTGCGGTCCATCAAGATGATTGTGGATGGAAGATGTTAGAGTGAGGAAGATGGATGCTAGTCTAGAGAAGATGGTCAGTTAGACAAGGAAGGACAAGGGACCAACTTTCATGATTTTATATTTATCATCATTGGGCACCGAAATTGTCGCAAGTGGAGCACAAACACCATGGTATGACATAGACCAAGGTGTGCAAGGTGACCATTTGTGAGAGAAAAGCAGTCAAAAGACAAAGCCAAAAGAAAAGGAATGCCCCGACTCATACTAAGGACCCAATTATCCCAGTCTTTGTTCCAAGATAAACCACAAACATCAAACAAAGAAAAGAGGTCATGATCCATTATCATTCCTCTAAATCCTTTAATAAGAAATCCTTGAGGTAACTAGTAACATGACCATAGACCAATAAAAAAGATAAGACAAATATAAACCAATAGAGTGTTTTCCAATAGAAATAGTGTTTGTTAGTAGTTTTGATAAGATTATTTGATATGATTGATTAGGTTGACCAAGATGACCAAATTTGATTGATAAGTTGACAAAAGTTGACCAATTGATTTGATTGAGAATTCCTAGTTTCAGGAAGGACACATCTTGATGAAGACAAGACTGTTTCACCAAGATGATCAGATTGATTGGATTGATAAAGATTGGTTGACAAAGTTGACTAAGTTAATTGATTGGGCCTAATTTTAGGAAAGACGCATCTTGATTAAGGAAAGATTGATTGAAAAGGTTGACAATATTAATTAATTTTTTGAAAAATATTGATTGATATGACTGAGCAATGTGACGATACCCAATTTTAGGAAAGACATATCCTGTTTAAGGAGAGGGACACATCTGATAAAGTTGACCAAGTGACAAGTGTTGACAAGGCACCTAACTGCAAGAAAGACACATCCTGCTTAAGGTGAATGATCAAATTGACAAAGTCTAATATCAGAAAGGACACATCCTAATAAAATAAAAAGATAGGAATGAATGAGTGAGCTGTAGATTTTTGGCACCATAAGCCTTTCTAGCACTTCTAGGGTTTTTCACCTAAAAGGAGAAAAGAGAGCCAAAAGTCTAGGTAGGTTCACACAAATTATGCAGTGTATGATGTAATTAAGACTAAATGGAATGAACTAAGTGAAATTAAATGATCTATGTGACTAATTTTGGATGCAAAACCTAAGAATTATGCAATGTTGGAAAACATAATGTGATATGAAAACAATGAACTATGAATGAACAAATGCAAAATATAAAAGAAAAGGGTTGAATAAGAGTGCGCATGGGAAAAGATTAGAGAATTTGGAATCTTTTGAATGCAATCTGAGATCACAAAAAATCACCAGTGGGACTCATTCACCATTGATGGTGAATCAGTCCTACTTCTAATGAAAATTGTCAGGAATATGTTTATGAGTGTCGGGATCTAGAATCTGGAAAAATCTAGATTTCCAGCATTAAGGTGGGACTCATTCACCATTGATGGTGAATCAATCCTTTCCCAAAATTTAGAGAAAGTAGGGAACAATAAGTTTTTTGAATCTTTTTGGAAATCTTTTGAAATTTCAATGTCACCATGTCTACACTCATTTTTGGTGCCCTTTGCCATTGATGTCGAAGGGGGAGAATGATGGAGATAGTGAAGAAAGTTAGAAGTTTTTTTTTGAGGAAAGAAGTAGAACTTTTATTTACATGTTGCCATCAATGACAAAGGAGGAAATTTTTGAAAGAATGACTAGGTTATTGATATGTCATCATTGATGTCACCATGTTGGTAGTTTGGTCCGGTATTCTATACCAGTGCGTATGACTGTCTTATCTTCTTTGATGATGTATCTAGTATTTTTTGTTTTCCCTCTAATATTCTAGTATGTATTTCTCCAAATTTGACAATTGTTGATTGCAGTGTTGGGAAAATACTTATGGATGTTAAGGGCATGTATGATCAAGATATTTCATGTTTTCATGCTCATACAATAAAGTGGCATTGTTTTTTTAGTTGCATTGAAGATTATTCCTAGCTGACTTGTTAGGATAATTTTGATATGATATCAAACCTTATGTGAGATCTATTTCTTGGTCCGAGCTGACACAATGTATTGTGCTAACAGTCAAATTTCATTTTGAAAATATTTTGTGGAGTTGATAGTTGATATCCTTTATATTGAATTGCATATAATTAGGTCGACCTAAATGGTGCTTGTGATGAAGTATATGGCAAACAGTTTTAGAGAGAGAGTAGCGAAGAGAAGTAAGTGTGTGTAGACAACAAAGAAGAGATAGAAGAAATATTGAGTAAGTAATGAGTGTGAAGGTGTAATCAGAAAGGAAACAATTGTTAGCATCTCTAAAATTGTATCAACACATGATAGGTGCATCTTTCCAGTTCATTTTTGGGATGTAAAGGCTTATTCTATTTTTGTATAATCCTATGTAGGAAATGTGCCTCCTAGTTAGACAGTGAGTCCTTTTGGTAGTGAGCCTCTTTTGAAAATATTATATAATGCGAGTTAACCCTCACCGTGGCTTTTCCCTTATTGGGTTTTCCACATAAAAATCTGGTGTTCATTATGTTGATTTACTTTTTGTCATTCATGTTTCATGCTTATATTTAATAACATAATGGTATGGTTGAAGATTTGATATGTGATAATTTTTTAAGTTTAAATTTGTGTTTCAACTGATTCACCCCCCTCTCAGTTGTCTTGTGCCTATTTAACAATTGGTATCAGATTTTGTGCTTGCTTGTGTAGAGATTAATTGCTTGAGGAGGATCTTGAAGGTTGGTTGAATGGATGATAAAAGGAGAGCTATCGACTACTCGTGAAGATCTTGACAAAGTAGAACGAGAAAATAGATATCCAAGAAAGAGAATCTTGATGAAGCAAATGAATGTGTTTAAAAATTGAAGGAACATTTGAAGAAATTTAAGAAAAGACACAAAGAAGTGAGTGAATAGCTAAAGCAAGAGATAATTGGACTGAAAGTGATAGTAGAAGAGAAGAAGAGGATTGAAGAATATTTGAATACAATGGTGCAAAAAAAGTCTGATTAATGTTCTAGACTTGAGCAAGAGATAGTAAACTTAAGAGTGGATGTAGAGAAGGATAAACTATGTGAAAGTAATTTTAGATCTAGCTCTGGTAAACATGAAGAATTAATTTTGGGACAAAAACCATGTAAAGACAAAGGTGGCTTAGGAGTTGATACCAGTGAAATTTCTAAGGATGTGAAGAAGAATCAAGGAAAGAGGAAGAAGAGAAATTTTTTTGCAAGAACAATGCATGTGAGATAGCCTAATGAATAGAGATATGCCTCTTTTGATGGTGTTTTTCTTGTAACAAATATGGTCATAAAGCAACTAAATGCAAGAGCAAGATGAACTATATTTTTGGTTCTCTTTTTGAAAGTTTTTTTAAATGTGGGAAGTTTGGACATAAGGATATAGAATGTAGATCTCAAGTGAGTATGTTCAATTGGGTAATGAGGAATAGGTTTAATGAAGGCATATTGAATAAATTCTTTAATGTCTACTACTATAACTACAAGAAATTTGGATGCAAAGCAAATCAATGTAGATCGAGGAATAATGGAGGATAGTCTAATAAAAAAGGCATGATTTTTTATAACTACAACAAACCTAGACATGTATCTAACGATTGCAAGAATAAAAAAGAAAAGAAGTATGCTCCAGAAGAAAAGAGTGAACCGGTAAAGAAGAGTGACAAAGAAGAGATGAAGTAAGAGATGGATAAGGTATGGAAGAAGAAAGAAGAAGAAGAAAAAATTGAGACTCCTAATGTGTCTGTACCCTCATTCGGTACAGATGACTTATTCAAAATTTAGACCTAGCATGGTTTTAGGGGGAGTATTATTAGAAAATCATAAAACACCCCTAGAAGAATGGCATGTCAGAGGCTGGCACATGGTTGAAATGTGAAAAATGTTCATTCTGAGGTTTTTGAAAAGGAACCAAAGAAAAATATGCTAGTATAAGGATTTGCAGATCAAATTAGGTTTTTCTATGCTAAGTGAAGAATGTGTTAAGCATCGTTTTGTGTTTTCCACATTTAATGCGCTTAGGGAAAGCTCGATGAAGGATAAGTAAAAATTTGTGATGATTTTTTATTAATTATGCATCTAAGGTATTTGGAAGGTGCTTTGAAGAAATCTTGAGGTGTGCTCAAAGTATTTCTAAAGGGAATTCAAAGATTGATTCAGGTAGTTTCGAAAACCTTTTTCACTGAATGTAAAAGGAAAGAAGAAAATTGAAAATGTTTTGCTAAATTTCAATAAAAGCATAATAATGGATAGTGGATTGTGTGGTGTTACCTCTCCAAAGCTGAAAAGGGTTGAAATAGAAGAATATGATCATTGGAGAATGAAAGGAATTGAACTAGGATTGAGCAAAGTTGAATTAAAAAATATAAAAACCCTAGGGATGGATTTATGGAATGAATTTATATGGATTACTAATAAAGAGGTTATCTTGTTTTTGTGAAACTATGTTAAGGATGGAATTATTGTTTTGGAAAAACCCTATTTAATTTTGAAGGAAGCAATCGAAGTGATCACTAGATTATGCAACATTGGAGAACTCCTTGTAAAGAAAATTATGAAGGATAAAGATGTGGTGGAGATGACTGGAATCGATAGAGATCCTAGAGAACTATTGATTGATACACTTGCTGACAAGAGTTAGGTATGTTGCATATGGTATCTCATACAAAATTTATTTTAGAAACTATGAAAGCTCAATTTCAACTATTATTGTACATATTTCCCACATGATGGTTAAAGAGAACAAATAGTTTGATTTATGTAGCTTGCTACTTGATAATTTTCTTGAAAATGTTTGAATGACATTGGTCAAGAATTATCCCTTTCATTTTGGATCCTTGTTGGTATGTCTAGTGTTTTACTTTCTGAATTCTCTACTGAGAAAAGATAATGTGATGTGGGAATCTGGTATCCCTATTGGAGAGAAAATTTATAGATATCTAGAGTCTTTGGAAGATAATGTGAATATGTGTAGATCATATTTCTCAATTTTGTGAGTGAACCCTTGATTTGATATATCTACATCAAGCTGATTTGAAGTGGGTTATTCCTCCAGAAAAAAGAGAAATGGAGGTTGTTATTAATGATTCCCCTCTAGAATTGAAAAGGAGAAAAGAGATAACTGAAGATATCATTGACATTTTGAATGAGAAGGAGAAATAATCTTTGACAGTTGGCACTAAATCACTTGATCCTAATGACATCTAGTCTATGTTAGTTGAAGGAAAAATGAATAAGATTGGTGAATTGTGGAGTGTTGTATCACCTATTGAAAAACTAAAAATTGATGATGCTCTAGTAGATTATCTACTTCATACAGGAATTGAAGTATCTGCTATTTTTGATTTCTTGTTAGAAAATATAATTGAGATTGTTGAAGAGAGGATGTTACTTGAGGGTCCAAAAGGACATAAGATGGGAATCTTGGTTGAAAGGATATGTAAAAAGGCTATGCAAAGATTGTATAAATTGATTGTGGAAACAAAGAAGTGTGTTAAAGAAATTTCAAATGTTTACTTCAGTATTGTCTTTGGTGGCCTAAAGTTGTAGAAAATTTTAGAAGCAGAATTGAAGTGATTGAAGTTGAGATGAACAACATTGGAAACAATTTTAATATATTCAAAGATAAAGAAGGGAAGCAGAGGATAAGATTTGGTGAACTACAAGTTGAACTAATCATTACATAAAGACAAAGAGATGATGTGAAAAAGAACTTCTGGCTTCTTAAAGAAATTGTTGAAGTCCAATTAGAGCATATTTCCAAAATTCTTATTGATGTTGAAGAAGTTGAGAAACAATGTTCTATTGTAGCTTAGTCACCCTCTTTCACTCTATTGGGCTAATTGGAAAGTGCATGCACAAGGATGGAGTCTATTATTTTTAACTGGAAGAAGTTGTATCCAGTTCTCAGGGAAAGGTATAAGAAGGTATTCTAGGTGGAGAATGTCATCTTCACTTATCTTATGCTTAAATTTTTTGATTTGTTGGAAGTTTTTTTAAGCTTTTTTGAAATATTTTGAAATTTTGATGTCATCATGTCTACACTCATTTTTGGCACCTTTTTATTGATGTCAAAGGGGGAGAGTGATGGAGATAGTTAAAAAAAAAAAAAAAAAATTGAGGAAAGAAGAACTTTGTTTTACATATTTCCATCAATGACAAAGGGGGAGATTGTTGGGATAATGACTAGGTTATCTATATATTTTCATTGATGTCACCATGTTGGTAGTTTGGTCTAGTACTCTATACCAATGCGTGTGATTTTCTTACCTTCTTTAGTGGCTAATCCAGTATTTTTTGTTACCCCTTTGGTATTCTAGTTCACATTTCTCCACATTTGATAATTACTAATTGCGGTGTTGGGAAAATACTTATGAATGTTAAAGGCATGCATAATCAGGATATTTTGTGTTTTCATGCTTGTATAATAAAGTGACATTATTCTGTTGGTTGCATTCAAGACTATTCATGGTCGACTTGTTAAGATAACTTTGATATGATATCAAAACTTATGTGAGATCTATTTCTTGGTCCAAGCTGAAACAATGTATCGTGCTAACAGTCAAATTGCATTTTGAAAATATTTTGTGGAGTCTACAATTGGTATCCTTTACATTGAATTGCATCTAATTAGGTTGACCTAATTGGTGCTTGTGATGAAGATCGGATATATATATGTATATATGTATATATATACATATATACATATATATATAAGTATATGGAGAACTATTTTAGAGAGAGAGTAGAAAAGAGAAGTGTGTGTAGATAGAAGAGAAGAGATAGAAGAAATATTGAGTAAGTAATGAGTGTGAAGGTGTAATAAGAAAGGTAGCAGTTGTGAGCATCTCCAAAACTGTATCAGGACATGATAGGTGCATCTTCCCAGTTCATTTTTGGGTTGTAAAACCTTATTCTATTTTTGTATAATCATGTGTAGGTAGTGAGCCTCATAGTTGGATAGTGAGTGTTTTTTGTAGGAAGTGATCCTTTTTACTTAGACAGTGAGCCCTTTTAGCATTGAACCTCTTTTGAAAATATTATATTGTGTGAGTTAACCCTCACCGTAGTTTTCCCCTTATTGATTTTTCCACATAAAAATTTGGTGTTCATTGTGTTGATTTACTTTCCATCATTCATGTTTCATGCTTATATATAATAATAGAATGGTTTGGTTGAACATTTGATAAGTGATAAAGTTTTAAGTTTAAATTTATGTGACAACTAATTCACCCCCCCTCTCAATTTTCCTGCACCTATTTACCAATTGGTATCAGAGCTTGTGGTTCCTTGTGTAGAGATTAACCACTTGAGGAGGATCTTGAAGGCTGGTTGAATGGATGATAAAGGAGATCTATGGACTTCGCTTGAAGATCTTGGAAAAGTAGAAAGAGAAAACAAAGATTTGAAAGAGAATCTTGATGAAGCAAATGAATGTGTTCAAAAATTGAAGGAACAATTAAAGAAATTTAAGGAAAGACACACAGAAGTAAGTGAACAGCTAAAACAAAACATAATTGGACTGAAAGTGATAGTAGAAGAGAAGAAGAGGATTGAAGAATTTCTTAATACAATGGTGCAAAACAAGTCTAATGAATGTTCTAGAATCAAGCAAGAGATAGTAAACTTAAGAGTAGATCTAGAGAAGGTTAAACTATGTGAAATTAATTTTAGATCTAGCTCTGGTAAATTTGAAGAATTACTCGGGGGACAAAAACCATGTAATGACAAAGGTGGATTAGGAGTTGATACTAATGAAATTTCTAAAGATGTGAAGAAGAATCAAGGAAAGAGAAATCCGAGAAGGAATTTTGCAAGAAGACTGCCTGTGAGATAGCTTAATGCATAGAGATATCCCTCTTTTGATGGTGTTTTTTTTTCTTGTAACAAATATGGTCATAAAGCAACTGAACACAAGAGAAGGATGAACTAGTTTTTTGGTTCTCTTTTTGAAAGATGTTTTGAATGTGGGAAGTTTGGATATAAGGCTACAAAATGCATATCTCAAGTGAGTATGTTCAGTCGAGCAATGAGGAATAGGTTTAATGAAGGAATATTGAATCAATTCTTTACTGGCTACTTTTATAACTGTAATAAATTTGGACACAGAGAAAATCAGTGTAGATCAGGGAATAATGGAGGACAATCTAATAAAAAAGGTGTGATCTATATAACTACAACAAACTTGGACATGTATCTAAAGATTGTAAGAACAAGAAAGAAAAGAAGTCTACTCTAGAAGAAAAGAGTGAACTACTAAAGAAGAGTGGCAAAGAAGAGATGAAGCAAGATATGGATAAGGTATGGAAGAAGAAAGAAGAATAAGAAAAACCTAATACCTTGATGTTTCTGTACCCTCATTCAATACAAATGACTTATTCAAAATTTAGACCTAGTATGGTCTTAGGGGGAGCATTATCAAAAAGTCATAAAAACCCCTAGAAGAATGGTGTGTTAAAGGTTGGCACATGGTTGAAATGTGAAGAATTTTCATTTAGACGTTTTGGAAAAGGAACTAGAGAAAAATATGTTGGTATAAGGATTTGAGGGTCGAATTAGGTTTTCTTGTGCTAAGTGAAGTATGTGTTTAGTAGCTTTTTGTGTTTTCCAGATTTAATGCACTTAGGGAAAGATTGATGAAGGATAAGTAAAAATTTGTGATGCTTTTTGATTAATTATGAATTTGAAGCCTTTGGAAGGTTCTCTGAAGAAATATTGAGGCATGCTCAAAGTCTTTATGAAGGGAATTCAAAGATTGATTCAGGTAATCTGGAAACCTTTTTCTCTTATTGCAAAAGGAAAGAAGAAAAACAAAAAAGTTTTTCTAAATTTCAAAAGAAGCATAGCAATGGATAGTGCATCATGTGGTGTTACCTCTCTAAAGCTGAAAATGGTCAAAGTAGAAGAATATGATCATAGGAAAATGAAAGGAATTGAACTAGGGTTGAGTGAAGTTGAATTATAGAATATAAAAACCCTAGGGATGGATTTATGGAGTTAATTTCCATGGATTACAGATAAAGATGTTATCTTGTTTTTGTTGAACTATGTTAAAGATGGAAGCATTGTTTTGGAAAAAAACTATTTGATTTGGAATGAAGCAATGAAATAAATCATTGGATTCATTGGATTATGCAGCGTTGGAGAACTCCATAGAAAGAAAATTGTGAAGTATAAAGATGTGGTGAAGCTAACTAGCATCGACAAAGATCTTACAGCACTATTGATTGATACACTTGTTGACTCAGCTATTAGGTATGTTGCATATGGCATCTCTTGCAAAATTTATTTTAGAAAATGTGAAATCTCAACTTCAGCTATTGTCGTACATATTTCCCACATGATGGTTAAGGAGAACAAATAGTTTGATTTATGCAGATTGCTACTTGAGAATTTTCTTGAAAATGTTTGAATGCCATTGGTCAAGAATTATCCCTTTTGTTTTGGATCCTTGTTGCTATGTTTGGTGTTTTAATTTCTAAATTTTCTACCCGAAAAATATAATGTGTTGTGGGAATCTAGTATCCCTATTGGAAATAAAATGTATAGATATCTAGAGTCTTTGGAAGATCATATGAATATGTGCAGATCATATTTCTCATTTTTACGAGCAAACCCTTGCTTTGGTATATTTGTATCAAGTTGATCTAAAGTGGGTTCTTTCTCTGGAAAAAGAGAAATGGAGGTTGTTACTAGTGATTCCCCTCTAGAATCAAAAAGGGGAAAAGAGATAACTAAAGGTATCATTGACATTCTAGATGAGGAGGAAGAGTCTCTGAATAGCACTTAATGACTTGATCCTAATGGCATCCATTCTATTATAGTCGAAGGAAAAATTAAGAAGATTGGTGAACAATGGAGTGTTGCCTCACTTATTGAAAAACTAAAAATTGATGATGCTCTAGTAGATTATCTACTTCAGAAAGAAATTGAAGTATCTACTATTTATGATTTCTTGCCAAAAAATCTAATTAAAATTTACAAAGAGAGGATGTTGCTTGAGGGTCTGAAAGGACATAAGATGGGAATGTTGGTTGAATGGATATGTAAAAGGGCTATTCATAGATTGTTTGAATTTATTGTGGAAACAAAGAAGTGTGTTAAAGAAATTTTAGATGTTTACAAGTATTGTCTTCGGTGGCCTACAACTATAGATAATTTCAAAAGCAGAATTGAAGTAATTGAAGTTGAGGTGAACAACAATGGAAATAATTTTGATATATTCAAAGATAGAGAAGGGAAAAAAAGGATAAGAGTTGGTGAACTACAAGCTAAAGTAATCATTACACAAAGAGAAAGAGATGATGTGACAAAGACCTTCTAGCTTCTTAAAGAAATTGTTGAAGTCTAGTTAGAGCATCTTTCTATAATTCTTATTGATGCTAAAGAAGTTGAGAAACAATGTTTTGTTGTAGCTTGGTCACCCTCTTTTACTCTATTGGGATTATTTTTAAGTACATGCACAAAGATGGAGTCTATTGTTTTTAACTAGAAGAAGCTATATCTAGTTATCAAGGAAAGGTATAACAAGGTATTCTAGGTGAAGAATGTCATCTTCACTTAATTTCTGCCTAAATGTTCTAATTTGTTGGAATTTTTTTGAAGCTTTTTTGAAAAAAATTTAAATTTTGATGTCACCATGTCTACACTCATTTTTGGCACCCTTTGCCATTGATGTCAAAGAGGGAGAATGATGGAGATAGTGGAGAAAGTTAAAAGTTTTCTTTTTGAGGAAAGGAGAACTTTTGTTTACATGCTACCATCAATGACAAAGGGGGAGATTATTGTAAGAATGACTAGGTTATCTATATGTTTTCATTGATGTCACCATGTTGGTAGTTTGGTATGGTACTCTATACTAGTGCGTATGACTATCTTATCTTCTCTGGCGGTTGATCTAGTATTTTCGGTTACCCCTCTGGTATTCTATTCTACATTTCTCCACATTTGAAAATCGTTGATTGTGATGTTGGGAAACTACTTATGGATGTTAAAGGCATGCATGGTCAGGATATTTCATGTTTTCATGCTCATAAAATAAAGTGGCATTATTCTATTGATTTCATTGAAGACTATTCCTTGTTGAGTTGTTAAGATAATTTTGATATGATATAAAAACTTATGTGAGATCTATTTCTTGGTCTGAGTCGACACAATGTATCATGTTAACAATAAAATTTCATTTTGAAAATATTTTGTGGAGCTGAAAATTTATATCCTTTATATTGAATTGCATCTAATTAGGGTGACCTAATTGGTGCTTGTGATAAAGATCGAATATATAAATATAAGTATATGGCGAATAGTTTTAGAGAGAGAGTAGTGAATAGAAGTGTGTGTAGAAAATAGAGAAGAGATAGAATAAATAATGAGCAAGTAATGAGTGTGAAGGTGTAATCAGAAAGGAAACAGTTGTGAGCATCTCTAGAATTGTATCAGTACATGATAGATGCATATTTCCAGTTCATTTTTGGGCTACAAAACCTTTTTCTATTTTTGTATAATCTTGTGTAGGCAGTGAGCCTCCTAGTTGGATAGTGAGTCCTTTTTGTAGGTAGTGAGCCTTTGTGGTTGGATAGTGAGTCCTTTTGGTAGTGAGCCTCTTTTGAAAATATTATATAGTGTGAGTTAACCCTCATCATGGTTTTCCCTTATTGGGTTTTCCATGTAAAAATCGGGTGCTCATTGTGTTGATTTACTTTATATCATTCATGTTTCATGCTTATATTTAACAAAATAAAATGGTGTGTTTGAAAATTTGAAAAGTGATAAAGTTTTAAGTTTAAATTTGTGTGAAAATTGAATCACCCCCCTCTCAGTTGTCTTGCACCTATTTAACATTCTATAGCACCAGATTTGAGGTTGTCTGATTATCGGGTTGCTGAAGTCAAATCTTCAAAAAGCGGAAAAACTGTCTTCTCCAAAAATAAAATAAGATTTAGTTGACTTGAAAAACTTTATTGACTTCTTGTCCACTTTTGAACACCTAAATTCTTGTCAAATCTACATACATAAGTCTACAAAAACACATGAAAAAGGGTAAAATCATTAAGGGTTAGGTTATAGGGATTTTCCTTGTTAAAATGCCACTCTAGTAATCAAACCCTTAATGAAATAATGAAGTGAAGGAGAATGATAAACAAATAACATGCAAATTCTATCAACTTACCAAACCCTTGTTGAAGAAAATATGAAGATATGTCAATGGATGCTCCAAAATGCTTGATTAATGCTTAATTATAGGATGAAAAGTGCTCAAATGCTAATTAAATGCTTCAATGAGTTAGAAGATTATAGGAGATGTAAAATGAGGAGAAAAAAACTTATTTATAAATTCTTGTGCCTTGGTAACCCACTGATACCTCATCATAGGCAACATCAAGTAATTTTGAATAAAAACCTGAAAGGAAATTTGAATTTTTTTTAATTTGGAGCCAAGAGAGACTCATTCACCACCCATGGCGAATGGGTCCCACCTTGGACTTGAAAGTGGGTGTCAAGAACTAAGTCACATTTAATATTATTTTTCTGGTTTACATTGAAAAATACACTTAATTAAGCCTTATAAGGGCATAAAGTTGTCAAATAAAGCATAAGAAAGGTTTAAATTGTGAAATTATGCCTACAAAAGCATGAAATCATATTACAATACTTTACAACACTTAAAAAGAGAACTTGATAAGTGATCAAAAGGTAGTTTTTAGGTGAATTGTAATGAATAGAGCCTAGAAAAGTGTAGAAATTTTTTACAACACTTCACAAAACCTTCACAAGATGTCATAATTTGAACTTTAAGGACCTAAATGTGCATATTCAAGTTGTAATACATTAATAAATCAAAGAAAAATAGACCAAACATTGAGAATAGAGGTCTAAAATACCATGAAAATGACAAGGGGCTATTTTTCTATGGTGCATTTAGCCCCCACTTTAGTGAGAGGATTAGCTTGTTTCAAACTCACAGTAAAGTAGTCATGCATATCGAGAAGGATCCAAGTGCACTTATGATAGCAAGATGGAATAAGAATGACCAAGAGGGATGATCAAGCCCCCATGAAGAAGATCCCATGGAAAACTAGACATAAGAACAGACAAACACAAATGTTGAAATGAAGGTATAGGATGAAGCTTCAATCATCTGTTCAACTAGTTGTGGATTAGATCTAGGATATTTGTTTGAAAAGGAGAATGCATACTCACTCTGGGGTGATAGAACTCATGGTGGTCTACCAAGTGAGAAGGCTGAAAAGGTAAGATGCATAAGCTAGTTGGTATGCACTCACAAACACAAAGGTGGCTATGGGGAAAGTCTTGCCACTGAATGGGCTTCTCGCTCAACCATATCAAAGTTATACCTCCTAATAACTTTAACAAGGTCCTAGAAGGGAAAATGCCAGTTTTTGCTTCATGAGACAAGCAAAGCTCTGTATGCTTAAAAATCATGAACAAAAATCAAGGTACCATAGGCATGCAAGTTATTTATTCAAGGTGGAAAAAAGTGCAAAGTATAAAATGAAAAAATGTAAAATGTAAAAGTGTTTCAAGGAGTCTTGTTAAGTTCATGAAAGGTCTATCACTTAGGGAACATTATGTCTAATGTCTTCAAGAGAGGACAAATCAAAGAATAAAATATTCACAACTTAAGGGATGTAGTGCGTCGCATCAAGCTACCAAGTGAAATGTAATATGCTAAGATAGATCACACTTATAAAGGACATTATACCCAATGTTTTCCACAAAGTGAGAAATGCATCATATGAAAAAAAAAATGATGCACTAAGAAACAAGAATGAAAAATTAAATATGGTAATGGATATGCCCCACTTTAAAGGAATTTATACACACGATTTTGTGAGCAATTACTTTAAAGTAATAGAGGAAAGAAAATGCAAAAAGGAAAAACAAGACATGAGAACCAACTCAGAAAGTCCTATGCCAAGTCATATGTTTCTGAGTTAGGTTGCTTCATGTAAACAAAAATGAAAACAAAAGAAAAGGGAGTTCCCCCCCAAAAAATAGAACACCAAACACATAAGGAATCTATGGATTCAGGGTTTGCATGTTCGTTGCTACAATGTATTTTTATTAAGGAGCTTAGAATTGTCATAATTCCCCAAAGCACATAGAACTAGAAGAATGACACAAAGAGACCAAAAGCAAAAGAAAAAAGAAGATTTTTTTTTGGGTCAACATGGAACTAGACATTGCAGTCTCAATGCTTTGCATCCTCCCCAAAAGGAAAACACAAGCGAAAAGAAAATGAAAGGAAAAAATAAAATTAAAAGCTTTTGGGTCAACATGAAGGAGACATTTTGGTCTCAATGCCTTGCATCATCCCCAAAAGGAAAAAACCAAGAAAAAGGTAAAGTAAAACAAAAAAGGGACTGTATGGATCAACATGGAAGAGACATAGGGTGTCTCAACGCTTTGCATCATCCCCAAAAGGAGACCACAAATCAAAAGAAAAGGACCTTTTGGGTCAACATGGAAGAGACATAGGGTGTTTCAACACTTTACATCATCCCTAAAAAGAGAACAAAAAAGCAAAGCAAACAAGGCAATGCACGACATATAGAAGAATAGAGGTACAAATAGAAGTATACAACAAGAGAGAAAACATCAAACACACAATACAGGGGGAACACGATACACACATACAATAGAAAAATAAAGAAAATTTAAAAGGCTAGTAAGGTAAATGCAATTCAACCATGTAAAAGTCATCCACCTCCAAATCATACTCAGTGTATTGTGAGGGTAGTTGACTATCCAAAGGAAAAATTGCAAGTGTTGAATGAGGAGATGTACCACGTTCCTCACTTGTTTGAGGAGATTTATCATTTAAGCTCATGGTAGATGAAAATAAAGAGTTTATATTGTTATGTACTTATTCATCTATTTTTGCAATCTCCTCATCATCATCATCATCAAGATTGATTACGACAGGAGGACGAAGGGTTATTTCCAAGGAAGGATGTATTAAAAGTTGTGGCTATTGGATTTGTTCATTTTGTTGTGAGGGTTGGATTGTTCTATCTATTGGTGGGTCAAGGGAAAGAGGGTGGTCATCTATTGCTTTGGTCAAAGGTGGATGTTGGTTTTATTTATTTTCTTCCATTTGAGACTGATGGGAAAGGAGACAACAATGATGCTTATATTCCCTAGCATCGCGATTTCATTTAATTTTATTTTGAATGTGTTGAGCTGTAAGAGAGGGTTGATCCATCATAGGTTCCTTTTCTTCTGGAGAGCGAAGAATGGGATAAATCGAAGAGGATGGTTCAATCACTTTCTCTTTAGCTTTATACAGTTTTTTAATGTGAGGAGGCATGAGGGGATTGGTTTCACTTTCTCTTGTTCATTTAAATGATGGAGGGGAAGTGTGTAAGGGAGGTTGTATTGTTTGATAAATGTCAGACTTAGGCTAAGGCATGGTTTCATCTACGATAGGAAGAGTGGAAGTGGATAGGGAAATTTTACGAAGAGACAATTCGGAAATTCATTTGGCTTTGAACTTTTGATGGGCTATGAAAAGGAAATATTTACAGGGGGTGATGGGTTCCATAGGTTCAAGCCAAAAGGCTTCTAAGGAAAAATTACCTTCAGAAGACAATGGATTAAAGCCACTATGGTGTATGGTAAATATTTAATTTCCATGTGGAAACTTCAAACATTTGTGAACAACTAAAGGGAATGCTTCCATTGAGAGAAGCCAAGGGTAGGCTAGCCACAAACAAAAAGGATCCAATTGTGGAATAATTGAAAATTTTACCTCCAAATTTTTGGGTCTTATTTGTAACGGAAGTACGATCAATCCAATCATAGGGAAGACAAAACTAGTATGTGTTTTAATCCATGTAGTTGGTTTATTATAGTCATCTTGATACAACTCATGTAATACTAAAAAATATTCCATGATCACATTCTCACCACAAGTGGGATCTATTAATATCCCATCAGTGGGCTTATCATAGATTTTGTCATCTATGTAAAGAGAACCATCAAGAAGTTTTTGAAGTATATATTTAGAAGAAAAATTTATATCAAGAGTTTTTTTAGTTGGGACCTTATGAGTGATAACGTCTCTCACCCACGAGTTCATCCATAGGATTGGCTTGGGTAACATTTGGAGTTATATCATGTTCAATATTTGTACAATCAAAATTCATTACATCAATGTTTGAAGATTCACTAGCCTTGGCAAATGAAATATTGTGTTTAGGCATGAGGTTGGTAAATATTTGTAAATGGGTATGTGCAGGATCATGATGGGCCAAAAAGTGGCAATATGATGGGTACTTTTAGGGTATGTGGCTGACAACTTTTTTTTTACCCAAAATTTATGAAATGAAAAGGTTTTTGAAAGGAGATTCTCAACTTTCCACCAGTATAAATTATGCTTTACTTTGAATTTAATAAATAATTATTATTTATTCTCTATTTGAGTTATGACTAAAGTGTTGATTGATAGGCTGATTGAAAAAAATCTATAGGTTTCAAATGATATCACATTTTTTGAATCCAAAACATGCATCACATTCTATACTTCACATACTATAGGATTAAAAAAAGAAAAATTGAATTTGATGAAGTTTTGACCAAGTTAAGGTGGTCAGACATATGATTTTTTATATTTTTTAAAAGTTGTAATAAAAATTCATAATTAATTATTTACTTGGAAAAAAACTACAAAAAATATGTATCACATTTGGACATCAGTCCTCTACTTATGTCTAAAATATTATAAAAAATATTATCATTTTATTGTGGTTAGGGTGGTCAGACAGACACCTACTTCTTATTTTTTCCTTGAAATTTAAGTACTACTGCATCGAAATTTCAAATTTTCACCAAATAGTGTTTTTTTTTTTAAATAAACCCAGTAGTTTAGAAACTACATTCAATTTGCTACAGATTCTATTCTTACATATTTTTGAAATAATATAGATAACTTATTCATTTTTTTATGTCAAGTTGCCCAACTCTATTTTTTCAGAATTTGTTGCCACTTAAGGGCCTATTTTTTCCATGATGATCCTACACATACCCAAATTCTGGTTAGGGGGTGCAATGGACTTATTTCCTTGATCATTGACACCCACAATGGATAAACAACCTGAATCAATGAGGTCTTGAACTAAGTGTTTGAGACGCTTACATTGTTCAATGTCATGGCCATTTTGGCGATGAAAATGACAATAAGCATTTGGTTTAAAGGTAGATGGTAAAGGTTTGGTGGTATCAAGCGGTTTGACAGTAGGAAAGGTGATCATTTGTTGCCGGAGCAATTGGTTGATTATATTATGGAGGGTATCAGGTAAGGGAGTAAATTTTTTCTTCGGGTCCCCATAGGTATAAGGCACCATTGTTTTAATAGCTTCCACTGGACTTGGAATAGGTTGGATTTGTGGTTGAGGAGGCAAATTGAATAGTAAGAATCCTCTATTTGGTTTGTGAAATTTTTGCGTGTTGTTTTGATTGTTTTACTCAAACTTCTTACCTCGGCTAGAAGTGGACTTTGAATCACGACTTGAAACTAGGTTATGATATTCACATAGGGTTACGCATAAGTGCATGAACGAAGGGAATTTCATCATAGTTAACTTATCTTGAAGTTTTGTGTGCAATTTTTTGATAGACATCTTCTACAGATGTGAATCAAGAATTTTGACATCAATTTGAGCATGGGTATGTGCAGGATCATCATGGAAAAAACAAGCCCCTAAGTGGCAAAAAATTTAGAAAAATCAGAGTTAGACAACTTGACATAAAAATTTGAATAAGTTATCTATATTATTTCAAAAATATGTAAGAATAGAATCTGTATAAAATTGAATGTAGTTTCTAAACTACTAGGTTTTTTTTTAAAAACAAAAAATCTATTTGGTGAAAATTTGAAATTTCAATGCAGTAGTACTTAAATTTCAAGGAAAAAATAAGAAGTAGGTGTCTGTCTAACCACCCTAACCACAATAAAATGATAATATTTTTTTATAATATTTTAAATATAAGTAGAGGATTCATGCCCCAATGTGATGCATATTTTTTTGTAATTTATTTCCAAGTAAATAATTAATTATGATTTTTTTATTACAATTTTTTTAAAAAATGTAAAAACTCATATGTCTGACCACCTTAACTCTATCAAAGCTTCATGAAATTCATTTTTTTCTTTTTTTAATCTTATATTATGCGAAGCATACAATGTGATGCATGTTTTGGATTCAAAAAATGTGATATCGTTTGAAAGCTATAGATGTTTTTCAATCAGCCTATCAATCAGGACTTTTATCATAATTTGAATAGAAAATGAATAATAATTACTTATTAAATTCAAAATAAAGCATAATTTATATTGGTGGAAAGCTTAAAATCTCTTTTAAAAACCCTTTTTGTTTCATCAATTTTGGATAAAAAAGTAGTCATCAGCCACATACCCATCATATTGCCACTTTTTGGCCCATCATGATCCTACACATACCCGCATACAATGACTGATAACATGAAATGAAATCAATTACTTTTTCATCGGCATTTTTTCTACAACACATTAGGTCTTTTTATGAGTCATATGAACTTGGAAGTGACTTATGAAGGCATCTACAAGCTCATTAAATGATCAAATGGAATGATTAAGTAGGTTTGAAAACCACTCTAATTTAGTATCTTTCAGGTTCCCAGGAAAAAGTTTGGCTAAGAGTTTATCATCAAGGAAAAAATCACTGCATAAAGTTGTATAAGCATTGACATGGTTAATTATATGGTATCCCTTACCTCTGTATTTCTCAAACCTAGGAAATTCTATCCCTTGTGGCATTAGGGTGTGTAATATTTCTAAGGATAAGGGGCTACTACGAACATGATATGTGGTTGGAGCGTTTTGACCCTGGCTAATGGTGAAAATTTGTTGTTGCATGGAAGAAATAGTATTAAGGAGATATATAATGATTGGATTTGTGTAAGTGGTATGAGGTGGAAGGTAAAATGGAGATGGAGTGTATGTAATGTGAGGGGAAGTGAAAGGGACACTAAGAGGGGTGAAGGTAGTAAGGGAATCTATGATGCCACAATAGAACTAGAAATGCTAGTTGGAATTGTGAAAGAAGGAGCCATATGACTAACCTATTGCATAGTTGTTGTAACCTAAGGAGTGGTATAAGTTGGTATAGATGCTATGGTTGAAGGGGGAGGAATGTGAGGTCCTCCTTAGCTTGCCACTATGTTTGTTGATTGGGAATTGAAAGAGGCATGTTTATTGTAAATATCAGAAATTATTTTCATAGCTTGTAAGTCATCATCACTTTCAATCAAATGATGAAGGTTTTCTATCGCTAGTATGGCAGTGGTGGAAATGTTTTCAAGGTACGCTTGTCTTGTTGTAAGTGTGCAAAATCGTCATGAATATTAATGATCTTTTCTTGCAAGATGGAATTGTTTTGTGTATCAACATTCATTGGATGGAAAGGTGAAGTAATAGAAGAGGTATTGTCCATGCCTAATGCGCCATTGTCCATACTAGGAGTAGGAGCTCTTGAGATCTCAAGGTCCACAATGAAAGTGTTATCATGGGAAGCCATGAGTCTAGAACTTCGTCTCACTAAAGTATTATCAATGGGGCACCAAACACTCATACAAATACCTTAAAAGATAGGGTGAATGAAAATGCAAGGTAATCTAGGATTTCCAAATGTAAATAACATATATTTTCTAATTGAAATAGAGAAGTAACTATAGTGAATAGAAATGCAAAAAAATGTCAGAAAATGCATAAAAATGTAGTCTAAAATGTGCAGGTGGACTGATTTGCCTAGGGTGGCGAATGAGTTCTAGTATGAAATTTTTTTGTGCTTTTCAGAAAATTTGATGTGATTCTAATGCTTTTTAGATGCCAATTAAGAATGCAGATGTAGATTTTTAGTTTTTTCAAAGATATGTAATGCAAAAATGAAATCTAAATGAGTTATTCACTAATGCAAGTTAAGAAACTCTAGGATGCAAAAACAAAACAATACCCTAATTGAATGTTGATGCAAATGAATTCTAGGATATAAGATGAAATTAAAATCATAAATGTAAAGTGTTCAATAAGTAGGTTCATCAAAATCAACTGTAGATTTTTGGCATCCTAATCCTTTCTAGCACTTATAGGATTTTTCACCCAAAAGGAGAAAGTAGAGCCAAAATTGTAGATAGGTTCACTCAAATTATGCAATGTATGATGTAATTAAGACTAAATGGAATGAAATAAGTGCAATTAAATGATCTATGTGACTGATTATGGATGCAAAACCTAAGAATTATGCAATGTTGGAAAATACAATGTGATATGAAAACAATGAACTATGAATGAATAAATGCAAAACATAAAAGAAAAGGGTTGAATTAGAGTGAACCTAGGTAGAAATTGGAGAATATGGAATCTTCTAAATGTTTTCTAAGATCATAGAAAATCACTAGTGGGACTCATTCACCACTTTTGGCGAATTAGTCTTACTTATGATGAAAACTATCAGGAACAAGTTTCTGAGTTTCAGGATCTAGAATCTGACAAAATCTAGACTTCCAGCCTTAAGGTGGGACTCATACACCACTAATGGAGAACTAGTCCTCTGCCAAAATTTTGAGAAATTAGCGAACAATTCTGTAGCACCAAATCTGAAGTTGTCTGCTTATCGAGTTGTCAAAGTCAAATCTACAAAAACAGACAAAATGTCTTCTCCAAGCTTGAAATAAGATGTATTTGACTTGAAAAAATTTGTTGACTTCTTTTCCACTTTTCAACACCTAAATTCTTGTCAAATCTGCATACACAAGTCTACAAACACACATGCAAAAGGGGAAAAATCATTAAGGGTTGGGTTATAGGGATTTGCCTTGGTCAAATCCCACTCTGGTAATCAAACCCTTAATGAAATAATGAATTTAAGGAGAATGATAAAAAAATAACATGTACATGCTATCAACTTGCCAAACCCTTGTTGAAGAAAATCTAAATATATGTCAATGGATGCTCCAAAATGCTTGATTAATGCTTAATTATAGGATGCAAAGTGCTCAAATGCTAATTGAATGATTGAATGAGTTAGAAGATTGTAGGAGATGTAAAATGAGGAGAAAAACACTTATTTATACATTCTTGTGCCTTAGTAACCCATTAATACCTCATCATAGGCTGACATCAAGTAATTTTTAATTAAAACCCGAAAGGAAATTTGAATTGTTTTGAATATGGACCACCCATGGCAAATGTGTCCCATGTTGGATTTGAAAGTGGGTGTCAAGAATTAAGTCACATTTAATATTATTTGTCAGGTTTACATTGAAAAATACACTTAATTAAGCCGTATAAGGGCATAAAGGGGTCAAATAAAGCATAAGAAAGGTGCAAATAGTGAAATTATGCCTACAAAAGTGTGAAATCCTATTACAAGACTTTACAACAGTTCAAAATAGGACTTGATAAGTGATGAAAAGGTGATTTTTAGGTGAATTGTAATGAATAAAGCCTAGAAAAATGTAGAAATGTTTTACAACACTTCACAAAACCTTCACAAGATGCCATAATTTGAATTTTAAGGACCTAAATGGGCATATTCATGTCGTATTACATCAATAAATCAAAGAAAAATAGACCAAACATTGAGAAGAAAGGCCTAAAAGACCATGAAAATGATAAGGGGCCATTTTTCTATGGTGCAATGAGGCAAACGACATAATGCCCCATTCTAATATAGGACTAGTGACAATAAGATTATTGATTGATTTGAAGATTCAATGATTGATGGAAGATTGAAAGAATTGTTGGTTATGTTTATCTATTGATTCACAATTTGGTTGAAATGATGATTGCTTACAGACCAAAACTATGACTAGAATCGACAAACCCCAAAGAACTGACCTAGGTGGCCTCAGGGGCTCATCAATTGATGGCCTTTCCTATTGTATACACATAGAGACCTCATAGTTCGACACAACTTGACTTTTCCTTATTTGACAAAAGACGAAGTCGTGATTTTATTTGGACAACCTAAAGGACTGACCTAATGTCTCAAGGGCTCATTTAAGGCGAGTTTTTCCTACAGATGCATAAAATTGGTCATGTCTGATTAATCCTGGCATTTAATTAAATATTTATTATTTAATTAATCTTTCTAAAGTCTTCTTCATATAATTAAATTTAATTAATTTAATTATATTGTTCATCCAAATTATTTTTCTATCATAATTAAATAAATCAACTTTTATTTAATTATTTCATATTCATATGTCCACTTGATTAATTAAATAAATACACTTTATTTATTTTAATTAATTATCACTTTTGAATTTAATTAAGTCTCTCTGATTTAATTAAATTTTAAAATCTTTCTTCTAGTTAATTAAATATCTCATTTAATTAATTTCATTTACATACTATTTCTTAAAAAGTTTCATTAAATATTTTTATTTAATTAAATGTCTTCCATATCTTTTCAAAATCATATTAAATATCTTATTTAAATTATGAAATCTTCCAATATTCTTCAGATCTAGTGTAAATATTCTATTTTAAGAAGAATCCATGTGTCACCCATAAATAAATAATTGAATTTAGTAATTCATTATTTATCTTCTTTAAAATATTTCCATAATCTTACAAAAAGGATGATTTCTTACAATTCATCTTTATCATCTTATCTTACCGCTTTTATAGAAAAGAAAACAAATCTTGCTTTCTGCTTTCTTCTATTTTCTTCACTCTCATCCATCTTCAACCATTTGATCTGCCAAGAATTTTCACAATCGTTGATCATATCAACCAATCAGAAGATTTCAAAAACTCTATAAATATTACTATTGATCCAAGCAAGGGTTACAACAACAACACACACATTAGAGTAATTAGAGATTAATTGCATTCTAGCACTATAGCATCATAATTTCATAGCATTATCAACAGTCTTTCATTTTCAACAATCATGTTTAGCATTAGAATAATCATGTCTTAGTTTAAGCATTACATGCATTTCATATTCAATCTCATTCTCTAGGAAGACTGTTGGTTGAGCCTAGCATACAATCTGAGAGCCAGCTGTAATCAATGAAAATATTGGAGATAGAGGACGATAAGATGACATCGTTGACAGGATACTAAGTTTGCAAATCTTTAATGTTTACATATTCTTTTCTTGATAATGTCTTATTGGTGTGATTGATTTATTTTTACATTTTTAGCATTCACAAAAATTGACCACACATTTCCTATGTAGCAAATGTGTAAAAATAATGTAATTCGACCACTGTAACAAAAATTGACTTAGACTCTGATTAAGACTTGAACTTTGTTTTGGGAGTTTTGAAGTTTTTTGATGTTTTTGGATTTTGATGTGTTATGATTTTTTTGGATTTTGATCAGTTATGATTTTTTTGGATTTTGAAATTTTATGATTTTTTCTGGATTTTAAAAGTTTTTTGTTTTTTCTTGGATTTTGATGTGTTATGGATTTTTTGGATTTTGATGGTTTTTTTATTTTTTTGGAATTTGATGTGTTATGATTTTTTTGTATTTTAATGTGTTATGATATTTTTGGATTTTGATGGTTTTCTATTTTTTTGGATTTTGATGTGTTATGATTTTTTTTATTTTGAAGTTTTATGAAGCTAATACAATGCATTATTTCCCATGAAGATGTAAGTCAAGAAATCTCCCCTAGTAAGGTATAGGACCAACTTACCATGCATGAGGGGTAGTGATGAATGCAACAGATGTTTATGAGAGCAAAGGATACTAAATCTCAGTGGTTTTAAGGTCATGACAGAATAACAAAGTTTATTATGAACAAGTGACACATGTGAATTGATGAGTGGAAATGGCAAAGGACTAGATAGAGTGATAGTAAACGAAGGAGCATAGACTAACTACACACGGTGTATGTTTGCTAGGTTTTCACCCTAGTACTTATCTAAAGCACCACCGAAGTGGTTTTCACTTTTGGACGAATTATTTCCCTTTACTATTTATTTTTTGTTGTCACCAAGATGCATGTTTGTCAGGTTTGCATCAGGGTGACATTTTTTTATTTATTTATTTATTTTTTTGTATTTTTAACTTTTAAAGGGATACTTTGAGAATCAGGTGTAATACTTGTGAAGGTGCATGTTGTTGGCAGGTTTAAACAACGATTCTCCTTCAGGAGTAGAAATTTGATAAGCAATAGATCCATATGTTGTTGTGACAATGTACGAGCACAACCAATTAGGCTCAAACTTCCCAAGTTTTTCTCATTTTGATTCTTCATATTTTCCTCTAGGACTAAATCACCAATTTCAAAACTTCTAGGATGAACCCTCTTATTGTAACTGTGTCGAAGGCGATTTTGATGTTGGTGTTTTTTCTAGTTAAACCTTGGAACTCTCTAAAGGGTAGCCAACCCTTATGTTCAAGAATCACTTTAGGCTAGTGGCCAACACAATGAGTAAAGAATTTTGAGGTCTCTAATCCTCCACTTTAGGCTCTATGGGACCAATGAGGGTATTCCTTCTTTTTTTCATTTGATATTTCAATTCCTCAAGAACACTTCAACATAGATTCATTCCTACTCAAGGAAAATGCACAAAATTCACTAAGGATTTGGCAAGTATTTGAGTAAATAAAGATCTATGTTCTAGGAATGAAGGAACATTTGAAACTTACATGTCAAGATTTGATAAAATTTTGATAATAATTTTTCTTATTTTGAATCCATAGCCACGTATACTAATTATCCATTTAATTGCAAGAATTCTTGATAAACACGCCAATGCATCATCAATTGGGTAAATGGAGTCAAATATGAAACAACTAGTAATACATCAATTATTTAATTCTGACATAGATGGACTTTCTTTGTAATGCCTTGCAATGCAAAAAATCACACTTTCCAAAACATCATTCTTATCAAATTCTTATAAATTCTCACAGACCCATGAATTTTCTCAAGCATTTTAATTAAACCTTTTAGTTAAAGCAAAGAAATAAAGTCATACATTCAACCAAACCATTGATGAAAAATGAAAAGATCTTTGATAATTTCATTTATGATTTGCAAAAGTGTACAAAAGGACAATATATGTTTTGGAATTTATATTTGTTTCAATATCAATAATCTATGTAAGACCATTTAAGACTAATACATATATAACCTACACCCAAGACAATTTCCAAGCAGATTTATCAAGCATTTTTCATTTACATTAGCTTTCTGCACTTCAAATTTCACCTAGAACGTACTGGACTCAAAATTTTGATCGGAACCCCTTACAATGAGCCATGAAATCCATTTTATAGTACAAGGGAGCAACAAGCATCCAACTTAAATGTAATTACATTTCATGATAATTCAAAATTCATTTCATTTCAAAGGGTTGATTCCCAAATAGTTATATCTTCAATCATTCCACCACCACGGGAAAGCAAAAAGGAAAAAAGAGTGTCAAGCCATTGGTTGAAGCTGCCACTCAAGCCTTCCAAAAGGTGTCACAAAAATTGGCACATTCACCAATACCAGAGTAACCACCATCGCTATCAATGGCATGAACTAACAATCTAGCCACATGGAAGTCCAATCCCCATAGCATGCAAAAACCAAACACCATTAAAAGAGGACATGAGTGTTACCCAACCTTGTCAGCCACCAAGTAAACACCCTCACCGAGCCTTTTTACATAGAGTTGATTTGCAATAATAATCTCATCATCAGAGCCACTATAAGGAACAAGAGAAGCAAGGCATTGGGTAGGGTTAGGGTTGGTTCCTCCCTCTTCACTTTAAGAATCATCAAAAATTAAAATAAGAGCAGCGTACTTCTTCAAACAAACCCTAGGACCTGTACTAGGCCTCATTAATTATTTCACAAACATAGGCCCCTTCTCATCAATTCAAACCATTTCTTGTGACACAATCCTATTCATCAGGGTATAGGTACTCTTAACAACAACTTTCTCACTTCTCCTGCATACACTTCTCTTTCCTTTTGGGACAATTTGTACCTTCGCTAGGAGGAGTTTGGCTTCAAATATGAATGCCATTGGCTCCTACATACTTAATCTTCTAGACCTTAGAACTTGTGTAATGGGAGTACTCAGCTCACTCATTTTCTTGGGATATAATAACAAACAAATCCAATTATGCAGAAAAATACTAGCCGCAAACTCCCAGAGAATTCCCACATATAAGCGATGAAAACCCCCATAGACGCTAGGCACAACAAAAAATTGAACTATAACAAAAATGCAATAATCATGCACACTTACATACCACAAGACACCATGCAACCACCTTTGCACTACTTTGTTCCAAACTCTATAGTTATTCATTTGGTACTCACAACAATAAACTCTATGCCATGATAATTTAAGAATGATCTAATAGGCTCTAGAGAATCCTCATTAAGTAGAGGAATTTAAGGCTAGTTGTAATTAATGGCCATCTTGGATCACTCACATGAGAAAAAGGATCAATTACTGCATGTTGCATCTCAACTGTCGATTGTCTTGGATTTAAAACTTAATCAATGAGGCTCATTAAGGATTGCCACTTGCTTTATTGATCATACTTAGAAACAATGAGGAGGTCCTTTAAAACTACCATGCACCCATCTACATCCTTACTCTATCATCCTCAACTCATTTATCATTAATCCTAATGATCATGGGAAAATCCTAGCCACATCCTGAAACACATCGCCCATCATGCCTTCCCATTTCACTTTGGAAACTCATCCAATGATGACTTAGAAGCCAACGATGAGATACTAACCACTAATTTGATCACAAGAAGATCTTAGTCAAAAATCATTGCTTACATCGCTCATTGTTGGTCCCCACTCTATCGAGTAGCTTCAACCGATGATATACTGAGCCCATGTGATGGGGGTAGACTCCACCCATCAGCAGTCATGAGTTTACCACTAGACAACACCATACAACTGACGATAGAACTGGGGCCAATGATGGGTTAAAAAGCTTAATCGCATCGCTCATCGTGGGTTACCTTTTGGTGGTGAGGATGAAACATGTGACTAGTGATGGACCTTGGGCCATAAAAAGGATGAAGCATCACTCATCATGGGATGGCCATAAGTAGTTCAAAGAGAATGTGTGATGGGTGATGAACCATTAATGATGAACTCAAGTGGTGTTTAAAAGAATGTGAGAAAAATTTGTTCTTAAAAGAGGGCCCTCCTAGGCATAGCAGGTGACTTGAATGATGGTTCCATCTAAAATATGTTAGCAATAGCCATAAAATACCACTTCATTAAATGGTGACTTGGAGCAACCGGTCAATGATAAAACACAAGCCAATAAAAGGGTTAACGGTATAAAAGAATGGAGCGATAAAACCCTAAACCATAATGACAATGGGGAAGAAAAGGTCATAGGCTTGACCATGGAATTAGTGGAATAGGTGAAATTTTAGGGTTCCACCATTTGATATGCTTGCAAATGTGTCAAAGCATTCTATCTCTTTTCATCCTTTAACTCTAGCTCTTGTAGACGGGATAGATGGTATTTTTCTTGATCAATCAAGCCTTGCATAGACACTCGTAGGGATGGTAACTCGACCTCTATAGGAAGTATTGTTTAAAATCCATAGAAAAAGGAAAATGGTGTGGTTCTTGTAGGGGTAAAAATACTAGTGCAATAGGCCCATAAGACAAGATTAAGTTGTAGGTTCCAGTCACAGCCAACGTCATTGATAGTCTTCTTTAGGATCTTTAGGATAGTCTTATTAAATGCCTCAACTTGACCATTACCTTTGGGGTAATAAGGAGTAGAAAAATGATGTTGGATATGGAATCTTTCATAAATCTCATAAACATCTTGGTTCTTAAAGGACGACCATTACTGTAATGATGGACTGTGGGATACCATAACAACAAATGATGTAATTCAAGATGAATTTGGCTTTTTTCTTTCCAATGATGTAAGTTAGTGGGATATCTTCAATCCATTTTGTAAAATACTTAGTGGTGAAAAGGATAAACTTATGTCTATTAGTAGAGGTGGGAAGGATCTTTCCTACGAGGTTGAGTCTCCATTAAGAAAATGGCCATGGTGAAGTAAGTGACTATAATTCCTAAGTTGGTGCATGTATAAGATCACCATGAATCTGACATTGGTGACATTTCTTCATAAAGTGATAGGCATCACACTCCATTGTAGGCCAATAATATCTCATCCTCATGAGCCTTTTGGCTAAGGTAGGACCAATAGAGTGAGATCCACATATAACATGATGTACCTCTTGTAAGGTTGTTTGTGCTTCATTTGAGTCAAGACATCAAAGGAGGGTACTATCTAGGCTATTATGATAAATGGTATCTCTAATGATGGAATATTTAGATGCTTTTCAAATAAAGGTTTTTTGTTGGTTAAGGGACAAGTCAGGAGGTATAATATGGTCATTCAAAAAGGAATAAATTTCTTTGTACCAAGGTGAATTAAGAGCAAAAATTTCACACACAAGTTCAGTTTCAGGGACATCGAATATAGGGATCAACAATTGTTCTACCAAGAACTCATATTGTGATGCCTAGTTATGAATTTCCAAGAGAGATCTGATGGTAGCCATTGCATCAACTAATTTGTTCTAGATTCTTGGTATGTATTCAAAAGAAATATAGTCTAAAACTATCCACCATGCGCTTGTAGGGAATCAATTTCTCATCCTTGGTATCATAATCATCATTAACTTGCTTTATCACTAACTGAGATTCACCGTAGACTTGAAGATCCTTAATTTTCCATTTTATTGCTATTTGAAGTCTTTTCAACAATGCCTCATATTCTACTATGTTATTAGTGCATGGGAATGTTATTCGAAATGACTTGGGAATTGAATCTCCTTAAGGTGTGATGAACAAAATTCTAGTTGTTGAACCATGAATTGTGTAAGATCCATCAAAATATAACCTCCATGTAGTTGGTGTGTCTATAACAACGATTGATTCATCTATGAAATCAGATTTCAAAGGATGATATGCTTTTACGGGCATGTCTGCAAGTTGATTTGCTATGACTTGTCATTTTATTGCTTTTCAATCTATGTACTCAATGTCATATTCACTCACCATCATAACCCACATAGCTAGTCTTCTTGTCAATGTTGATTTGCTAAGAAGATATTTTAGAGGATAAATTTTAGAAATTAGTTTTATCTTATGATTCAACATGAAATGTCTCAGTTTTTGTGCTACAAATACCACTACTAGAAATGCTCATTCAATAGGACTATAGTTTAACTCATATCCAACTAGGGTGCGACTGATGTAATATATAGCCCATTCTTTTCCATCATTACCATTCTATGCTAGTAATTCCCCCATTGCTAATGTTATTTTCAAATATAATATCAAATATTTTCCATCAATTGGAGGCATAAGGACTAGTGGGGTCAGTAGATAATTTGTGGTATGATCAAATGCTTCTTGACACTTTTTTGTCTAGTTGAAGGGAATGCCTTTTCTTAACAGATGTTGGAATGGGTGGATCTTTTCTACTAATTGAGCAATGAATCTATGAATTGATTGTATTCTTCCTTGTAATGTCTCAACTAACTTATATTGATTGGTGGTGGCATCTCTAAGATAGCTTTGACTTTTGCAAGATCAACTTCTATTCCTCTATGTGAGATAATGTACCCAAGTAGTTTTCTTGATCAGACCCTGAAAACACATTTCTTTGAATTTAGTCTAAGTTGGTATTTTTCCAATCATGTGAAAATATTGTCCAATACTCCTAATTTTCCACTTCATTCTAGAGATTTAGAGAGAAGGTCATCAACATAGTCTTCCATAAGCACATGCATATAGTCATGAAAAATTGTAGTCATGTCCCTTTGGTATGTAGCTCCAACATTTTTTAATCCAAATGGCATCATATTCCAACAAAAAGTTTCCCAAGCACATGTGAAAGTTGTTTTTGGTTGATCTTCAGTAGCAATTATTATCTAGTTATAACCCGAGAATCCATTTATAAGTGATATCATTTCATATCTAGTTGTGAGGTCTACTATGATATCAATATTTTGTAGAGGAAAATTATATTTGGGACAAGCTTTGTTGAGATCTCTGAAATCTGTATAGATTCTTATTTGACCATTTGGTTTGGTGATAGGAACAAGGTTTGATATCTAATCTATGTAATCAATAGAACAAGTGAATCCAACATCTAGAAGTTTCTTTAGTTCTACCTTGACATGAGCGCAATCTATGGATACATTTTTCTTAGATTTTGTTTGTATGGTTTAGCATTAGCTAGTAGTAGTAAGTGATGTAGAACCAATTCAGGATCCAATCCAGGTATGTCAACATATGACCAAGAAAAATTGATTTGTCTTTCTGAAAAGAATGTTGTGATCTCAAACTTTTCCTTGGTGGTCAAAGATCCTACTTAATGTGTGATTTTGGAATTATCTAGTGTTCCAATAATCACTTCTTTTGTTTCTTCTATAAGCAATGGTGGTCTCTTTGGGTCTATTGGGAGACATTCTAGTCCTCCATCCTCGAGTGCCTCAGGGAGGTTTTCACCTTTGGATATGTCCTTCATTTTTACTTTTTCACGATCAATAGGTGCTTTTTTGTTTTCACCTGAAGACCTATTATTTTTATTTTTTCCTTTTGTCATTTTCACTTTTGTGACTAGAGGATAGGAAAACCTCACCAAATTATGTTGCATAATTGAGTTCTATTGACAATATAGCCTTATGATCCCCACTTGTTATTTCTTCACGAAGTCCCATGAACTCAAAAATTGCTTCAGTCATTCTTGAAAGTGTCCAAACTTGGTGGGTCTTGTTAATCCTAATCTATGAGTTGAGGATAGAAAAGAGGCAAGCCATCATCAGTACTGTCAAGAGTCATGTTGTATGTGGATAGGGTAAAGATGGAAGTAGATTCATGTGGTTCCTAGGAGGAAACATCAATGGTTTCCTAAAAGTGTTTGATCCATTCTTTATTCAAAGGGGCTTCAGATGACGGTGTGGTAGGCTTAGCGAGGAACCAATTGTAAGCATTTCACTAAATTTATTTTCTAGGGGAGACTCATTGAATCTTCCAAATAATTTATCTAAGTCCATAAAGGTAGTGGAGGATAGGGAATCCCATTCATATTCATTGGAATTTACAACATGATCCCAAGGTTCTTCATATGTCTCAATCTCATCTAAAGCATTAGCAACCTCACTCGAAGGTAACCCGATACCCCATATAGTTACTTTTATAGGTATAAACCCTAGCCCTTGGTGTTTTATTAACTTAGAAGGTGTCAAGGTTTCCATCATTCCTTTTTTATTTAGGACAAGACCACTATGTCCATCAAATTGTTGTCGCTTCATTAAATTTGGAACCCTTTTGGATACTATTCAATTGGAAACTTCTTAGATTCAGTGTCCTCTTATTTGTATAGTCATGTAAGGATATGATCATATATAGATTCTTTGGAAACTTCCCCCCATCTTGTGAAAGTGGTAGGGTTATTATGGATGATAACATTAGGTTACAAGGGATGTGGTTTTCCATATGACTTTGAGGATTTAGATATTTTTACAATGAAAAAGAGATTCTTCATGTTATATTCTCTGCATCCTTTGTCTTGGATTTGGATCTTAGGCATGGAAGGTGTGGTGAATGGATTGGATTATTTGACCAAGGTAGATGGATCAATGTAGTGATATGGAGTGGTGGATGAAGTGGGCACTTGACATTCAACAGTTCCCCTTAGGTTTGAACAATACTGAAAAGGATCAAGGTCACCTAGAATGTTGGAAATATTAATTTCTTGAACCTCTTTACGTCAGCCCCTAGCTCATCTACTTGTTAGGAGCTTCCAACGGTAGTTTGCTTTTTGGGATCTCCATCCTTGTTCTCCTGACAACTCCAGAATTAAATGTGGTAGGAGATTTTGAAATTTTAAAATTAACTATGGTAGGTGAATTCAAATTTTGAGTGGAAATTTTGAGAAGACAAATGAATGAAGATAGAAGATAGTTTCAGAGCAAGTAGTAGCAATCTAAGAAAATGAATGCTTTTGTGTGAGCTCTTTGTGTGATTTAGAGAAGCTTTTGAATAGCAGCAATTGTAGTTTGTTATGCGTGTGTTTGTAGTGAGCAATTGAAATCTCATGGTAGCTCAGTGTTTTTCCAAGAATAGGAGATAGTTCCAATCAAATAGATGGAAAGAACAGCCCTGTGTAGCTCCTGATACTTGTTTGAAGTCTGGGGGTGCAACTCTAGATTGTTGTGTGTTTAGTTTGTAAATAGTAGATTACATTTTTAGTTTGAAAGAATTTTGTAATTTGTCATTTTTTGGTTAATACAAAAAGAAATTATTGCATGCCCAATTCTATGTGTCTCCATTTTTCTTTGTCTTCTTTATTCCACATTTTGGGTATTTCTAGTTTAATTGGAAAATAAAGCAGCAATCTCTATGCATTTCATTTTATTTGAAATTTCTCACATGGTATCAAAGCCATAGGGACCATTTCTTCACGAGTTAGGGCATTTTTTTTTGGGGTGTTTAAATTTCTCTTGTTGGAGACATAGTTGAAGATGAGGGGAAGAGTTGGAAACAACCACCATCCTTTAATGGACAAAACTATGATTTTTGGGCAAAGAAGATGAAGACCATAATGGTTGCAAATGATTTGTGAGAGTTTGTGATTAGTGGGTTCAATGATGTGACTAATCAAGTAGCATATATTGTTCTCACAAACAACCAGAAGACCCAATTGAAAGAGTTGAGGAGGAAAGATGATAAGGCATTGAGTTTAATAGAAGCAATTGTTGGCCTCCTACAATGATCTTAATAACTAAGCCCTTACAACCATGATTTAGAGATTGGACATCTAAGTTGAATAGCCATTTCAATCATCATGAAGGTGTATATAACTTGTCAACCCGGGGACATGAACTTGAAATGGGTCAACACAATAGGTGCACTAGGGACTCAAAGTAGCCATGCCATTCTACAACTAAGGAACACACAATACTAAAAGTAGATTTCTTGAAAAGGAATGAAAAAAATTTTGAACATCAATCAATGACTATGTTAAACTTAAATGCATAATAGGAAAGAAAATCTAAGCAACAAACAGGACACTGGTCTATCTACTTTGCCTACAGGAATAGTAACAATGAAATTCTAGTGGCTGTAGGAACAGTCAGTGCCAAATTTCTAAGTACTAGACAACAAGTAATACTAAAGTGATGGTAAACTAAGAAGACAGATTACTCACCAAGTGGGCCCCCTTGGATAAGTATCCTCAAACTAATGAAAAATTAGATGTTAAAACTTAGCACATTATTTTATTCATTATCAATCATGAGTACAAAAGAGTAATGTATTTGTATTACTAAAAATTGGAGAATGCAAGTACAATGTCAAATTGTGAAACCTCCTTGAAGAAGGAGTACTAGATTATTATTTATACTAATAGCTAAGTGAGGCAATCAACTCCATGACTGGGAGGATGTCATTTAGGGAAAACAAAGGAAATTGAATGATGGCGGTTATGCATGCATGAAATTTGGTCAAACATGTAGATCCAACTACAGATTTAGCTCAGCAATAACACCCGTGCATGCTTGATCATTAAATTCCACTACAAGGAGGTTACATTCAGTTGCATGAAGAATCTTTTGTCTTCAGCCTCCTTTGATTTGGAGTGATTCCTTTGGTAGACATTATGGTGCATGCCCAGTTGGCGATGTCTTCCTCAACTTGGCATATTAAATCTACATGGCAAGGTCAGTACGCATAATAACTACACATCTATAACGACCCCAAGGAACAGTCATTAACCAAGTATGCAAAATCAATATAGATAATCCACATATTATGTCAAATGTCATTAAATTTTTTAGAGATAGGATTAAGTCCAATGTCAATGGTTTGAGGTTAACATTATGAAAATACAAACATTTAACATTAAATTCCATGAAATCTACCAGTAAATAAACTATAGATTATACCCAAAATTGGACAAAAAACTAGGCTCACCACTCCCCCCAACCTAACATTTTGTTGGTCCTCCAGTAGAGGAAGAGTTGTTCTTCTATTTGGTCAAAGCTCTAAAATTTGCAACTATTAGTTGTCCAACATTAGTGGTTGTAGTGCATGAATCAGAATCCCAATAGAATCCTCTCAATCTATCAAATATATTTTATCTCTACCTTTTTGTAGCAATGTCAAGTTGGTAGAATCTAAAGTTTAGCACAGGCCACATGAGCATGGGTGGCTAGAAAGTTAGGGGAAGCCAAGACCACCCCTGAGTTCTCCCAATTTGAATATTCCTGTCAATCCTATTTACTGTTGCAACATAATTGTGGATGGAATGAGTCTCAGCCTGCTTCAGATCATCAAATAGACTATTCCATATTTTTGATATACATCTTCTCATAGTTTCCTCCTTTGTTGTTGTCTTTACCTCATACTCACTATAAACTGCCTCAATCCAAGGCATAATCTTGTTGCCATATCTAGGTCTGAGAAGCATTATGTTCCATTCTTTGTAAATATCCCTTGGGTTGTTTGGTTAAGCTCTAATGAGTAGAGGGATATTAGACTCTAATTTCTTATAGGCTCTATGTTGTTGTCCCCAACTAATCTCATTTTGTACCCAAGACATGAAAGCCCTCAATTGGACATCCCCAACATATAACAATAGGTTCCAATCATGTTCTTGAGTTATAGAAAAATTATGCAAATAAAAATCATAGCATCTTCATCCACCGTCTCCTTCAGGGTGGCAATTTCTACATCTTTATCTTCTATCTCCTCATCCTTCTTTTGAATTTCCTCCTTTAGTTTTCATTTTTCCTTTCTCCATTCTTCCTCCCTTCTTTGTATTTCTCTCCATAAATTTAAAATTGCTACATGTAATGTAAAACCTAGAGGATTGTGAATGCCTACCAGTCTTTTTGTCGATGGCAGTTCCTCATATGGCACTATCTACATGGACTCATGTTGTCCAGTTATCTTTGGCTATAGGGGTTTTTTTCTTCTTTTGCCTCTTGTTGTAGGAACTCTCATTCATTTTCTTGAAGTGGCTATAGGAAATCCTACTCTAGTTCTGGCGATTGCTGTAGGACATCCTACTGCATGACTTCTTGCTCATCCTGTAGGAAATCCTATTTTTCCTCAAACTCTTCTATAATGTTAGAAAGATCGGCCACTATTATATTTGTTGCTCTCCCAAATATATCTTCTTCTTCAACATTCTCTTTCCCCATTGGAGATTTACGATCCTCATGTGATATCTGACCAAGCTTAGTGCTTTCCTACAAAGGCATACCAATCACAGGCCCAGTTGGTCTTGATTTCCTAGGAGATTTCTCATGCTTTCATTTGGTTGTAGGATGAATAGTGTCATCCTTCCTCTTTTTAGAAATTGGCACCTTTCTTTCTATAGGGTGTGCTTTGGCCTTTCCTTTTCTCATTTCTACTTCTCTCTTCAATTCCCTAGTTTTCATCAGGGTTTCAAGTGAAATTTTATCATGAGGATCGAAGGAAAAACTTTCTATTTCTGAGTGCTCTATTCTAGAAGAACTAATTTCTATAGTTTCTTCTATTGTAGGAGGATTCACACAAGAGCCAACACCAAAGGTTGAAGCATCAAGAGAGGCTTCAGCTGTGCTCAATCTCTTGCTAGACCTATGGGGTTGAGGTAAATCCTTAGGTTGCAAGTGCTCAGGTCTAATTTGATCAACATTTATAAATTCTTCCCAAGTTATTGTAGATACATCATGTAGAGACTTTTCAACTAGAAATTTAATCATAAAATGGTGAGAAATAGAATTATCCCTACCTTTTTGGGTCTCAGCCTCCAAGATTGAGAGAATATTGTATAGCACATTGGGCACATTCATCCTCCTTTTGTGCCTCATGCGATTCAAAAGCTTGAAGTGTACGGAATGAAAATTTGACTGTGACCATCACAGGTGATGTATTTGATAACATAAATAGCAATCTGCTTCCATGGTTTAGGCATAGACATTCTCTTTGCACCTTATTTATCAATGCTCAATAGGGGGTCATTCAGCTCTATAAATTCGGCCCTAGCTAATCTGGCGTCTCTAGAGGCAAGGTAATTTTTTCCATCTACTAGTAACCCTATGACCTCTGCAATTCTTTCCTCGATTTCCACAACTTCTAACCCTTTTACTATGGCTTCCCCTTCAAAAAATGCATAGGTGAATTCAAGGAAAATGCTTTCATCAAAGCCATTCAACTTCAGGAAGTAATCTGACCATCCTCAATTTCTAAATTTGGCCAGGCATTGTGCATCTTGCAATAAAATGTCATGCACCATGGGTTCACTTCAAATTAGTCCGCCTCCCATTGTCTACAATCAAACAAATGCTCTGCAACTTCTTTCTTGCAATTCCCACCTAAAAATCAAGCTCACATTCCTACAGTACCTACTAAATTTCTAGTGCCAATATTGATTGAATTTTCTTTTGCTTGTTTCACCTTTTTTCTTGCAACTCAAGATTATGATAGGGGAAATAATGGCAAGAAAATGAGTGATAAAGGGGAATTATGATGGGAAGAAATGGTTGCTACAATCAATGTCACTTCACCCATGAAAACTATCCTCTCACTCAAATTTCAAATCAGCTTATTTTAAATTTTTTGACGTATCCTAGCATAAATTGACACATGGACAATATATTTGCATCATTTTCTTTCCCCTCCCCCCAACCTAAATTTGAACATGTTTCCACACATGCGAGATGGGAGTGGTGATTTGATAGGGAATGATGACATTTTATGTTAACTTCTATACTAACGTACAATGATTAAGTGAATGCACTTAAAATATGATTAAAGATAGCAATTAATGCACACATACCTGAATATGTGGAATATTTTCTACAAATATTTTGGAGAAAGTATTGCTCGCCTTGTGGGAATAAATTAAGAAATTAATGAAAATGAAGTGGGGTGAGGTGGAATGAAGAGATGGAAGAGAGAGAAAGGTGGTGATGGATGGGTGGATGGGTGGATGGGTGAAGAAATGGACTTCCACGTAAGTGAAATTATTTATTATGAGAGAGTACATACCTTAATTATCCAAAAGGAGGGACACTAGGCCCACTCTCTTCAGTTGTAGGAAGCTCGGGTGTTGAATGTTAGGTGAATTGTTGCAGGAACTCTTCTTTGGAAACTAGCTTGTGATATAATCTAAGGAGATGACCATTGACATGTAAATTGACCCTAACAGGGTCAATGGTAGTAAGTTGAACAAATCCATTAGGAAAGAACTCAACAACTTCATATGGTCCTAGCCACCTTGTCTACAATTTTCTTGCATTGTCCTAGTATCATGAGTCAAAGAGCAAGGCCCAATCTCCTAGTTGGAATTTCTTTTCCTTGATGAATTTTCCATGCCACTTGATTTTATGATTCTGCACTTTTTTATGTTGCAAGGTTTCTCTTCTTATCTCATCCAAAGTGTTTAGCTCTTGTTTCTTTCTCTTTGTGCCTCAGAAATATCCATCCCCAAATCTACTACAGTCTGCAGAGTCTTATACTCAAATTCAACTGGCATCATAGTTGTCTTTCAATATAGAAACTCAAATGGGGTGAAGTCTGTAGTCATTTTCTAGGTTGTCCTATAGGCCCAAACAACTTCTAGTAATCTGTTTTCCCAATCCTTTCTATAAATAGCTACTATTTTAGTCAGAATGTCTTCAATCTCTCTGTTGGTTACCTCAACTTAGCCATTAGCCTGTGGGTGATAAGGAGTAGACTTCTTGTGCCTTATGTTGTACTTAGTAACTAGTGTTGCAACTAGGGTTGATGTGAATTGTGCCCCTTGATTAGTCACTAACTCTCATGGGACTCCATATCTCGTGAAAATTTCTTCATAAAGAAATTTTGCAACCTTATTATCCCTTGCATGCTCCATGGCCTTAAGTTCTACCCATTTTGTGAGATAATCAGTGCATACCAATATATTTAAGACTTACCATTTGATGGAGGGTCAATAGGTCCCACAAAATCCAATCCTTGCTTGTCAAAGGGAGTGATTACTACCTAAGGGCACAATGGCATCTTATTAAACCTAGTTGGTCTGCCCATTCTTTGACATATATCACATTTTTTGGTATACCTTCCTGCATCCTTGTGGAGTGTTGGCTAGTAGTATCCTATGTTCAAAACCTTTGACAGGGTATGTGCAAGATCATCATGGAAAAAATAGACCCTTAAGTGGAAAAAAAATCAGAAAAATTAGAGTGACAACTTGATGTAAAAATTTGAATAAGTTATCTATATTATTTTCAAAATATGTAAGAATAGAATCTATAGAAAATTGAATATAGTTTCTAAACTACTAGGTTTGTTTATAAAAAAAAAAACCTATTTGGTGAAAATTTGAAATTTCAATGCAATAGTATTTAAATTTTAGGAAAATAAGAAGTAGGTGTCTATCGACCACCCTAACCACAATAAAATGATAATAATTTTTTATAATATTTTAGATATAAGTAGAGGACTAATTTCGATGTGATGCATAATTTTTTGTAATTTTTCCAAGTAAATAATTAATTATGAATTTTTATTACAACTTTTAAAAAATATGAAAAACTAGTATGTTTGACCACCTTAACTTGGTCAAAACTTCATGAAATTCAATTTTATTTTTTAATCATATAGTATGCGAAGCATAGAATGTGATGCATGTTTTGGATTCAAAAAAAGTGATACAATTTGAAAACTATAAATGTTTTTCAATCAGTCTATCAATCAAGACTTTAGTTGTAATTTGAATAGAAAATGAATAATAATTACTTATTAAATTCAATGTAAATCATAATTTATATTGGTGGAAATATGAGAATATCCTTTTAAAACCCTTTTCATTTCATCAATTTTGGGTAAAAAAAAATTTGTCAGCCACATACCCATCATATTGCCACTTCTTGGCCCATCATGATCCTGCACATACCCTTCATTGTTGTTCTCTTAGCTACAAAGTGTCCCCAACATGGTTCATTGTGGCATGCATGAAAAACTTCTTACATCACATCTTCTCTCACACACCTCCTCATGACATGGTAAAGTCCAGTATAAAACAAACATCCAATAATCCAAGAGAAAGGAAAATATTTTTCAATGAGCGCCCTTTTCTCTTTTGGAGAGAACTGAGAAGGAACTTTACTTGTGACCAAGAAATTGGCTATGCCAACATATCAGGGTGTTTGTACACTGAGGGAGAATAGATGCTCATCAGGGAAAGAGTCATCTATGGGCTGATTATCTTCTGATATATTTAGCCTTGAAAGAAAATATGCAACATTGGCCTTCCCTAGCTTATCCAGAATAGTTATATCAAACTCTTGCATCAACAATAACCATCTTGCCAATCTACCTGTGATCAAAGGTTTGTTCATGAGATATCTAATGGTTGCATGATCAGTGTACACAGAGATTTGGTAGCCTGGTATGTAATGTTTGAATTTGTTTAGTGCATACATTAGTGCCAACATTTCTTTTTCTGTCACTATATAATTGAATTCAACTCCTTGTATTTTTTTGCTGAAAAAGTAAATGGTGTTTTCAAAAGCTCCCTCTTTTTTTCCTAAGACTACTCCTATGGCATAATCTAGTGCATCTGTATGGATGTAGAAAGGAAGCTCCAAATTAGGCCCTTTGAGTATAGGAGCATGAGTCAAAGTCACCTTCAAGTCAGAAACTGCCTTTTGATAGGCTTTAGTCCACTAAAATTCAACATATTTAGTGAGAAGAGTGTACAATGGTGTTCTACATTGCTGAAATCCTTGATGAAATGCCTATAATATCCTACATGACCCAAAAAACTTCTAACATCCTTCTATTTTGTAGCTGTGGGAAAATTTGTGATTACCTCAATCTTTGCAGGATCTACTTGAATTCCCTTATGGGAGATTTAGTGACCAAGAACTACACCCTCCTGCATCATCATGAAGCATTTTTCACTATTTAAGGACAAGTTTTTGTCTTCACATCTCTCCAAGACCCTTCTGAGTTTTTCCAATTCTTGATTAAAATCAGCACCATAAGTGGTAAAGTCATCCACATAAATTTCAATGCAATCATGAGAAATGTTTGAAAAGATGCTAATGATTGCCCTCTGAAAAGTTGTAGGTGCATTGCATAAGCCAAATGTGGGCACCAAATAGGCATAGGTCCCCCATGGATAGGTAAATTTAGTCTTCTCCTTGTCCTCTGGTGCAATTTGGATCTAGTTGTAGGGTATGTGTAGGATCATGATGGGTGTGTTGGGTATGTTGCTAACGACTTTATTTTTACTCAAAATTGATGAAATGAAAAGGGTTTTTAAAGGAGATTCTCAACTTTCCACCAATCTAAATTATGCTTTACTTTGAATTTAATAAATAATTATTATTCATTTTCTATTTGAATTATGACTAAAGTCCTAATTGATAGGCTTATTGAAAAACATCTACAGCTTTGAAACAGTATCACATTTATTGAATATGAAACAGGTGTCACATTCTATGCTTCACATACTATATGATTTTTAAAAAAAATGAATTTCATGAATTTTTTACCAAGTTAAGGTGGTTATACATATGAGTTTTTATATTTTTTAAAATTTGTAATAAAAAAATCATAATTAATTATTTACTTGGAAAAAAATTACAAAAAAAATATGCATCACATCCGAAAATGATTCATCTACTTTATCTAAAAAATTATAAAAAATAATTATCATTTTATTGTGGTTAGGGTGGTCAAACAGACACCTACTTATTTTTTCCCTAAATTTTAAGTACTATTGCATTCAAATTTCAAATTTTCACCAAATAGATTTTTTTTTTTAAAAAGACCTAGTAGTGTAGAAACTACATTCAATTTTCTATAGATTCTATTTTTACATATTTTTGAAATAATATAGGTAACTTATTCAAATTTTTACTTCAAGTTTCCTAACTCTAATTTTTTTGAATTTTTTGCCACTTATGGGCCTATTTTTTCCATGATGATCTTGCACATACCCTGTAGCTGCTAAATCCATCTAGAAAAGAAAAGTATTGCTTTCCTGCAAGTGTGCCTAAAAATTGATCAATGAAGGGTAAAGGAAAGTGGTCCTTCTTGGTGGCAACATTAAGTTCCCTATAATCAACACAAACTTTCCATTTCCCTCCCTTCTTGGGCACAATCACTAATGGAGACACCCACTGACTATCTAAAATGGGGTAGATAAATCTTGCATCTAGTAATTTCTATAGTTCTCCTTTCACAATCTCTCTTAGTGCAGGCTTAATCCTTCTCTATGGTTGTCTTACTAGGGTGCAATCATCTCTGATGTAAATTCTATGTGTACAAAGTTTAGGATCCAATCCCTTCATATCATGATAATGCCATGAAAATGCATGTTAATGGGTCCTTAATAGGTTTTTCAATAATAATTGTTTCTCTTCATTCAATTTACTATTAAAATTCAAATATTTTCCTTCTAACACTTGTACTTGTGCAATTAACTCTATCATGGCTTCTTCATTAACACTTGGTACCTTTAGTTCATATGGCAGCAATGTATGGGACATACCTATTACTGTAGGAAGTCTTTCTACAAGAAAGGTGGCTATAGGAAGAGTGGTTGCAAAAAGTCTATCAGTAGGAATAGTGGCTGCAAAAAGAGCGTCTACAGGAAGAATGTTTGTAGGAATAGTGGCTACAAGAAGAGCAGGCAGAAGTGTCTTGACTGGAGTAGCATAATGAGAAGATGATGCTTCCTCACTTCACAATGGTTCTAAATGATGTTATCCAATACTTCATCCTCATCTTGGAGCTGCATGAAAGAGCTTCTGCCTAGCATCATAAGTTGCACCACAGAGTTAAATTCCTTGGCCTCCTCTACAACATGTGGCCATATAGGATTATCTTCATCATGAGATGGTTGAGCAGGAAGATAGAGAACAAAAATTTTAGTGCTCCTCCCATCTGAAATGGTCATGTCACCTAACCAACATCCAATGTACGCATCTATAGTTACTAACCATGGCCTTCCAAGAATAATGGGATACCCACCTAGTGTAGCTTTAGGAGAGAGAATCATAATGTCTATTGGGTACTCCTAGGAGTCTATAACTACCACAAGATCCTCCACTATACCATTAGGCTTAATAGTGGAGCTATCAGCAAGCTGTAGGATAGTAGGAGTAGACCTCATGCTTGTGATATTTAGTTGCCACATGATGTCTTTAGTTATTACATTTATTGCTACCCCTAAATCAATTAGAGCATTCTTTACTTGGATTATGTTTATAACAACAGCTACCATAGGATTTCTTGGGTCATTATACTTGGGAATAGTCACTTTTCCTAGCATGATGTCAACTAGCTATCCCACCACATGATCTATAGTTGGGTCCCTTTTCTTGTCTAGCTTCTTAAGACATGCCTCCTTGATTTCCTTGTGGTAGATTGGAACATCTTTTATGGCTTGAAATAGAGGTATCTGGACACATATATGATTCAACTAATCCAAGATATCAAAAGTTGTATCCTTCTTTTCTTCCTTCTTCTTGACAACCTCCAATCTCTAAGGAAATGGTGGCTCTTGTTCAACCTGCTTTACTTAGACTAGTTTAGGATTTTTAGGTACACTAGGCTAAATGGGATCATTTAGAGGTTCCTCTTCCTCTTCCATAGGGAGCTCAGTGATAATGGGCTTGGAAGGGAATAGTAGGGTAATACCTAACTACAAGTGGATATCACTTACAGTTACATCATATGCAAGGAATTGATTTGAATCAATAGAGTATGCAGGTTGTTGTTGTGGTTTGTTATTTCAATTGGGTGTGGGTTGAGCTAGTAGTTGAGTAGGTTTGGGTGCATTTGAATTGGGATTAGCAAGAGGAGGTATTATAGCAAGTTGATGGGACTGAAAAGGTGGGTGCATGTAACTGGTTGTCTGAGTAGGCCATTGTTTCCCTCATCACCATTGATTCATTTACTGCCAATTTCTTGGAGGTGGCTGCCAATGTCCTTGAAATTGTTTTCAATTCCCCTAAGGTTGCTGCCACTAGGGTGGAGAACTCTAATGATTGGGCCAAAAATTTTGAGGGTTACTCCAAGGATGCGATGGATATCCTCCATAATTTGGTGGATATGGTGGATTCCATTGGTTTCTAGAGCAATAAGAATTGAAATATGTCCTAGCATAGGATAGTGGATCTGGTGGCATACCTTGTCTTGCAGCCCAAGGCTTCCCTTGTGCAGCATAGTAGACTTTGTCTTCTTCAATCTAGATTGGCTTGAACTCAGGTGGAACCTACTTTCTTTCAAGATTAGTTACCATCTTACATCTTTAGTCCTTTTGTTTGCAATGGGGGAAATACTATGTCAACATTGCCTCTGCCTCCTCTTGCTTCTTCTTGGCCTAAAGTGTATGTAGCTAAGTAGCTAGATTATTGATAATGTCTTGCTTGAACTCTACCAACAAGTAATCTCCATTCTTGAGACTCCACTAGTAGTTGACTAACCCATGGAAGATTGGTAAGCTCTCCCTTTCATTGAAGCTACCCTAGAGTAGTTCTAGCATATTTTCTTGATATCTTCCCAAGGAACTTGGGAAATATCTCCTCCTCCCATGAGGTCCAAGGAATCATAAACCTTGCTTCCTCCAAGAAATATCTCCTCCTCCCATTGATTCCTCTTAGGAAAGGAAACTTATGCAAGTCTTCATTAAGTGTATGGTGTGGAGATTTTGTAAAAAATACATAAACGTTGCAATTTAGTCTTCTAAGATCTCATCTTCCTTTTATTACATCCTAAAAATGTCACCTACTCTCATGTCACTCCCTCTGCAATATTCCTTTTATTTATCAAGAAATTTTGTCTTCATGTCTTCCCAAGTTTCCACAATATCTCTACCTAGGCTCATGAACCATCTTAATGCATCTTCTTTCAAAGTGGTAGGAAATAGCTTAAGCCTATGGACATCAGTAGTATAATCATAACTCTTGTAAAGTATGTCAAACTCAAATAAAAAGTTGAGGATCTTCTATGAAAAGTCCATAAAACGTTGGGATTGTTGAGGCAGGAATATTCTTGATGTTGTCAACTTCATTCTGATAGGAAATGGGGAAGGAAGAGTTGGCTAGTTAAGTCTATTCTTATTTGCATCACCCATGCATGCTTGATGTTGTTCCAAATCAAATGGGTTCTCAAGCTAATTTTTATCTTCATAGGAGACTTCAGAACTAGTCAAATCAGGATATGCATCAACAAAGGGGTGTGGATCTTCTTCTTCTTCTCGTAGGTTCTAATAGTCAACTAGCTAGAATGGATTAGGATTGTTAGCAAGGAGTCTCCCATATGCATCCCTTCTCCTTCCTCTATGCATGTGGTATCACTCACTATCAGTTAGCTCACAGAAATAATTCGTACATAATAAAGGGGATCATTACTTCCTAAATGAGGATATACTAAGAAAAAATTCTAGAAACACTACAATAAGGAAAAATACCAATGACTCCAAAAGACTCCCTAGTTTGACACCATCCCTGACAATGGCGTCAAAAATATTGGCCTCCTACAATGATCTTAATAACTAAGCCCTTACAACCATGATTCAGAGATTGAACATCTAACTTGAATAGCCATTTCAATCATCATGAAGGTGCATTTAACTTGTCAACCCACGGACGTGAACCTGAAATGGGTCAGCACAGTATGTGCACTAGGGATTCAAAGTAGCAATTCCATTCTATAACTAAGGAACACACAATACTGAAAGTAATTTTTTTGAAAATGAATGAAACAAATGTTGAACATCAATCAATGATTATTGTAAGCTTAAATGCATAACAAGAATGAAAATATGAGTAACAAACAAGATATTGCTCTATCTGCTTTGGCTGCGGGAACAATCATAGAATGAAATTCTAGTAGTTGCATGAATAGTTGGTGCTAGATTTCTAACTAAGTACTAAACAACATGTAATACTAAACTAATGCTAAACTAACAAGATGGATTGCTCACCAAGTGGGCCCCCTTGGATAAGTATGCTCTAAAACTAATGAAAAATCAGATGCTCGAACTTAGAATTTTATTTTATTCACTGTGAATCATGAGTACAAAAGAGTAATGTATATGTATTACTGCAAACTGGAGAGTGCAAGTAAATCATGCAACCTTCTTGAAGAAGGAGAATCAGATTATTATTTATACTGATAGCTAAGTGAGGTAGTCAACACCACGACTGGGAGGATACCATTTAAGGAAAACAAAGGAAATGGAGTGATGGTAGTTACACATGTATGTAATCTAGTCAGACATGTAGGTCCAACTATAGTTTCAGCTCAACAGTAACACTTGTGCATGCTCGATCATTAAAGTCCACTACAAGCCGGTTACATTTAGTTTCATGAAGAATATTATGTTGTCAACCTCCTTTGACTTGGATTGATTCCTTTGCTAGACATTATGGTACATGCCCAGTTGCACGTGTCTTCCTCAAATTGGGACCAAAAACTAGGCTCACTAGTAGCCTTGATAGAGGCTATTTTCATTAGAATAGCAACAACTAACTATGCAAAGAAAGTTTTTGAAATCTTTCAAACCAACTACAAAGAGACTGATAAAGTTAGATTGGTGAAGCTCCAAATTCTTTGAAGAGAGTTTGAGACTCTTGAAATGAAGGGCAGTGAATCAATCTCAGAATTTCATACAAGACTCTTAGGTTTGATAAGCCAGTTGAGGGTGAATGTAGAGGTCATGGACGACTAGAGGATTGTGGAGAAAATCCTCAGGAGTTTACCCATGAAGTTTGATGTAGTTGTGAATGCCATAGAAGAGGAAAAAGACCTCTCGACATTTTATGTTGATGAGCTAATGGGTTTTTTGCAAACCCATGAGCAATGCCTTAATAGGTTTGCTACTTCTTCCCAAGAGAAAGATTTTAAAGCTCAGTCAAATGGAAGAGGAAGGGGGAGGAGAAAAAAAGGTGGAAGGATCTCAAGAGGTAGAGGTCATGGGAACTCCAAACAAGGAAGTGCTGGAGAAGAAAGCTTGAGACAAGCAAACAACCAAGAGGGAGTGAGCAGCTCTCAGACTAGCTCGTAACAAGGAAAGAAGAACAATAGTTTGAATCAAAAGAATGACAAAAGAAATGTTGAATTCTACTACTATCAAGAATTTGGTCATTATACAAGTGAGTGATAGAAAAAGCACAACAATTAGTTAAAAAAAATGTAAATGTGGAAAGTACGAATGTGGCTAAAGGTAATCAGTCCACAACCTTCATCATGTGCAAAATTGGTGAAGAAGGTAGCCCTAAAGTATGGTATTTGGAAAGTAGTTGCAACAACCACATGAGTGGTAATGAAAGTTTGTTTTCTTTCATTAATAGGAATGTAAATTTAGAGATAAGAATGGGGAACAATGGATTAGTTCTAGTTGTGGGAATAGGATCTATCATGATCCACACCAAGCAAGGTGAAAAGAAGGAGATTCAAAATGTATTTATTGCTCTTGGGTTAAAGCATAACCTCATGATTGTTGGAAAACTAATCCAAAATGGATATAAAGTGTTGATGGAGAATGGTCAATGCATTATTTATGAAAAGATTGAGAGGATGAAAGTTTTTGTAGCTATTCAAATGACAAAGAACCAGATGTTTTTGTTGAAGATTGAGACATGTTTCTCATCTCAGTCCATATTTGTACCTCTAATGAATGAGAAATGTATAGTAGTACAACAAGTATCCCTCAAGAGCACCATTCAAGACCTCTCCAAGTTATGGCATGTCAGGTATGTACACTTAGGATATGTTTTTTTAAGTCTTTTGTCCAAGAATAAAGTGATTGATGACTTTCCCATAATAGTAGAGCCTAATGCTAAGTGTGAGGCTTGCATTTTAGGAAAGAAACATAGGCATCCATTTCAATCAGGAAACTCTACAAGGGCAAGACCACCATTAGAGATGGTGCACATGGATCTGGTAGGCCCTATGAAAACCATATCGATTAGTAAAAGCCAATATTTTATGAACTTCATTGATGATTAGAGCCATATGACGTGGGTTTATTTTTTGCAACATAAGTCTGAAGAATTTGATAGGTTTTTTTTTGTTTAAGGCCTAGGATGAAAAGGAGAGTGGACATTTAATCAAGATCCTAAGGTTAGCTAGAGGAGGAGAGTATACCTCCAATAAATTTGTGAATTTTTGCAAGAAAAATGGTATCAAGAAGGAGCTAACAACTAGTTATACTCCACAGAAAAATAGAGTGGCTGAGAAAAATAATAGGACCATCGTGGAGATGGCAAGGAGCATGCTAAAAGAAAAGGGACTCCCAAATGAATATTAGGGAGATAGCAAGGAGCATGCTAAAAAAAATGTGGTCTATGAAAAAATCCCACAAGAGGCATGGACAAAACACAAGTGGATGGTCGAGAGCTTAAGAGTGTTTAGGTGTGTGGCATATACTCACATTCCCAAAGAAAAGAGGAAGAAATTGAATGAAAAGGGTGAGAATTGTATTTTAATGGGCTCTAGTGAGGAATCCAAATCCTACAGGCTACATAACCTGGTCACCAAGAAAATCATTATCAACAAAGACGTGGAGTTCGTAAAGGATGAGTCATGGGATGGATTGATAGTTTTTGACAACTCAGAACTACTCCTGACAACTCCTGAAGAAGAAGAAAAAGAACAAGAAGAGTAGCAAGATGAGCTTATGGTCACTCTTGATAGCTCCAGATGAGCTCCTAATAGCTCCTGACATAGGAAGATAGTTACAAACAGCTAGAGAATTGGCTATAGAGAGCTCTTGATGGCTCTTGATAGCTCTTGAAGTGAGCAAAAAAAAGGAAAGAAGCCATACACAACTAGAGGATTGGCTCTTAATAGCTCCCGACAGCTCTAGAGAGGGTCTATTCAGCAGAGCAGTAGCAATAATGAAAGTTTAGATGCCACTCTTGCCTCCCTAATGCCAAGAAATACCAAGATTCTAAGGGAGATCTACTAAAATGAAAGGTACAATGAAGAATTTGATGAGTGTGAATTTTGCTTTATTTTCTCATAGTGAGCCAGTTTATTTTGAGGATGTTGTGAAAGATGAGAAATTGTGTGAGGCCATGGATGAGGAGATAGATGCAAAAGAGAGGAACAACACATGGGATTTAGCTGATTTTCCTCCCAACAAGCAAGTTATTGGGGTGAAATGGGTCTACAAGACCAAATGCAACACTAAAGGAAAAATAGAGCAACACAAGGAAAGATTAGTTGTCAATGGGTACAAACAATAGTTTCAGAGAGACTCTGATGAGTTATTTTCTCCTGTTGCAAGGATGGAGATTGTGCGGGTGGTCATAGCAATTGAAACCAAACACAAATGGAAGGTTCTTCAAATGGACGTGAAGTCTACTTTCCTAAATGGAGTGTTGAAAGAGGAAGTTATGTGGAGCAACCACTTGGATATGAAGTTTCAGGTCAAGAACACAAGGTGTATAGGATGAAGAAGGCCCTCTATGGGTTGAAGCAAGCTCCACATTCATGGTACAATAGGATTAACATATATTTGATGAGCATTGGCTTTAGCAAAAGTGATGTTGAGCCCACTCTTTACATCATGGAAACACATGATAAGATTTTGATTGGTGTCTTGTATGTTGATGATTTAGTTTTCATTGGGGATGATGATTTCCTTATTTCTGATTTTAAAGAGGCCATGAAAAGAGAATTTGAAATGATAGATTTAGGTCTCTTGAGATATTTCTAGGAATAGAAGTAAAAAAAATGCATGATGGTATTTTTATCTCTCAAGAAAAATATGCAAATGAAATATTGAAGAGATATAGGATTTTTGAAAGAAATCCTACCCCAACTTGGGCAACAATAGGTCTAAAGTTGAGCAAGGAAGATTGCAGCAACAATGTGGATCCGACCATGTTTAAAATTTTGGTTGGAAGTTTGATGTATTTGTATACAACTAGGCCTGATATAATGCATAGAATGAGTCTTATTTCTAGCTTTATGGAGACTCCAAGAGACACCCATTGGCAAGCAGGTAAAATAATCCTGAGTTATGTGAATGGTACCAAAGGATGTGTCATTTTGTACAAAACAACAAATGGTTTTGGGTTGGTTGGATACACGGATAGTGATTGGGCAAGAAGTTTGGATGATAGGAAGAGCACATCAGGCTATGTGTTTCATTTGGCTTTGGGAGCTATCTCATGGGCTTCCAAGAAGCAACCCATAGTTTCTCTATCAATAGTTGAAGCTAAGTATATAGCAGCAAATGCAACAACATGTCAAGCTATTTGGCTTAGAAGAATCTTGGTAGATTTAAGAGAAGAACAAGAGGATGGAACAATAATCTTTTGTGATAATGTTTAATCAATAGCTTTGATGAAAAATCATATGTTTCATTAAAGAAGAAATCACATTGAAATCAGGTATCATTTTATCAGAGAGTTAGTTGAAAATGGTGAATTGAAAATAGTATTTTACAAGTTTGAGCAGCAACTAGCAGACATATTCACCAAGCCCTTGAGCAGGGACAACTTTGAACACCTAAGGAAATGTTTGGTCATTATTGATTTGGATCAGGATTGATCTTGTTTTGGTGGCTCAATCAAAGGGGGATTTTTGGAAATATTAATTGCCTAAGCCTCTTTATTCCATCCCCCTAGCTCACCTACCTATTTGGAGCCTCCAAAAATAGTTTTCTTTTTGGTATCTCCATCCTTGTCCTACTCCTAGCAGTTCCAGAATTAAATGTGGTAGGAAATTTTGAATTTCCAGAATTAGCTATGGTAGGTGAATTCAAATTTTTGAGTTTGAATTTTGTGAAGACAAAGGAATGAAGACAAAAGTTAGTTTCAGAGTGACCAAAAACAATATAAGAAAAGGAATGTTTTTTTGTGAGTTCTCTATGTGATTCAAAGAAGCTCCTAAATAGCAGCAAGTGTAGTTTGTTCTAGTAATGTTTGTAGTGAGTAGCTGAAAGCTACTAATAGCTCAGTGTTTTTCCAAGAACAGTAGATAGTTCTAATCAAATAGAAGGAAAGAAGAGCTCTATGTAGCTCCTAATAGTTTTTTGAATTTTGTGGGTGCAAGTCCAAATTGTTGCATGTTTAGTTTGTTAATAGTATATTGTAGTTTCAGTTTGAAAGTATTTCATAATTTGTCATTTTTTGGTGTGTCGTAGAAAATTGGACCTTCTTGAGAAAAGAGACAATTTAACACATAATTAGACCTACTTTCGAGTCCCCTCACATCATTTATCCTTCAAAACAACATTTATAGGCCCCTACAACCCATTATTTTTTATCTAGAAGCTCATTTCACCTAAGAAATCACCTAAAACCTAATAAAAAACACTTAATTCTTTCATATCCTAAAAACCCACATTCAAAAATCAGTACTGGGACCCATTCACCACCTTTGGCGAATGAGTCACCTCTAGTGGGACCCATTCACCATGGGTGGCAAATGAGTCCTAAATGAGTCCCTTTTGAGGGAAAATTTAATTTTGAGCAGGAATTTAATTAATTCAACTTAAATTTTCGGTTAATGCCAGCCTCTTAAGTCTAAATAATAGGAAAATTAGGTGTTGTTGACTATAAATAATCATTTTGAATCCTTTCACACATCTTTAAACAGTCATTTTACAAAAGAAATTTCTAAAGTCAAGCCTTCTACAACAAGTATCATTAGCGAAAGTTGAAGTTTTAGGGTAGTAAACTAGGGTTTTTGTAGGTCTTGAAGCTCACTCTTTATATCAAGGTTCAACATTGGAAAGGGTTGATGATGGATCCCTATGGTGAATTATGAAGAAATCTAGGTTGAGGAGATGCAACTAGCCATCAAATCACACCTAAAGACTTGGTTTCAAAGTGATTCAATCTTCCATTTTCACTCTACCTTCATATCAAGGTTTGCATTTTGTCTACTTTTCATTTACATGTCATTTTCTTTCCATTTTTAATGTGTTGCAGGGTTTCTAGGGTTGAGATCTTGCATCACACAATTCATATTTGCATTTCTTATTCTAGCATAATAGAATAGGGCCTTTGTTATATTTCAAACTTTCCTAGTCTTTAACACATCTAAGGCTAGGGTCTTATGCAGAATTTTCTCTATTCAAGGTTTAATTACCCAATTATGGGTTTGACCAAGGAAAATTCCCCATTACACAAACAATTTTAAGTTGTTTTGCATGAATTTTTTGAGATCCCAACTCGAGTTTCCATTAGAAATTTTTATACAAGTGTCAAGATGCAGAACAAAGATTTGAAGTTGCAAAAATTTGAAAGTGTATTGATTCGCCATTAATAGTGAATAAATCCCTCTTGAGATGTAGTTTTGAGTTAGATGCAAATCTTGGTTCCTAGTTGACAACAAACAACTTTTGTGTAGAAAAACCTAGACTTGGGACTGATTCACCCAAGGTGGCGAATGAGTCCCAATTAGCTCAAAATAATTCTTCATTAGTTTTCTAGATTGTTCTCCAGTCTTCTAAAGTTTCCCAGGTGCACACATTCTAAAAAATAGTCTTCTATTTGGTTTAATTTGCATTCTTTTTCATTCTTTTGAGCTATTTGCAAACAACACTATGTTTTCCAACCTTGCATAAATCTTAGATTTTTCACACATAATTATTCATATAGATTAATTAATTGCATTTAGTTCATTCCATTTAGTTCAAATAACATCATACATTGCATAATTTGAGTGAACCTAGCTATAATTTTTGGCCTACCTCTCTCCTTTTAGGTGCAAAACCCTAGAAGAGTTAAAGAGTCTTATGGTGCCAAAAAACTATGATTCATTTTGGTGAACCTACACTTTGAACATTCTATAATTTTGATTTCCATTTCTATTTGCATCTAAGGACTTAAGGACTTCATCATTTTGCATAGTTTTGCACCTTAAGACCTCTTAAACATTGCATTAGTGAAAGAATCCTTTAGGCTTCATTATTGCATCTCATTTCAATAAATCATTCCAACATTTTGCACTTGTAATCTATCTTTGTATTGCAAAAACCTAAAAACATTCAAAAAAGACAAAAAAAATAGAAAAAACTTTAAAAAATTCATCCACTTGGACTCATTCGCCACCTTGGGCAAATCAGTCCCACTACAGTTTCTAAATCAAAATTTCTAGATTTTAGTTTATTGCATTGCATCTTTCTATTTTCTATAGTTACCTTTTTGTTATTGTTTAGTTGTTTCTATTTTCTTAGCATAAATTTTACTTTCTTTCATGACATTTATTGATAGTCTTATATTTTTGTAACTTTCAATTTCATTATTTGTTCCTAGTACTTTTAGACCAGATTCATCGATACATAAAAACACAAAAACTGAAACATCAAACCAACGCTTCAAACAAATGATTCAAGTTAGAAATAACATCTCATCCAAGCCTCTTAGTAGTGATGATGTTGACAACCTAGATGAAGCTCTTCAAGACTTCCTCTGACTCACTTCATCCTCTAATGCTTGCAATGAGAAACCTAAATTTCTTAACAATAAAGCCTCCATCAAACCTTTTGCTTGTGAATACTTTTCTTTGTCAGATGAAGCCCTTCAAGACTTCATCTCACATAATTCATCCACTAAGTTTTTTTTTGACAAACTCATGATAATGAACATTAACACCTCTAATGCTTCTCTTGAACACCTTAAACCAATTGATGATAACTCACCCCTCAAACCTTTTAGTGGTGATGATTTGGACTTGTTAGATGATTCCCTTCAAGATTTCATCTCACTCAAACCACCCTGTAAGGTTTGTTGTGAGAAATTTAAAACAAAGGATGTTAATGTCATTCAACCTCAACTTATTCTTTAACCACCCTCACATAAAATTCATCCCTCTAACCAACCTCAGTACACTCTTTACCCACCTAAAACTAATGTGTTGTAGCAATCAAGTAATGTTACTATTGCTCATACATATAATACTTGAAACAACCTACAACCACCAAAACCAGCCCCACCAACTTTACCTTTACCTAATCCACCTAGTTCTCCTTGCTTCAACCCACACTCAAAGGAGTATGATCTTGTTGAAAAATTAAAGAATACTCCTACCAAGATTTCCCTTTGGGATTTACTTCAAAACTCACCTAATTATCATAGCATTCTTCAAATAGCCTTAAAACAAATTGTAGTTCCTTCTGCTACAACTTTGAATGATGTGGAAGCTCTAGTCTCTAAAGGAAATCAAAATAATATTGATATTACTTTTCATCAACATGAGTTGGACCTCATTTAGAGTTGTGTCAACAAAATAAATCCTTTATGGTAATTGCTCAATTCAATCACATAGGTATCAAATGAACCCTCGTTGATAATTGTTTTCCTCTTAATGTGTGTTATGTGAATCTCCTTGATCGATTGTGTGTTGACAAGTCACAAATAATACCTTATTTTGTATCCATATGAGGATTTGACAATAAAAAAAAGCAACCACTTGGGATAATTAATTTACCTAGATTATGGTTGGGGTGGCTACTTTGCACATTCATATCCATGTCATGCCTTATGATCTTTCATATAATCTTCTTTTAGGTAGACCTTGGATTCGTGAGATGGATGAAGTGCCTTTGACCCTTCATTATATCATGAAATATTTCTATAACAATCATATTTATCAAGTTGAAATAGACCCCAAGCCTGAAAGTTGCTTGCATCTTGAAAAAGGGGTTACAAGTGCTCTAAAAACATTAATCCCAACATCCAACATAGATCCTCTTGAAATTGAACACAACAATGACAAATCGCCATCTAAATTATTTGGTAATGATTGGGGATCCTTAGAATTCACACCTTCATTTATGGGTAAACACTTAATCACACAAAAGAAAGATGTGAAACACGAACAACCAACCATCATGTCTACTCAAAATTCTGAACAATCTTCTCAAACATCTCTCTCTTCTAATTTGGAAGAAAATGAAACATACACAACCAATTTTGATGAGATAGATTATCAATCTCTGTTGAATCCAATAGAAATGGAAATACTTTATGGGAAAGGCTATGAAATTGTGAAACAATTAGGATATATTGGAAAAGGATGTAGAAAACATGAACAAGGAATTTGTGTTCCTATCAAGCCTAATACACAAGATACAAAAACTAGATTGGGATATTCTTTTTCTACAATGAAAAAAGCTACTCAATGACTATCTTTACACATTAACACTATTACATGTCAACTAAAACACTAACTCACAATCTAACATAATGACTTGCATGATATGAACTTACCACTGTCATGGAAGTACGTTGATATTGATGAAACTCTGAAACAAATGTTAGGAGTTTATGATAATGCATCCTCTACTGCCCACTTGAAATGGGTTAATTGTGATACAATCATTACCAATAAAAATGATAACTTGATACCATTGAAGAGTCTCCTGAGTCTGAGGTTCCTAGATCCAATGCACTCCCCTTAGGAGATACAATTGATGTTCCAATGGACATTGATGATAAATTCAAAGTTATTAAGATTGGGAAGTACCTTGATGATGAAGAACAAGAAGACAATACAACTTTACTTCACGATTTTCCTAAGATTTTTGCTTGGAAATATTCTGATATGCCTAGAATTGACCTGAAAATTGTGACACACAACATTGTCCTTGCTAAAAATGCTAAACCTATTCATCAAAAGATATGAAAAATGCATCCTAACATAGCCTTGCATGTTAAATAAAATCTTGAAAAACTTCTTAATGTAGGCTTTATTAGACCTATTGATTATTCTGCTTGGATCTCAAACATTTTCATAGTTGTAAAACCTGATAATTGTATTAGGATATGTATGGATTTTTGCATCTTGAATAATGCTTCCTTAAAAGATGAATTTTCACTTCCTAATATAGACATGATCATGGATTCAACTGCTGGACATGCTTTGTTTTCATTCATGGATGGACTTTCTGGTTATAATAAAATCCTTATTAACCCTCAAAATCAATACAAAACTACATTTGCAACTGTTTGAGGAACATTTTGTTGGGTTTTGATGCCCTTTGGTCTAAAAAATGTCGATGCAACTTATCAATGTGTGATAACATTAATCTTTCAAAATTATATTTAAAAAATTTTGGAAGATTTGTCGATGATATCCTAGCTAAATCTTTAACATGACAAGATAATGTAATTGTTCTTCACAAAATATTTGAGTGAATACTTAAATACAATATGTGATTAAATCCAAAAGAGTCTTTCTTTTTCGTAGATAGTCATAAAATTTTGGGTTTTTTCATATCTCACAGAGGCATTGAGGTGGATATAAATAAAATTGATGCAATCATTAACATGCCACCTCCTAGGAATATTTCCTAGTTGCGCATGTTACAATGTTGAATTCAATCTATTTGTTGTTTCATTGACTTTAGCCAATCACACATTATGCATCTCCTTAAAAAGGGTGTACCCTTTGATTGGGATGAGGATTGTAAATAGGCTTTTGAGAGTTTAAAAGAATACCTTGCAACTCCACCTATCTTATAACTTTTTGTGCGAAGCAAACCCTTTATCTTGTACATCATTTCATCTACCCATGCTCTTGTAGCATTGTTAGCTCAACAAGATGATAATGGAAAAGAACACCCTATTTATTACATCAGTCGAACCTTAATTAATTATGAAACTTGATATTCACCAATTGAAAAACAATGCTTGGCTCTTGTATTCCCTACTAGTAAGTTGTGACATTACTTACTCAATGTTGAAGTACAAGTCATCACAAAATTTGATCCTCTAAAACATCTTTTCAGCAAAGCAGATCTATCTAGATGCTTAGCTAAATGGGTAATGTTGTTAACTAAGTTTGACCTTAGGTTTGTTTCCCAAAAATCAATCAAAGGACAAGCCTTAACCAATCACTTAGCTAATGCTCCTTCCCCCTTTGCTCTACCCAATCATGACTCCTTTCCTAATGATAATGTCTTAACCACTCACATTAATGCATGGGAATTTTATCTCGATGGATCTAAGTGTCGAACAAGTCTCGGTGTTGGAGTGGTATTGCTTCCACTTGATGGAAAACCTTCTCCCTTGTCCTATCGATTAAATTTCCTATGCAAAAATAACACAGCTAAGTATGAGGCATTGATTGTAGGTTTGTGAGCTGCTTTAACAATGCATGTTAAAGATATCAAAATCTTTGGTGATTAGGTATGTGCAAGATCATGATGGGCCAAAAAGTAGTGATATGATGGGTATGTGTAGGGTATGTGGCTGACGACTTTCTCTTACCCAAAATTGATGAAATGAAAAGGGTTTTTAAAGGAGAATCTCAGCTTTCCGCCAATATAAATTATGATTTACTTTGAATTTAATAAATAATTATTATTCATTTTCTATTTGAAGTACGACTAAAGTCCTGATTGATAGGATGATTGAAAAAAATCTATATCTTTCAAATGGTATCACATTTTTTGAACCTAAAACATATGTCACATTCTATTCTTTGCATACTATAGGATTTTTAAAAAAATATTTGAATTTCATGAAGTTTTGACCAAGTTAAGGTGGTCAGACATACGATTTTTTATATATTTTAAAATTTATAATAAAAATTCATAATTAATTATTTACTAGGAAAAAAATTACAAAAAAATATGCATCACATCCAGACATGAGTCCTCTACTTATATCTAAAATATTATAAAAAATATATTATCATTTTATTATGGTTAGGGTGGTCAGACAAATACCTACTTCTTATTTTCTCCCTAAAGTTTAAGTACTACTCCATTAAAATTTAAAATTTTCACCAAATAGATTTTTTTCTTTTTTTAAAAAACCTAGTAGTTTGAAAACTACATTCAATTTGTACAAATTCTATTCTTACATATTTTTGAAATAATGTTGATAACTTATTCAAATTTTTATGTCAAGTTTCCTAACTCTGATTTTTCTAAATTTTTTGCCACTTAAGGGCCTATTTTTTCCATGATGATCCTACATATACCTGATTCACAATTGGATATCAAAAAAATCAGTGGTACATATAAAAAAAACATGACAAGTTATCAAAATACAAGGATCTTATAATGAAACTTCTAGAGAATTTTTAATCATTCACCATTGATAACATGATCCCATAAAAGACAATCAACATGCAGAAGAAATGGGGAGTGTAGCTTCTCTTATATCCCCACATGATCCTTCCATAGATTTCACCTTTTTTATCCATCCCATCATGAAACCTTCGATTGATACTCTGCTAGAAGGCCTTTTGGTAATAAATCAAGATGCCTCATGCGAATGGTATGATACAATATACAACTATTTAAAAGATGGTACCATTCCTAAACCAGCAACAACAAATACTCAAAAATGTTTACACAAACTCACAGCTAAATATGTGATCCTTGTAAATGCATTGTATAGAAGATCTTTCAATGGTCTCTTATTATGATGTCTTAAAGATAATAAAATCCCTTTAGCACTTTAACATGCTCATGTTGGTGCCTGTGGAGGTCATTTTGGAGGTTAATCATTAGTGCAAAAACTTATTTGTTTGGGTTATTATTGGAGACATATGGAGAAGGATTGCTTCACTTACATTAAATGATGTCGTAAATGCCAAGAACATAGCAATTTGATCCATGCTTATGCTCCTAAGCTCTGTGCCCAAGCTCCCATTTGGCCATTTTTAGTGTGGGTGTTGGATCTTATTGGGAATATTTCACCTCCTTCTACTGGACACACGTTTATCATAACTGCAATGGACTATTTCATGAAATGGGTGGAAACTATTCCAATATGTTCTACAAATGTTGAAGCAATTTGTCACTTCATATTGGAGCACATAATTTCTCACTTTGGGCTCCCTTTCATAATCATTTCAGACAATGAAAATCCATTCAAGAATAACGAACTTCAGAAATTTCTTTTCCACACCATATTATCCACAATCCAATGGATAAGATAAAAATACTAATAATATTCTTGAACAAATCCTCAAGAAAACTGTCAACAAGCATCATAAAGATTGGTATACGCAACTATCTTATGCACTTTGGGCTTATAGAACAAATGTTAAATCATCCACTAGAACTATACCTCATAACCTTGTTTATGGCACTGATGCAATCATTCCCTTGGAGTTAGAAATTCCTAAATTGTGAATTTCTCTCCAAGACCTTATTGGTGATGACACCTATAAAAATCAATGATTACACCAACTTGAGATGCTCAATGAACAACACATTAACGCTCTCAAACATATTCAAGCTCACATCAAACAATTTCAATGTAAACACAATCTACACATCATCCCTCGATTTTTTTGTAAAGGAGAACTTGATCTTATTGAAAATCAACGCAATACTAGTGCTGACAATGAAGATAAAGATAAATTCAGCCCTAATTGGTTAGTACCTTACATAGTTGATACCAATTATGGGTATGGTGCTTATGTCTTAACATAGCTTTACAGAACACCCCTTAAGGAACCTATTAATTCCATCCATTTGTGTTGGTATTATCTTTGACCTCTTTGAATAGTATGATTAATAAAGCAATGTTGTTTAAAGTTATTTGATGTAATAACTTTCGCATTGCTTCATTCTTGACAACTAATCTTGTGTTTTTCTTGAACAATAAGGTAATTATTTAAGTTCATTTTATAATTACTTTAGGATTCATACTATTCACCTTCTTGTTATGTCAAGTTAGATTGTTATATGAATTATAGGTGAATTTAATTTAACATATTATTTTCTAAATAACATTGTATCTAAAATAAAACTAAAATATTCTTTAAACTAGATCACATTAATCTTTATTAGATCATGTAGACATTAATTAAATACTTTTATCAAAATTCATTTACTTAATTGCATTGCATTTAACCATTCATATAGAGAGATACATCATCATAACAACAAACATACATGTCTATATATATATATATATATATATATATATATATATATATATATATATATATATATATATATATATATATATATATATATATATATATATATATCTTTATATACATTTCAGTATCATATAAAAAGTTATAAAGGTTTATGAGAACTAGAACCCTCAAGCTTTGGTGCTCATGAGCTGGTCCCTAGATGTTTTGATATGGTCATGTGTGACTGTGACCATGAATTTCCAAATCTAAGTGCGAACTCCAGACCCTACACTTGACCAATGGCCAAAAGCCGCTCCTCTGCCATTTGATCCCTCTCCATTGGTGTCTATGCTAGCTATGCATGCAATCTCTCAACCTCTGTTGAGGTCTATGATGTCCATACTAGACTCTCAACTCAATGAAGTTGTGCCCTCACACTCTCGTATGTTGCCCATAACCTCACAAAATGCCTAAGTGTCTTTGGCTCCTCCTCTACGATCAATGGGGGCATGTAGTCAAGATCCATTTCCTCCTTGTCGATGGATGCAGGAACTATCTCCATGGTAGCCTAATGATAGAACTCTCACCAATCTCTCATTGCTCCTGCAAGATAAACAATGTACACAATCAGTAATATATATATATATAAAGCATAAAATACTAAAGTACATGTAAAAACTCAAATATTATCACCTATGTCTCCATTTGGATGAGGGATGTTAATCTCATCCTCTCTAGGGGGCATGGAGGATGTGCTATCCACTCTCTCACTCTGTGTATCAATGTTTGTTGTAGCTATTGCAAGAGACCTGATCCTGTAAGTGTGTGAGGGCTCTCCATGCTCATACTAATCCTCAATAGCTACCTCATCACCCTCACTTAGGGGTGGATCCTCCTCATAATAATCATCCTCCTCATAATCCTCCTCCTCCTCCTCATTCTCCCCTCCATCCTTGTCCTCATAATTAGGATCAAAATCTAACTATTACTCATCATCAATCACATCTATAAAAATATCCTAGCCTATACTGTACCTCCACTACTCTATCCTTTAGCTCATCTCCCTCATCTGGTGTTGGTCATGCATATGATCACCTCTCCTTGTGTGCATTTGTGTTGCTGACTTCATCAATGCCAAATTTTGGTGGCTTCTCATGATCTAAATCATTAGAATCACTCTCGTGAACATGATCTCTTGTCAATCGAATAGTATCACCTAGCCTCTTAGCACTATACATTAGTTTTCTAATGAAGAGGCATGCCCTCGATGATGTCTACACTTGTCCAAACTATCGCATGAATCACCCATAGTAGAAGGGTCATGCAACATAGTCATGTATCCCAACTAGATACCTATCCATCTGCATCCTCCTCAGTTTTCCTATGTGATCTTCCCACTGTAGAGTGAGTAGATAGGGTCTCCATAAGTTCTCATCCTCCTTTAGCTAGTCAAACCTCACCCTCCAAGAGTGAAAATCCTTATACTACCACAAGTGTTGCAATGGATAGCAAAATTCTCATAGATATCCTGTAGCTATAGCACAAGGGAATCTGACAAGCCTGGTGCACATGATATGCTTGAGGCACCACACCTACAGAAGTGTACAATGCACCATACTATCAATCTCTCAAAATACAAAATGGACAAGATCATAATATAAGTGTACTAAAATGTAGTGGTTCCAAGCATAGACTATCCTCTGCTCATACATCCCTCGTATCAAGTGTAATATTCCTCCATCTAAGTGTGTCACTCATCCAACTAGACAAGAGCCATTATGTGCATCATAATATATCTAACAATCGAAGCTCGTGAATATAGAAGCATGGGAAGCTTGATCCACACTCTAACCCACTCATCATGAACAGGTCCACCTAAGCAATACTACATGTCCCTCTTCTTCTTGCGAAATGAATGACCCCCCCAGAAGTATACCTTCTCTCCCCATATGGTAACTTGGAGAATTTGGTGTACATCCTCAAGTGTGATGGTCATCTCCCTGGTAGGAAGATGAAAGGTACAAGTAACTGTGCATCCCAATGCTTGCACAAGGCCATAAGCATGGCATCATGGTATCTCATAGGTGGCATAAGATATTCCCAATGGATACCCACTGACTATAAATTCTTCATCTCTACTACTGATAGTGTTGGAGCATGATCTCTAAGAAATGTGAGTTGTCTTCCCCCTAGCCACTATTGTGACTAGGCAGGGACATATCAATATCATCACAAAATACTCTAAAATTCATCTAATATCTTCAATTTTCTACAAATTTCATCTTGCAAGTGTGCTAAAGTCAATCTTGTGTGCTTCTTGTGTGCTTTTCTAATGGCCCTAGACACTTTAGAACCCTTTTAGGAAATTTCACAAAGAAATGAGACACTTCGTGAAGAAATGGGACACTTCACGAAGCAATGGAACACTTTGCAAACAAAAGGGACACTCTACGAACAAATGGGACACTTTGTGAGAAAAGGGGACACTTTGCAAAAAAAAAAACCAAGATCATAAATTAACCCATAAATGTATTAAAAATCATTAAATTATTACAAAATCACAAGGAGAAAGTTGTAGAATCGACTCACCTCATAATACAGCTTGTTGTGCACCACCTGCTCACAAAGATCATCCAACCGTGAAGGTGTGTAATCCCGTCTACTTGGCATTTTCTTCTATCACTCATCACTCTCAAGCTACAAGAAGGTAAAATTAATTATATGTGACACATTACTTTATTTTAGTTGTTTTAATCCATTTTCATCTCTTTTACTCTTATGCATTAACATAGGATTATTATATTTTAATAATTCATAAAGTATATTTTCTTTAAATCAACATAATAGGAGCTAGGGTAATTCATTTTCAACACTTTTTGATGTGTTAGAATCATGATTCTACACTCGACATCATCATTCATCTATCATTATGATGCATGGTACTTGGAAATTCCCTACGATATTATATTTCTTATTCAAAATGGCTAGATTGCTACCTTGATTCCACCTCCATAAAGCAAGTAAAATCAAGGGGGGGCATACATCAACCCTTGAATTAGATCCCTAAGAGTTAGATAAAATGTTTTTTGGACAATTAATAGATGTGTGTTGCAGAATGTGGTTCCTAATGTTGTGGTTGTGTAGAGAACTACACTGGGGTATTTTTTCTCCTCTCCTTTGAATGAGTATCCTTTTATGTAATAAAGTGCATCATTTAAAGTCCTTTAGCTTACATATGCACATAGAGTCATATGGGCACTAAAGTGGGCACTATATGTGCCATAGAAAATTGGACCCTCTTGAGAAAAGAGACAATTCCATGCATAATTAGACCCACTTTCAAGTCCCCTCACATCATTTATCCTTCTAAACAACATTTCTAGTCCCATAAGACCCATTATTTTTTATCTATAGGTTTGTTTTACCTAAGAAATTGCCTAAAACCTAGCAAACAACACTTAATTCTTTCATATCTCGAAAACTCACCTTCAAAAATCAGTAGTGGGACCCATTCGCCACCTTGGGAGAACGAGTCCTATCTAGTGGGACCCATTCTCCAAGGGTGGAAAATGAGTCCCTTTTGAGGGAAAATTCAAATTTGAGTGGGAATTTAATTAATTCAAGTTAAATTTCTAGTGAATGTCAGCCTCTTAAGTCTAAATAACAAGAAAATTAGGTGTTTTTGCCTATAAATAATCATTTTAAATCATTTCACACATCTTTTAGTCATTTCAAAAAAGAAATTTCTAAAGTCAAGGACCTTCTACAACAAGTCTCATTAGCAAAATTTGAAGTTTTAGGGCAGCAAACTAGGATTTTGTAGGTCTTGAAGCTCACTCTTTATATCATGGTTCAACATTGCAAAGGGTTGATGATGGATGCCTATGGTGAATCATGAATAAATTTAGGTTGAGGAGATGCAACTAGCCATAAAATCACACCTAAAGACTTAGTTTCAAAGTGATTACATCTTCCATTTGCACTCAATCTTCAGATCAAGGTTTACATTTTTCCTACTTTTCATTTACATGTCATTTTATTTCCATTTTTAATGTGTTGTAGGGTTTCTAGGATTGAGATCTTACATCACACAAATCATATTTGCATTTCTTATTCTAGCACAATAGAATAGGGCTTTTGTTATATTTAAGACTTTCCAATTCTTTAACACATCTAAGGCTAGGATTTTATGCAAAATTTTCTCTATTCAAGGTTTAATTACCCAATTAGGGGTTTGACCAAGGATAACCCCCCATTACACAAAGAATATTAAGCTATTTTGTAGGAATTTTTTGAGATCCTAACTCAAGTTTCTATCAAAAATTATTTTACAAGTGTCAAGGTCCAGAATAAAGATTTAAAGTTGTAAAAATTTGAAAGTGGACTGATTCACCGTACATGGTGAATGAGTCCCTCCTAAGATGCAATTTTGACTTAGATGCAGATCCTGGTTCCTGGTTGATAGAAAATAATTTTTGTGCAGAAAAACCCAAACCAGGGACTGATTCACCTAGGGTGGCAAATGAGTCCTAGTCAACTCAAAATCACTCTTCATTAGTTTTCCAAATTTTTCTCTAGTCTTCCTCAGTTTCCCAAGTGCACACATTCTAAAAAACAGTATTCTATTTGGTTTAATTTTCATTCTTGTTCATTCTTTTAAGTTATTTGCAAAAAACACTGTGTTTTCCAACATTGCATAAATCTTAGGTTTTGTGCACATAATCATTCATATAGATCAGTTAATTGCATTTATTTCATTCCATTTAGTTCAAATAACATCATACATTGCATAATTTGAGTGAACCTAGATAGCATTTTTGGCCTACCTCTCTCCTTTTAGGTGCAAAACCCTAGAAGATTAGAGAGTCTTGTGGTGCCAAAAATCTATGATTCATCTAGTTAATACAAAAATAAAATATTTCATCCCTAGTTCTATGTGTCTCCATTTTTCTTTTTCCTGTTTATTTCGCATTTTGGGTATTTCTAGTTTGACTTGGAAATAAAGCAACAATCTCTGTGCATTTCATTTTATTTGAAATTTCTCACACATAATAGTGATTTTAGTGTCATTATGTGGGAATTTGAGGCATTTATGGTAGGTGGATGGAATATCCCTCATAGCATGCATCCAAGGATGGCCAAGGAGAAGATTATATAATGCAAATACAGTTCCAAGACATGAAATATTATATCTTGCATTGTTGGGCCAACTCTTATAGGGAGTGAAATTACCCCTTCAAATGAACACTCAACATCATCATAAGCTTTGATAGTGATTTTCTTTATTCATCCTATAGAATTCTCAAAGTATCCCAATATTTCACCAATTTTAGAGAGAAAATATTCAAACCTACTCCATCGTCTACTAGGACTCGTCTGATCATACACTTATTAACATGGACTTCAAGGTGTAGGGGGTCATTATGATCAAATTTTGGTGCGGAAAAGTCTTGCTCGAAGAAGCTGACATGGTGTGGCATAGCTAGGTATCCGACCATGTCCTGAAATGCATTGACATCTAGGTTGACCAAGACAAATGCTTCTTGCAATGATTTTTCAAGGATATAGCTCTATGTTGTGGGGATGTGTGAAGGAGCTCCAAGATAGAAATTTGCATGGGGTTTTTTCCAAACTGAACGAGGAGATTATACTAACTCTTTGGTTGTGAATTAGATGGAGGTCCTAGTATAGTTATCTTGGTTTTGTGGGTAGCAACAACACAATTTGAGTTTCTCTTGTTTATAGTGATGGTAGCAATGTGATCATCAAAGGGTCTTATGTTAAGAATAATGGGGCATTATTGTTGTGGTTCCTTGAACTGAAGGCTTTCCCTTTGTCATGATTTTGCAAGGGAGTCTTGAATTTGGTATGATAAAAATTGGTTTTTCCTTGTGAATCTCCTACCGATATGGTTCCATTTTAAATGAGATCTTGAATAATGTTCTTGAGTTTCCAACATCTATTTGTTTTGTGTCCTTTTCCATGATGGTATTCATAGTCTTCATCTTCTTTCCACCAATTAGGTTTGATTAAGGTAGGTTCATAATTCTGGGTGTCCAAAAGTGAGATGATACTAGATTGCAAATTTTTTTTGAGAATTGATTCAATGGGTTCACCTAATTGTGTTTATGTTCTTTTGGTGCACAAAGCTCCTCTTCATTGTTGATTTTTTTGGACAACATTCAACATTTGATTTTGAATTTAGATCTATGTATTTGGTATAGTTGGAGTATTTGATGGGGAGTTGAATGGTTGGACCTTTGGTTATCAGTTTGGCATCAACAACTCCATCATTTGTGAAATTTTTATTTCAAGGCCAATATTTTATTATTTCATTGTTGGATTTTGAATTTTCTTTGTTTACTTTGACTAGTCCTTTACCGATAAGACCTTTCTCAATAAGAACACCTTTCTCAAGGATTTCTTCCAAGGTTGTACAACATTGGATTTGAATTCGACTCATTAGTTCTCCATTGATATTTTCCACAAACATGGTGACCAATTGTTTTTAGGGAATGTGAGAAGGAAATTTGTTGAACAAACGTAGACAACTTTGGTAGAACGAGGTGAGTGATTCCCCTTCTTGTTTGGTTGTGCTCAATGTTGCAAGGGTGACATCATTTTTAATGTTGAAGGAAAAACAATTGATGAATTTGTTGGCTAGTTCTCCCCATATTCTAATTCCTAGAGGAAGGTATGCAAACCAATTGAGAGTTGGTCATGTAATGCTTCACGAGAATTGTCTCATCAAATAGGTTGGGTTATATGAGACTTCCATGCATGATGTGTTGAATTCTTTAATGTTCTCTATCAGATCCCTTGTCCCCTTGTACTTAGGTAAAGGTGGTGTTGTGAAATGAGGGAGAAAGGGTGGCATGCATAAATTTTGATCAAATGGAAAGGGGAAAAATTCCTCCATGAAATAAGTCTTCTTGTTAGTCCCCAATTGCATGTTTTTCATTTGTTGTTATATCTTCTACACTGGTTGTTTTAAGAAGTCTATAAGAGATGGTGTTGCACTATTTTTATTTGGCATCATGATGTTGGTATTAAGTTATGTTGGATTTGAGTTAGGATTGATTCCTTGTGATGTGATACCTTGGTTGCCATATTGATTTATATTGGTTTGATTTGGAATCAAATTTGCATTTAGGTTTGTTCCAAAGGTCATGTTTGCATGTGGTATGGTTTTTTGGAATTGAGGTGTAGACCCTTGATTTGTGCTTTGGTTTTGAAAATTAGGTCCTTGATTTGCAAATGAAGATGTAGGTCCTTGATTGATGTTTTGTGATGATGGAATGGTCCCTTGATTGGTATTTTGAAATGAAGATGTAGGCCCTTGATTGATATTTTGGATTGATGGAATGGTTCCTTGGTTAGAATTTTGGAAAGATGGAAGGGACCCTTGATTCACATTTTGGAGTGATGGGATAGATCCTTGATTACTATTTTGTTTTGGGATTTTTCATGAGATAATGTGAACCCTTCAAGGTTGACTTGATGAACCTGTGTACTTTGAAATTGAAATAAGGATCCTAGATTTTTTTTTTGAAGAGTAGGAATAGGACCTTGGTTTTCATTTTGAGTCAAAGGCGTAGGACCTTGTGAAGTGGAACCTTGATGTGTGTTCTGAAAAAGGAGCTTTGTAAAGGTCTTACCCATAGAATTGGAGGAACTTCCAAGTGTGAAACTTTGTCCTTGTGTAGTGGTATGGGTTATCTTGTTTCCAAATGTTGGCATGCTTGGGGTATGTGTGGTAGTGGTACTCATGTGTGAATTTTTTCCAAGGGGTATGTTTGATGTTTGTTGTGATGAAGGCATGCTAAGAGAAAATGGATTTTTAGTTTCCTCTTCTACAAGGGTTGATACATCAAAGCCTTGAGGTATCTTGGTACCCTTTTTAGCTAGTGCATAGAAAATATTGTTAGGATTATAAAATGTGGCTTTGTATCTAGTAAATGTGGTTTAGGTAGATGATTATGGTTTTCTAGTTCTTAGTCACGGTTCATAGTAACAATTGTGGTTTTCTAGAATGTTTCTTTGATAGTTTTGGTATTTTTGAAATGATTTTGATCTGGATTTTGATTTTTTTTGATGAAATATGATTGGAAAACACACAATACAGTATCAAGCAATTTTTTTTCTCTAGTTTCATGTGAAAATGTTTGATTTTAAGAAGACAAGCGTGAATGCTATGGTTGGTAAGGAAAATATTCATTGTGTTCCCACTTGAATTTATCTAGTCACGCTTATTTAGATCGGATAGCCTAGGAACTTGGTAGCACTATATCCCCCTTACTCGACACTCACATCTCAGGCATTACCAAGTTTTGAATTTCCCAAAGAGGAATTTTCTATCTCTATAAACAACCATGAAGATGTGGGATGGCTTCAAAGGTTTGACTTCCTATGCCAACAAATATAAGGATTTTAGCTACTACAAACTAGAGGTGTCTAGTAAGGGCATCCAATTTGGGTGGTGCAATGATAAACTCCTTAAAAAGGTCTCCCAACCCTTAGAATAAGGGCTTTTCACTTTATAAAGATACTAGGGGAGAGCTATCAAGCACCAGTTCCCATTGATTGTAAACTTTCCTTGCAATCACAAATTTGTGTAGTGGTTCGGAAGGACTTGTCTTTAGCCCATTACTGCTTGGGGAATTCCCTTAGGGTGAGGAATTTTTCCCACCAAGGAAAGCTCTCTAATGGGTGAACACAAAAATAGATGGGCTTGGCTTTTTGATCATTGAGTTTGCACAAGGTGAGAGCATAATACCTACCATCCTTCAAACACTAAAATAGTGATTCATTACCTTCTAGTTAAATATACGTTCGAGAAGACAATTGTTCTTTTTAAAGCACCAATGGAAATTTTGTCTAATCTAAAGAAGAAAAAGATTGTGGTTTCAAAAAAAGGCCTTGGAAACATCAAAACCTACAAAGCAATGTATTAGTAGTCTCACAAAGATATCTCAGGCCAACAAAAAGCTACAAATACCTTATTAGCACAAAAGGTTAGAAACCAAAAATCTAAAACGAAAAACTAAACTAGATTAGAAGATAAAGAGACTAAATTGAATTGAAAAAAAAAATCTAAGGCAACTAAACTAAGAGCTCGATTTTTTTGTTGCTTCAAAAGAAGCAGTTTTGGGAGCTTTGTGCTCTAAAGACACCCATGGTAAATAGACAATTAGCAACTAGAGAACACTATTCTACTTGCAAAACCCAAAATAAAAACTAAAAATGCACCAAAACTAAATTTTTATACCAAGAAAACAAATGCATCATTTTGTGTAATGATTGTGTCACTGCATCACATCACATGATCTAGCAATTGCATCACACTTTCAAATTCAAATTTCCCTAGCCATCATGCCTCTAGTAGATATTTCACTTCTCCTAAAATGTGTTGTGTTTATCAAATGTGTCACTGCATTTAACAGTTTTATCATTTCATACCTAAAATCTACAAAAACAAGCAAACTCCTGTATGAAAAAATTGCAAAACTAGTGTTCATGTTGCGTTCACCAATGTAAGATGGGGGAAAGTATCCTAGCCTAGATAAAGTGACAGCCAAACACTTCTAAGCTATTAACCTCATCCAAACAAGAGAAAACAATGAAAGCATAAGGAAAATACAATCAATAAATAAAAACACTACCCATGCTTGAACTTGAATCGCTTCCCTTGTCTCTCCTATTTCTCCTTTTGTAATCATTTCCCTCAGATTTGAAGTTGTATTTGTGCAATAACCTACAAATTTTAAATAGAAAATTGGAGATAAATGGAGCTGTTAACTTGAAAATGGGAGAGAAAGGTTACTTTTATAGAAAACCATTCAAATGAATGGCCAAGATTGATCCTCTAGAAAGATTCCAAGATCAATTGACAAGGATTGATGAGAGTGAGGTTACAAAACAAATGGTCAAGATCAAACTTCTAGAAAGATGCCAAGATCAACGGTCAAGAATTGATGCACCAAAAAAGAGGTGGGAAATGAAGGCTATGACACCTGGCGACTATGAAAAAAAAAAGGCCATGACAGAGATTAATGAGCAAGGTATATTTGACCAAAAGAGAGGCATAAATAATTTATTCAAATTATTTATTCAAGAAAAAGGGAAAATGGAGGAAATGGACAAGTGGAGGATAAATAATTCATTTGAATTATTTAATTGAGGAAAAAGAAAAAAAATAGCATTTTTAAATTAAACCAATTTTCAAAATCAATTTAATTAAATGGGGAGAGATGGAAATTAGGCATCAAATAATTAATTTGAATTGATTATTTAATGGGGAGAGGAATGACACATAATTGAATAATTTTTTCAATTATTTAATTATAGGAGAATGAAATGGTCAGTTGCATAGACAAATAATTATTATTATTATCTAACTATAGGTGAACAATAAAAGATAAATATTTAAATAAATAATTATTTATTTAATTATTGAAGGGAATGTTAGCGACAAAATTAATTTATTTTAATTGATCAGGATAGAAAGGGAGTGTTAGCTAGCAAAAGAGCCCCTATGGGACCCATTCACCTAGGATGGCGAGTGAGTCCCATTTGAGCTATTTTCAAGGTTTAAGCGGGAAAAATTAGGTTTTGAGTTTAATTTTCTTCAATGTCGGCCTTTGGGATTAAATTAATAAGAATTTGAGTGGATTTACTATATAAAAAAACTTATAATCATTATTTCATTCATTCATTAAATCCATCCCAAGTCAAGCAAGCTAGGGTTAGGTCATTTAGAGAGAATTCAATATCATGTCTAAGGCATTCAAGGGCAGATTCTTCATCCATTACTGCAACAACTCAAGATCTATCATAATGGAAAGTTTCTAATTCAATTAAATCTCATGTTCATACTTCATCATTTTGGTTTAATTACTTAAAAGGGTTTTGACTAAGGAAAACCCCTATTCTCTATCAATCAACATTTCTCTCTCTCGCTTTATGTGATTGCAGATCTAGGTATTTTGAAGGCTTGGAAATCATTGAAAATAGGTTACAAAGTTGGAGTCATTTCCCTATTGGAAAGGTCAAAATATTCACAAAAAGTCACTTATAGTGCCGAAAATCAAGGTTTCAGATCTAGACACCTGGAGGAACAGAAAGAGCAGACCGAGAGCTACAGATTCAAATTTTGAGTTTTTAGAAAATTCAAAGTGGACTCATTCACCATTAGTGGTGAATGAGTCCCATTGTACCTATTTTTTAGAATTTTTTATAGATTCAGATACCCATTTTCCCAAAATAGGCTTTGGTATAGTTTTCCATATCTAGGACTAATTCTCCCAAAATGATGAATGAGTCCTAGTAGGTCAAACTTTTAGAATCAACAACATTCCCAGTCTTCATTCTAGCCTTTATAAGTTTCCAGGTGCACATTTTCTATTTTACTTTCCTATTCTATTTTACTTGCATTTCTATTCATCTTTCTAGGTCTTTTTACATATATCACATTGTGTTTTCAAACATCTTGCATTTTCCAAGCTTACACTTGGTGGTGAACCCTTTTTTTATGTTTTCAGCCTCTAAGACAATCCCCTTTGATATATTTCAATCTCCTTTGCATTGTAATCTCAAGGTTTTGTTCTTGAGTGAGCCATTAAGATTTTTGGTACCTCTCTCCTTTTAGGTGCAAAGCCCTAAAAGTGTAAGAGAGCCCCCATATCTCTAAAAATCTTTGGTTCACTATCAATGTTCAAAAGGACATTATGAAATGGCTCTTTGGGTAGCTAGTTACTACTAAAGAGAGGATACAAATCCTGGTGGGCATGGTGTTGGAATGGTCAGCTATGTGGCCTAGGGAGGTGGAGAAAAAAATGCATTGGGACATGATTACCTCCTTTGTCAGGTCCTTTGAGAGGTACGAAAGGTGGGAGAAAGAGTTGGACGATCTTCAAGGAATTTTTGGGTCTAAAAGATAAAAAGAGATTGTTGGTTGAAATTGATGCCATTCACCAAAACTAGGAGAAGACCATGTAGTTCCTAAGGGCTATCACTGATTAAAACAAAGATACTATGAAGAATACAACCCTCACTCTCTAGGTTTTTTTAGGACAAGATAAGGAAGAGCCAAGGGAAGTGGCTAGCAGAAGGGGTGGACAATGGTCAAGTGCAGAAGAAGGATGATGATGCAACCATAGTAGGAGGGTCCTCAAAGAGAACAATCTGGACCATCCAGCAAGAGTAACACAACGGAAGCAACACATGATATGGAGGAAAATTTAGATGCAAATATTCTTATTAATAGAAATCTCAATTGTATTCAGTCAACAACATCTGAGCTTACAGACTCGGCTCACAGGCTTGATATAACATGTCCAATATTACAACATTCCCATATTGTCCTACATGTGAGTTGAACTCTTACAATTTGGATCAATCTTCATCTACCTGATCAACTACTAAATCAACTGCCCATCCTAATGATCAATTACAAGCTTTATACTATATCTGTGATTTTGGAAACATCTTTGTTGCCAAAGATCATCACATTATCCAAGGAAAAAAATGTACTGTGTGCATGAATAGGTCAACCTCAACTTTGAATTACTCTACCAACAGGTGCATAGAGTGAAGTTTGGACCTATAAGGAAGGTCGAGAACACTCCATAGAACACTTAGAATCACATTGTTAAGATCCACAAGTCACAGGGATGATTCACGAATGATCAAATTAACTGTTAGGTTTGAAAACTATTCCAATGTCGGTTCAAGAAACTGCCATGAAATTCTAGAATCTATAACTTGCCAAAAAAAGATCCAATCAAGCCCAAATCTTGGAATAAGGAAAATGAACATGCCCATAATGTACACAAAGATCCACAAGACCTAGCGAGCAAAGATGACAAGTCCACCAACATGAACTAAGAAGGAACAAAATAAGAACAAAATTGAAAGAAAATATTTTTTGTTGATGAAAGATTTCCAAGAACCAAGGATGCTCCTACATCAAACATTTGGGGTTCATGAAAAGTGAGTCTCTAACTTTTTTGGGATGAAAGTAAAACCAATTCAGTCTACCTCAGCCTTAGAAATCCAAGAAGAATCCTCAACTCGTTTGTCTTTCCATTTCACTAGATATTCTTTGTACTATCTCTCACGAGTCTTCCTCCCATCTCTGACATCCAAAATCTCTTCAATCTCATCTGACTGTTGCTTAGCAAACTGGTTTCCTAATCTTACTTCACTATCTTCTCTAAATTTTGCTTCATGGTACTAGTGTAGGTCTGCAATGTTGAATATAGGTGATATACCCATGCCATCTGGTAACTCTACTTCATATGCATTTCTTGAATCAAATTTCCTCAAAATCCTACAGGGCCCAAACTTCCTCATCTTCAAATTACTATATGTCCCAACTGGAAATCTCTCCTTTCACAAAGACACCATCACCTCATCTCCAACTTTGAACTCCTTGTATCTCCTCTTTTCATCTTATTTCTCCTTATACTTCATGTTCACATCTTCTAACCATTGTTTCACTTGAGTAGGCACTTTCTTCATATGTTATACAAATTCCTCTACTTTTGCACTCCATTTACCTTCCATACTGATATCTCTCAATTCAGATATACCCCTACGATGAACTCCAGTAAAAATTTCAAAAGGCGTCTTTCCTACACTCCTGTTTACTAAATTATTGTAAGAAAATTCTACTTGTGCAAGGACTAAATCCCAACTTCTAGTTTTCTCTCCAACCAAAAATCTCAAAAAATTCCCTAAACTCTTGTTTACTAACTTTGTTTGTCCATCAATCTGTGGGTGAAATGTAGAACTAAACTTCAATTTTTTCTTCAGCTTCTTCCAAAGTGTCTTCCAAAAGTAACCAAAAAATTTTGTATCCATGTCTGAGACTATACTCCTAGGTAATCCATGCAATCTGAACACTTCTCTAAAAAAAAGTCATCTACATGTACTACATCTACTATCTTCTTACAAGGTGTGAAATGTGCCATTTTAGAAAATCTATCTACCACCACAAACATAGAATCATTACCTCTTTGTGTCTTTGGAAAACCAAGTATGAAATCCATACCGATATCCTCCCAAGGTCTCTCTAGAACTTTGAAAGGCTTATACAATCCAACATTTTGACTACTCCCTTTTGCAACTTGACAAACTCTGCAGAAATTTCATAACATCGCTATGAATCTGCAGCCAAAAGTAATTCTTGCTTACCAATGCTATAGTCTTATCAATTCCAAAGTTTCCTGATATTCCTCCACTATGCTTCTCCTTCACTAGGTTATCCCTCATTGAACTTTGGGGTATACACAATTGATTTCCTCTAAACAACATATCCTCTTGAATGAAACAATCCAACCACTAACTTCTATCCTCTGAAACTAGTTCTTTGCAATCTCTCCAAGGTTCTACAAAATATGGGTCTTCCTCATACAATTTCTTCAATTCATCAAAGCCTAATACCTCAAATCTCATCTCTATTAGTAAATTCCTTCTCCTACTCAAAGCATCAACAACACTATTTGACTTTCCACCCCTATGCTTCAAAACAAAAGTATAACTCTGTAGGAACTCCACCCATCTCATGTGTCTTTGATTCAACTTACCTTGACTCTTCAAATATTGCAATGCTCGATGATCCGTAAACAAAACAAACTCCTAAGGCAACAAATAATGTCTCCAATTCTTCAAGGCTTGAACTATGGCATAAAATTCCTGATCATACACTAAATATCTTCTCCTAGCATCATTCAAATTTTTACTAAAGTAAGCTACTAGTCTCCCTTCTTGAATTAACACTACTCTAATTGCACTTCCACTTGCATCAAAGTCTACTTGAAATACCTTACTAAAATATGGTAAAGCCAACATAGGCTACTTTTTCACCCTCTACTTCAACAACTCAAAACTTTGGTCTGCTATAGACATCCATCTAAAATCCTTCCTATCTCCTCTCATTGTTTCTATCATAGGAAATCGAATAGAAATGAAATTCCTAATGAACTTTCAGTAGAAACTTGCCAATCCATGAAATTATCTTGCCTCTCCAATACTATCTGGTGTAGGCCACTCAACAATTTCTTTCACCTTCTCAGGATCCATCTTCAATCCCTTCATAGAGATCACAAATCCCAAATATACCAACTCCTCCTTCATGAAACTACACTTCCTAAGGTTTATCAGTAACTGCTCTTCTCTCAACCTCTGCAAAACTTGTCTAATATGCAACAAATTTTATTCTCTACTCTTACTAAAAATCAAGATTTCATCGAAGTAAACAATCACAAAATTACCCAAGAACTTCTTCAATACCTCATTCATCAACCTCATGAAAGTACTTCGTACATTTTTCAACCCAAAAGGCATCACCAACCACTCATGCAATCCTTCATTTTTCTTAAATGTTGTTTTCCACTCATCCCCTTCTCTAATTTTGATCTGATGATATCCACTCTTCAAATCTATCTTGGTAAAATATTTAGCTCCACTCAAGCAATCCATGATGTCATCCATCCAGGGCAAAGGGAATCTATAATTCACCATGATCTTTTTATGGCTCTAGAATCTATACACATCCTCCATTCTCCATCCTTCTTAGGTGCTAGCACAGTAGGTATTGTACAGGGACTTAAGCTTTCTTTGATTAAACCCTTCTTCAATATTTCTTGCACCTGTATATTCAACTTTTCATTCTCTTTCAGTGTCATCCAGTGTGCTACTTTTTTAGGAAAACTATATCTAGGAATCAGATCCATGCAATGACTAATACTCCTCATAGGTGGTAATCCATCGGGTACATTATCTAAAATGATATCTTCATACTCTGTCAGCAACTCCTTTATTTGTTTTTATTGTTCTTCTACATGCTTCAAATCTTCAGTCTTCTTAGGTACCAAGGTATAGCATATGTTCTCATGTCTCAACCCATCTAGGAATCTCCTTCCATAAACCAAACAAACTATAGTACTCATACAAACCTCAATTGTAGGGACATCTTCCAATGGAAACAAAATTTTCTTCATCCCATTAGCAACAATAGTATATATATTCTTCTTTCCATCATGAATATCCTATCTATCATACTGCCAAAGCCTTCCCAAAAAAACATGGCATACATCCATAGGCATAATATCACACAAAACTTCATCATGATAATTTCCTATCTTCAATTTCACCAAACATTGTTCACTTACCACTATCTTATGCTCATCCTAGATCCAAGTTATCTGATAAAGCTTTGGGTGTTTCAACCTTTCCAACCCCAATTTAGTCACCATCTCTCTAGAAACCAGGTTCTTAGAACTTCCATTGTCAACAATCACTTTGCAACATTTACTAGCTACCTTGCATCTAGTTCGAAACAAATTCTTTCTCTACAATGGTTCCTTTTCTACTTCACTTTGTAACAATACCCTTCTATTCACCAACACTTCTCCATCTTCCAATTTATTAGATGATCTATCATGATCTTCCTTAGAAAAGGCTATTCTCCTATTGTTCTCTATCTTTTTGCTTGTCTCTCCCTGTTTACATTCAAATGCTCTATGTCCTTCACCACCTCATTTAAAGCAAGTTCCCCTGAATACTCTTTTCTCCTTATCATCCTTTCTATAACCTTCATTTTGGTAACCACCATATCCTCCTCTTTTGTAAGAGTTTTTATCACCTCTATGATATGAATTATCATTCTTACTAACCTCCTTATTGTTATTATGATCCGCAAAAGAGCCTCTTCCTCCTCCAATAAAATTTCTTCCTCTCTAAAATCTTTCACCTCTTCCTCTTTGTCTCTGCTCATGTATTTTCTTCAAATTCTCTTCTACCATTAGGGTACCATATCCTCCTCCTCTGTAAGAGTTTCCATATCCTCCTCGTTTGCACAACGACGTTGGTCTGCTAGTGGTGGAGTTCCCTATAGACACAAAAATAGAGAAAGAAAAAGCATGAAATTTGATGGAAAAACGTGATTTAAAATTTTGGTCTGCCCTCCTTCTAGTGCCAAATGTATGAACCAAGATCCCAGCACTTGTAAAACACAAAAAAAACACACATTAGAAGATTGAAATGAAAGTTAAAATATAATTTCCCCATGAAATCCATTTGCAAAGCTTAAAATAGGAAATGAGATGAAGAACGTGCAATATGAAAACAATAGAAGAGATTGAATCCTAATTAAATAAGAAAACTATTGATCCCATGGGGGAATTGGTGCCAATTTGATGTGAAAATTGTCCCTTTCCCAACTCCAATGATGCAATGTTGATTGGTGATGAAGAGTGATCCACTTTGTTGAAGATTCAATGAAGCTCCATGATGAAAAAACTGCATAACCTAGCTATAAACTTGATAAAATAGATGAAAATGCTAATGCTTGAGGATGGATTTGAGTAGTAAGTTTTCTCAAATTTTGGATGATAAAAATGAAGGATAACCTCTCTATTTATAGAAGAAATTGAAGAGAGAAGAGGAAAAAGGGATGAATGTGGGATAAAAGCCCAGCCAATAGGAAGAAGCCACTTGTCATCATGTGAGTGGACAAGGGTTGAGCACATTTTCATCAATGTGCAAGTTTGAATTTTGAATTTGATGAAATGACATGTTTAGGGGGGATGTAAGAAGAGTTAAATTCCACTTGGCTCAATGCACAAGGACATGTAAGAGATATTGAATGCCTTGTTGGAAGGGAAAATCCCTTTTGGGGGGAGATTTCAAATTTGGAGAATATTCCATCTTGATGCCTTTTTGAATGACAAAGGAAGATTTAATAAATCAAATAAATTGATTTATTGTGCAAGTTTCAAAATCTAGAGGATTTGATGGATTAAGATTAGTATTAAATAGGATTTGATTAATTTAAAAGGAGATTAGTTGATTTGACAATTTGATTTAGATTTTAGGATTTAAATAAATCAAAGAGAGATGAATAATGATTTAGATTTAATTAAATAAAGATTTTGATTTATTTAATTAAAGAGGGATGATGTTGGATTAAATTAAATAAAGATTGATTTAATTTAATAAAGTGACTTTAGAGATTAATTAAATAAAATTGATTTATTTAAATAAAGGGGGACTATAGGATTAATTAAATAAAATGATTCATTTAATTAAAGAAGATGATGACTTGATCAAATGAAGTTGATTTATTTAATTAATAGAGGAAATATGATTAATTTAATTAAATAAATATTATATAATTAAATGGTTAGTAAAGAAGTTATTTAGGCAAAACTAATGTTAGTAGATCATTATCGAGTGTGTGATATCAATTAGTATGATTTTTGTGGATACAACTTCATTCTGGTAACCACCATATCCTCCTCTTTTGTACGAGTTTCCATCACCTCTATGATATGAATTATCATTCTTACTAACCTCCTTATCCTTATTTTTATCTACAAAATAGCCTCTTCCTCCTCTAGTAAAAGTTCTTCCTCTCTAAAATATTCCACCTCTTCCTCTTTGTCTCTACTCATGCCTTTTATTCAACTTCTCTTTTGTCCTTAGGGCACACTAATATGCCTCTTCCACACTTACCAACTTGATAAAACTAACCTCATCCTATATAGATGACCTCAAGCCATTCACATATCTGGCTACTTGCTCAATCTCATCCTTTGAATGTCTAGATCTAATATTCAACTTATAGAACTCCTCAATATACTATATCACACTTGAATCTTTCTGCTTCAGATTTTGCAACTTTCAAAACAAACTGATTTGATAATCTGAAGGCATGAACTTTTTCTTCAACTTATTCACCATCTAATCCCATGATTTGATCTTCCCTTTTCCTCTTCTTTTCCTATCTGTCTAAAAATGTTCCCACCAAAGGGATGCATGTCATCTCAACTTTGTACAAGAAAACTTCGCCTTCTTATCTTCAGTGGTACCTTCAAATTCAAAATATTTTTCCATCTATGTAATTGAATCAAGAAATTCTTTTGAATCCAACTTACCCTTATAATCTAGTGGATTGAAATCTAGTTTTGCATTCACTCTGGTTAGGGCTCTTATGAAATTCTCTTCTCTCTAATCAAGACCAAGTTTTTCTTCTCTTCCTCTTTCCTCCTATACTTCTACCTCTTCATCACTCACATCATCAACTAGTCAACATCTTCTCTAGGCCATTTCAACTGCATCTAATCTAGTATCAATTCCTCTCAACATCTCCATTAAAGCAAGATTTTCATTTCCACACGGTCCATTTCATGCCTCTACAATTGTAGGTCAAATCCTCAATTAACCACCCTAAAAAAAATCTTCAACAGGACTTCACAAACTCTAACAATCTCACAAAGAATGAATCTCTCTTTGATACCAATCTAATGTAGCCATTGTAGGAGGGTCCTCAAAGAGAACAATTCAGACCATGCAGTAAGAGTAACACAATGAAAGAAACACAAGATATGGAGGAAAATGCAGATCACAATTACATTCAATTGAGAACATGCGGGCTTACAAATTCGGCTCATAGGCCTGATATAACATGTCTAATATTAAAAAATTCTAATATGATCCTACATGCAAGCTAAACTCTTACAATTCAGATCAATCTTCATCGACCCAATCAACTACTAACTCAACTACCCATCCTAATGATTGATTACAAGCTTTATACTATATCCATGATCTTGGAAATAGTTGTGTTGGCCAAAGATCATCACATTATCCAAGGAACAAAAAATGTACCATGTGCATGAATAGGACGGCCTCAAATTTGAATTACTCTACCAACAATTGCATAGAATGAAGTGTGGACCTATAAGGAAGGTCAAGAACACTCCACAGAACACTTAGAATCACACCATCAATATCCACAAGTCATGAGGATGATCCACGAATGATCAAATTAACTATTAGGCTTGAAAACTATTCCAGTGCTAGTTCAAGAAACTGCCATGAAATTTTGGAAGTGATAACTTGCTAGAAAAAGATCCAATCACGCCCAAATCTTGGAATAAGGAACATTCTCATGATGTACAAAAAGATTTGTACGACCTAGTGAGAAAAGATGAATGTATACACCTAAAAACGGTCATAATATTTAATTAATTAAATACAACCTATTTGATTAATGCTTCAACTACATATAAATATGTTCTTACTTTATTTCTATTATTCACTTTCCTTTTAATTCTTCTAATTTGCATTCTTCGAAATAATTAAATAAACAAAATACCCTAAACGTGTTTATTTAATTAACCTTCCTTAATCCTGATTAAGAATTAGAGCACATTTCTACAATTTTTTTGTGTGCCACCTCATAAAGGTCACATGAAAATAAATAAGCCTAATTATTAATTAGAATTATCTTCACACACTTCCATCAATGAGAAAAGGCACATGGCTTTATTCCCCCACACTTCCAAAAAATTTGGAGCACATGGGTGTTTTTTTCACACACTTGGAATCCCATACATTTGGCATGCTTCCAATAGGTCAAACGATTCTCTTCACACAAATGGCATGTTGTCCTTGGTCAAGGGGACAACATCCTAATTCCTTTCATCTCCACTATCTATCTTTTCTCCTTCAAATCTAGACCGTTGATGGGTGCCACCTCACTAAATGTTTGAGATACCCTATAAATACACCCTCTTTCCTTAGAATTTTTCATCCACCTTTTGATTAATGTTATAATGCTATTTTGAGACACAAATTGGAATAGTGTTATAATGCCATTTTTCATCCACACTTTAAGTATTGTTACCATGCAGGTTTTTCATAGGAGCTTGGAGCTTTCATGGAGGCTTATACTTAGTTTTCATATCTTGTGTTACTTTGTATTCTCATCTTAGATTAATTAATTGCTTCATAGTTACATTTTATCATCCCCATTGCATCATAGTTACATTTTAGGTTAGTTTGTTTCATGTTTTCATTTGAGCATATGCATAATCATGTATAGTTCACTATAGTTTCATATCATCTCACTCATCTCCACTTGTTCATCTATCATCAACATTGAATCCTTCATTTATCATTGCATCCATTATCCTTTCCATCATTTTGTTTCATTTATATGCATACCACTAATCATTCTAGTACACATTTGCACATAGAAATCATATTAGCTTGCATATTAAGCATCAAATCCCGTTTTCTATGTAGTCATTTTAACAACCTTTGTACCCATAGAAAACTAAGGGCCAAATGGTTTAATAAATCCTTAGAAATAGAGAACAATGATACGTATTTGAAATATTTGATTGTATTACGAATAGAGTAGTTTTACTTGCTTGAAACTTTGAATGTAAACTATCTCATTAAAGTTTATGTTCACATTAGAATCCACTCTCCACATTTGACATGCACAAAAATGGTGCCCACTGTGGGGCCTTTGCCTCACTTATTGTTAACTCTTTTGATGATTTCATGATTGTAGGTTCAAGGTTTATGATTTGGGAACACTTTGCACCTATTTGGAGGTAATTTCTAAGCCATTTTGAGGCATTTTTTGGCTATTTTTAGAGTTTTGGCGCCTCTTGCACCTATTTTTGCACCTCTTGCAAGAAATACAAAGACCATTTTTAGTTGTTTTGAGACCATTCTTGCTTGTTTTGAGAGTTTTGGCACCTCTTGTAAGAGTTTTTGCACCTCTTACAAGTTGTCTCGAGACTGTTTTCACCTGTTTTGGGACCACTATGGGCCACTTTTAGAGTTTTGGTGCTCTTGCACCTATTTTGGTGCCTCTTGTGAGAGTTTTGACTCCTCTCGCAAGTAGTTCAGAGACCATTTTCACCTATTTTGAGACTATTATGCACTATTTTTTGAGTTTTGGTGCCTCTTGTCTCTATTTTGGCACCTCTTGCAGTTTGTCACCAAAATTAGAAACTCATGTTATGTGTTGTGCATTTGTAGGTTTTCCTAGATTCGCTGTCAAAGACTCAAAACATAAACTACTAACATATTGCAGGGGCTGAACATTATTTACTTGTTTTCTTTGGTTAAGATGGGAACATAGCTTAAGTAAAGGGATAATGATCATGTTTCCTTTTGGTTAAGTTAGGAACATATATTAATTAACGGGTTAATGAACACCATGTCTTTTCTATGTGATGCATGGTAGGCATATGCCCTCCCCTTAACTAGGTGATCCAAAAAGCTAGACCTGTTCTTGTTTATGTGTGAGTGTAAGTGGAGTATATGGCATGAGTTCTCTCTTTATTCATGCAAAATAAAGATAGATCAAATTATGGGTATACTTGATTTTTTAATCCTAAAGGGCCTGCCTTGTGGGAAAAAGTAATCACCCAAGGGAATGACCCAATCGGTAACACGCTAAAGCCAAGTGACTTCCAACCAGGATATAAATGTTGATACTTGAGGAAATTTCAAGTATCACGAGGATAATTATGATGAGATGGATCGAAAGGGACACTCGCCACATAGATTATCCCCCACGAATTGAATGCCCACATTAAAACCCTTGTTGTAGATTTTCCAAAATCCTTTATCTATTCTTTGGTGCAACAACGATCGTTTCCAAGCCATCCACATTCTCAGAGTTTTTAGTAGAGTTGATCAGTTTTCCATGGGAGTTTCATGGGGACTAGAAGCTTGGTTGGCCTGAGAAGAGAGTGCATTGTAAGGGGGAGCCCATACAGTCAAGCTTCTAAATTCATCCACTAAAGATAGTGCAGTTGGGGTAAAACCCGCATTGAATCCAAAAGAATGCAATCTTACATAGCCTTGGGAGTGTATATTTTGCTTGATTTTTCTTCAAAATGAAACTCAAACAAAATACCAACAAAAAAATTACATTTGAAAGTGAAAACCTTAATTTAGAACTACATTCATTGACGTAGACAAGTCAGTAACTTAGGTCCATCCATCTTCAGAAAATCAGTCCTTTCAATAGTGTTCAACCATTCCTTAGGAAAAACAAAGTTAGAATATGTGGTTTACACAATGATTTCATGAAAGTTCAAGATTAGGAAACCAAATATCAAACCTCTTAGTCCAAAACAACATCAAAGACATTTTTCTATGATTTACGACTTTAGAGAAAGGTTAACCTTCATTTTTTACAAGAGAGCATGCAAAAATAATCTAGAGTTATACATGATGTACTATTTTCAAAATCCAAGACTTTTCCAACTTTTTGATTACCTTAATTATGTTTCTTGAGTCAAAAATTCAAGTCCAAGATCATTCCTTACATACCTTAGAAGTCTAAACATTGTCGAAACAGACCTATACAAGTGGAACTTTTCAAATTAAACCTAGATCTAAAACTTTCAAGGTGCCTAAATCATCAATATCTATCACATGTTTGAATGCAAAATCTAGTTTCATCTTTGGGATTTTTCATCCTTTAATCACAAAACTATGTCATGCAATCAAATCAAACTTTTTCTAATCAATAGAATATGTCATTCTATTTGACTTAGTTGTAATCCTTGGCACTATTTCAAATTTAGATCAAAGCTTAGTCTAAATCATAACACTTGTATGTTTGTCCAAATGAGATCACAAAAGAGGAGACTCAAGGACAAGTAATTTGGAACACTCAACTTTGAAACAAAAAACATAGGAATTCCGAGTAGTGAAGCTATCAATATTGAAACTCCCAACATTGAACCTCAAAATAGTGAGATCCCTAGCAACATGGCTGATGTAGAAGAAATCCCTATTCCTGGACTCAACACCACTCAAGGGGAAGAAATAAAGGATTAGGATATTCGACAAGTGGAACAAGACCCCAACTTCCATAATTTTTTGGAAAAGATTTTTGAAAAATATGGGGAAAAATACCTATTGATGTTAGCCAATCAAGGAGTTAAACTTCCCCCTGATTTTGATATCAACATCTTAAAAGCACCTCTCCAAAAGCCTAAAAAGGAAACAAAAAAAATGGTTACTTTAACTCACCAAATGAAAAACCTTCAACAACAAGTTCTAGACATGCAAAGGGGAACTTTGAAATGATATTTGATTGAGGAAATTTGTCCTTATCCCTTTAATCAATCTATCAACATGATTCCTTTTCCCAAACATAGTGAATTTCCAAAGTATGATAAATACAATGGTACAATTGATCCATTAGATCACGTAAGGGAAATATGAACTATGATTCTAGAATTTATGCATGAGGAAACTTATTTGATAAAACTATTTCCACGAAGTCTAGGAGGGACTTTCCTTGAATGTTTTTCAAAGATTACACCCCCCATCAACACATTTGAAGAGTTGGTCAATAGATTTCTCACTCAATACTCTTACAATATCCAACATGATATCACCATGGAAGACCTTTGCAACTTGAAATAGAAAAAGGGTGAGTCCTTCCTCATTTTCTTGCAAAAATGGAGGATATTTTTCATAAGGTATTCTCATCATGTGCCCAAAAAGGAAAAGATAGAGATTTTAATTAATAACCTAAATGATGAGATGAGTTATAGGTTTCAATTACAATGCCCCCTACCTTTTAAAAATTGATTGAAAATAGAATTAAAATCAAAGAAGCCTTGGTCAAAAGAGGGGTCACTAAGGTATACAATAAAAACAACTCATCCACTTCCTCTAATAACTACAACAGTGGGGAAAAACCTAAATTTTGGAAATGAAACAAGAAGGTGGGTAACAATAAGGTCATGGCTGAAAATCAAAATACCAAACCCGTATTCAACCTAACAGTAGCTTCCACCAAGAAAAATCAGACCAACAATCCTCCCAACACTCCAAATGTTAGCCAAAACAACAATTAGACTAATCTGAGGACTAAAGCAACACCATTTCCAAAACCTTCCAATCAACGAAAATTCACACCATTGGGATAATCCTTAGATTCCACCTTAAAGGAAATTACTGAGGCTAAGCTTATCATAGTGCTAGAAGCATGAAACTGGGATCCACAAGTCAATCCATTTTGGTGGAACAATTCCCATTATAGTGATTATCATCAAAATAAGGGTCATATGAAAAAATATTTTTGGCAATGAAAACATGCAATCCAAGATCTCATTGATAACAAAAAGGTACACATTGAAGGACCCCAAACAAATAGTGATCAAGGAGTTTTCAAGAACCCTTTACCCAATTATGAAAAGGGATATTCCTCTACATCAAATGTACCAAAGACAAGAATATAAGCTATGTTTATGATTCTACCATTCATTGTATTGAGACAGTTGAGAATTCCATCCAAGACAGTGAAATTGGAAGCCAAGGGAAGGACACTGCTACTGAAATCTAGCACAATGATGACACTATCTCACATCAAATCAATGACCTTGTGCCTAGAAATCTGAGCACTAACGTTGACACGAATGACAATCGAATTAACCTCATCAAAATCACAAATTATCAAGACAATACACCTATGAATGCAATTACAAGAGGACAAGCCAAGTTAACATTCAAAGGAGCTACCCCTTCCATGTCCAAAACAAATGTGTTTCCTGTAACTCAATATAACATTGTTGATTAGTTACAAAAGATAACCGCTCAAATATCCATATTGGAACTTCTCAAGATTTCACCAGCACACAAAGAAATCCTGGAACAAGCTTAGTTTCCACCACAGTGCCAAACAATCTAGAAGTTTGTACATTTCAAGCTATGGTGGGACATTTAACTTCACCTCATTGCTTATCATTCTCTGAACATGACGATGCATCCACCATCCATCAGCATAACACTGCTCTCCACATCAAAGTCCTCATCCATAAACATCACATCAAACATGTCCTTATAGATGGAGGAGTAGGCCTAAATATTTGTACTCTCAAGCTTGTTCATGCATTAGGATATTTTGAAAAGGCTATTGATCCTAGAAGGAAAATCACCATAAAATAATATGATGATGAAGAAATATCCTCCCAAGGATTGATCATCTTACCCATTCAAGTGGGTCCAATCATCAAAGACATAATGTGTCAGGTGTTAGACAAGGAATTGACATATAACATACTCTTGGGATGATCGTGGATTCATGAAATGCAAGTAGTACCAGCAACCTATCATCAGTGCTTGAAATTTCCTTTCAATGGATAGGAGATCACCATTGTTGTTGATTCTAACAATCCCCAATATTGCGATGCACTTAGAACAAGTCAAGATACCTTTGTACCACATAATAGAGAAGTCATCAACTTGAATCCATCAAAAAGAAAGTCGATAGTGGGTTCTTTGTCAAGATAGTATGAGGAAAAGGCTCAATCAAAAGACAAAGGGTTCATTGACTCTATTTCATGCAACGATGGAAGTCAGCTTGATGCCTTATCCAAATAAAAGACAAGGGCATGGGGGAATACTCATTTGAGAAATCTTCATACTTATCACAACTTCCATCTTCTCCTAAGTAACATGGACAACCATCTACTTCAAGACAAAAATATTTACAACCCATCATGCTCTTTGATGGGAATTTTATAAAAGAAACCACCCAAGTAGAGGAATCAGAAGGCAACGATGTCCTACACTAGTTATACAAAGATGAAGAACCTTCACAGGTATCAATGTCTAATATATGCATAAATAAGTTTGGCAAAGGTCAGACAATCCTAACAAAATTGGGATTTGAGGGAAATGGTCCTTTGGGTAAGAGAAAAGAAGGCATCAGTGAACCAATATAGTTTTTCATAATGAATTCCAAAGACAAAACATGACTAGGCTATAGGGAAGACTTCAAAGAGGAAGCTGCTGAAAGAATCTTACAGCTACATGCTAGTGAGGATCATGAAACAGATTCCAATGAATATGAATGGGACTCTCTTTCTAATGAATCTTTCCATGAAAAAGATATCTATGTAATCCAAAAGTATACCCCAATATGTATGAAAGGACAAAATTCTAGTTCTAGATCACTTGAATATGGATCACAATATGTCGTTGACTCAAGTGAAGATGATCATTCTTTGAGTGAGATAGACACGTCAAAAGAAAGTAACATCTTAGACCTCATTGGAAAATTTGACAACATGGCTATCCTAATGCCTACATCTTATGACCTTGGCCAATCTAACGAATCCTTGTCCTTAATGCATCCAGAACTAATTGATTGAGATCAAAATGAGCTGCTTGACATACCCACCTTTTCAAACAATGATGCCCTTGCAAACTTCCTATGTTCTGATAACCCTAACACATGTTCCACCATTGAATCTCAGAATGAATCTCTTGATGAAGGGAGTATTAAAAATTTCAGTTGCAAAATGAAAAATATAGGAAATGGGTCTAATAGTGAAAACCACCTGATGGTACTGTTAAATCAAGAAAAAGTAAAAACAAAGAGTGTATCTCAAGGTAAAAACCTCTTTGAGGCACCAAGAGATCATGGAAGGTCTGACACTCTCCCAGAAAACTATCAAGAGTGATCTTCAGTGCTAATAGACCCTACACAATCCATCAATGTTGGTACAACTGAGATAGTGAAGACACTGCATTTAGCGGAATCCATGACAAAAGAGGAGAAATCTTGTTTCACCAAATTCTTTGAGGAGAGGAAAATCAACTTTGCTTGGTCATATGTTTACATGCCAAGCATAGATCCAAAACTCAGTATGCATCATTTTTCATTACCACTTGGCACAAAACTAGTAAAGCAAAAATTGAGAAAGATGCATCCCCATATTGCCATTCTAGTGAAAGCTAAGTTGAAAAATCTATTAGATGTAGGATTTATAAGATCTATTGACTATATCAAGTGGATATCAAACATTGTTCTGGTATCCAAACCAGATAAGAGCATCAGGATATGCACGAACTTTAGGAACCTTAACAAAAGCCTATCCAAAAGATGATTTTCCTCTACCAAACATTGATCTAATTGTAGACTTGACTGTTAGGCACGAAATGTTATCACTAATGGATTGATTTTTAGGATACAACCAAATAAAGATAGCACCTAAAGATCAAGATAAAACAACCTTCACATATCCTTGGGGCACTTTTTGCTAGAATGTGATGCCTCTTGGGTTGAAAAATGTTGGAGCTACATATTAGAGAGCTATGACTACCATCTTCCATGACATGATGCATACTTTTTTGGAAGACTATGTAGATGATTGGTTGAAAAAATCCTACACTAGAGAAGGACACCTAGAGATTCTAGACAAAATCTTCACAAGATTGGAGAAATTCAAGGTGAGGTTAAATCCCAAGAGATGTGTGTTTGATGTAACATCAGCTAAACTTTTGGGGTAATTTGTCTCAACTAAAGGCATTGAGGTGGATCCTCTAAAGGCCAAAGCCATCATGGAAATTCCTCCTAAAAATATCAACCAACTAAGATCATTACAAGGAAGGTTCTAGTCCATTAGGAGATTTATTGTACAACTAGCTGATAAAACTCATCCTTTCAATCACTTAGTACACAAGATTCTCTTTCAAGTGGGATGACAAATGTGAAGTTTCCTTTAGTCAACTAAAATAGTACCTGATGACACTGCCTGTGTTGATACCACCAGTCAAGGGAAATCCATTATTACTATACATTGCAACAATCGAGATATCTTTGGGAGCTTTATTAGCACAAGAAGATTCTACAGGAAAAAAAGAGCCATCTATTATATCAGTAGGACCCTAAATGGTTATGAGATCAATTACACCTTTATTGAGAAAGCTTGCTTAGCAGTTGTATTTGCTACACAACAATTAAGGCACTACATGCTGACTCGCAACATCAAACTCATTACCAAAATTGAACCATTAAAATACTTACTCAACAAAGCTACTTTAACAAGGAGGTTAGCCAATTGGATCATGATATTGAGTGAGTTTGACATCTAGTATGTGGGTAGGAAATCAATTAAAGTTCAAGACATAGTAGATCAACTAGCTAAAGCACCATTGTCAGATAACAATCCAATGAACATTGAATTCCCTAATAATGATGTCCTAACCATATCTACACAACAATGGCTACTATACTTTGATGGCTCTTATACACAACATGGATCAAGAGCAGGAATCTTGTTTTTTTCACCACGAGGATACACAATTCCAAAATCCTATAGATTAATGTTCCCCTGCACCAACAACACAACTAAATATGAAGCATTGATCATTGGAATCGAGATAGTTGTTGAATAGAAAATCATAGAATTGCTAGTCTATGGTGACTCACAATTGGTCATCAACCAATTCAATAATGATTATCAAACAAAGGATGACAAGTTGCTACCTTACAAGAGGATGCTAGATAATTTCAAAAATTACTTTGTTGAGATCAAGTTTGCATAGGTTCCCAAAATAGAAAAAAAAGCTACAGATGCAATGGCCACCATTGCTTCTCACTTGCAGATACATGAACAATGAAGATGTTATGAATTCATGGTAGAACAAGTGTCCAACCTAGCCTATGAAGATCCAAAATCCCAAGTGATATGCCATATTTTTTCCCCTCAAATCTCCCTCTATGGAGAAATCCATACCTACCTACAAGACAATGGCCTTCCAATTAACTTATCTCAAAATAAAAAATGCAACTTCATTCAACAAGCAGCTCGCCACATCCTAATATTTGATGTGCTTTATAGATGAGGTTTGGATGGCACTCTTCTTCAGTGTCTAGAACATAATGAAGCTGAAATCACTTTACAAGAGGTTCACAAAGGTATCTGTGGCACACATTCAAGTGGCTTAACCTTAGCTAATAAATTATTACGATTGGGTTATTATTGGTCGGACATGGAGAAAGAGTCATTTCAATATGTCAAAAGGTTTTCCAAATGTCAAGTTCATAGAAACTTGATACATACACCTGCACAAGAGTTGCATCCCTTCATAGCTACATGGCCTTTTTTCCAATGGGGATTGGACCTTGTAGGAAAGATTCACCCCTCTTCCTCTAATGGACTTAAGTTTATAATCATAGCGACAAAATACTTCACCAAGTGGATTGAAGTTGTTCCTCTAATCACCATCACCAAGAAACAAATCTCATCATTTATTTTGAATTGTCTCATATGTCAGTATGGTGTTCCTCAATCTATCATTACAAATAATGGTTTACCCTTTAAGAATCAAGATGTTCAAGAGCTTTGTGAAAGATTCCATATCCAACATTGGTTTTCTACACCTTACTATCCCCAAGACAACGACCAAGCAGAGGCCTCAAACAAGACTATCGTGAAGATTTTGAAGAAAACCATCAATGAAGTTGCACATGATCGACATGTTCAACAAAGGATATCTAGGAGCTAAAATCATAGAGTAATACCTAGATAATTTTAGGTGGGTGACTTATTCTTAAAATAAAATCCCTGTAATCAACAAGATCGAGAGAAGAAGGGGAAATTCGAACCTAACTAGCCGGGTCCCTTTGTTATAGTATCAATCTTTGGATGAGGAGCATATTAGTTATCCACACCAGAAGGGGACCTATTTGAAGAACCCCTCAATAGCTTTCATCTCAAAAGGTTTTACACCTAGCTCATCCAGTGCATTGGTAAAGGTCTTGGAAAAATACCAAAAAAATGCAAAAATGCAAAAAATCCAAAAAAAAAATCAAAAAAAGGATTAAAAAATAGTAAAGAAGAAAAAAAGATCATCCTCTAGTGAAAACCACTTTAGTGGTGCTTTTGGCAAGCACCTTGGTTAAAACCTAGCAAACAAGTGCCTTGTGTTAAATAAGCACTTTCCATCTATCTTGAGTTACATGACTTTCTCTACAGTGTTCATCCATCATGCTTCCATCTCTGCATTTGTCATGCTTCCATGTTTGCATCATAGGTTGATCCAGTGTTTGTATTATGGTATTCCCTAGCATTACTCGTCCCATTCTAAAAATTAGTTTTTCCTATTGTATCACACTTGGGGCATGTCCTGCATTGGATTGGATTCTTGTACGTTCTCAATGTCAAAAAATCAAAAATCCAAAAAACATTCAAAACATATCAAAATCCCAAAAACATTCAAAACAAATCAAAACCCAAAAACATTCAAAACAGTTCAAAATCCAAAAACATTCAAAACATGTCAAAATCCCAAAACAGGTCAAAAAAGTCAAAAAGTCAAAAACATAGTCTTCATTTGAACTACGCCATCTCTAAGCTTTGAACATAGGCAAGGGTGATCTTTGATTATCCCCCAAGACATTTTAGGTCAGTATTCTAGGTTTTCGCTATGTTCATATTTTTGTCTTGTAAGTCTTGGTCATGTCATCAGTCAAATTACGTGGTCTCTGAGTGTATAACGTAGGCAAGGCTAATCTATTGATCAGCCCCCAAGGCCCCTAGGATAAGTCTTTAGGTTAGGTCTTGGTTGTGATGGTCGTGTCTCACCCTAGACTGGGGAAAAATCCTACACTCACTAGGGGAAAATAAAATTTGAGCTTGAACCAACAGGAAAACAGTCATCGAACTAAAGTTACAAAAAAAAACTTCAAATGGGTGATGATCTTTCTGAATCAAGGGCTTATCACGTTAAACATAAAAGTTAAAATTGTTCTACTTTTATTTTGGATATCATATCTCTTGAGTCCTCGATGATGTGTCGAACTAGAGGAGCAAGGAAGGAGTATCATTTTTCTTTTTCTACTGTCTATGAGTTTATCATTATTACTATGCAAGTTGTCACTAGACGTACACTACAAAGTATCACTGATGACATTCTGAATTTACATAGGAAAAAGATTAACTCTTGTCTGTTTACACAAGAAATGCTCAGGTCATCTTGGTTTAATTATACTTAGATGAGCTTGTGTTAACTTACAATTTTAAAACATCATGAAAGTAGTACTCAGGTCATCTTTGTCTAAAATATTCCATCGATGATTGTATTCACTTTCAACATTTTAAAGGCCCAATGATGATAAAAATCATGACAAATTGGTTAATCTAAATGAAAACTTTTGAAAACAAGATTTGCATAGTTAAGTTAGACTACATTCATGTTAGTATTGCATGTGTATTTATGGGGTGTTTCAATGCTGAAAAAATTTCACAATGGTGTCATCTCTATGGATTGAGTACACTGGATATTAACCAAAAAACACATCATTCTCATTTAGTTGCACATCAGTTGCATCATCATTTGCATATCTTAGAAAAAATTCTCACATCATTTACATTCATACATTCCATCATGATATTTGCATCAGAAAATACAAAAGAAAATAAAAAAGGACATACATTGCATATCATTTCCAACATCAAAATCATGTCATCCACTATGCCTAAATAAGTGAGTCTCTTCAGATTTCCAAGAAAGTGGGGAAATATGTTAGAGTTATGAAGCTTACAAGATCAATCTACTGTAGTCTTCCCACAAATTTTGGAAGTTGGACAAACTCACTTAGTCAAGTTTAAGGCCTTGAACATTTGAAGTCATGCACATTCAATCATAACAAATCACATCACATTGCATAATCATTATAAATCACATCACATTGCATAATCATAATAAATTTAATCACATTGCAAATAAAATCACATTGCATTACACATCATAAATCACATCACATTGCATAATCATAATCATCTCATCAAATTGCATTATCATGATCACAAATACATTCATTTCCTAATCATTATCATCACATAGAAATTAAATAAAGTCACAACATTGCATATCATAATAGGGAAATCAAATGCATCATAATCACCGTTGCATATAATATATCATCAAAAATGTCATAATGTCCATGTGTATAAGGATATCCAAAAAATAGGATGAGATACATCAAAATACAAAAGAGCGTTGTATCATGGGAAACACATCCTCAATCTCAAAAAAGATGTATACACAATGTCCAAGGAACATCACAAAATGCTATATCAAGCTCCCACCAGATGCTACTACTCTCATGGAACTAGTACCCCCTCTACCTGATGGACCTACACCTGGATCTCTCCTATCTCTAGGAAATGGTTGCATGAAACCCATGCTCACAATCTGAGAATGAGATTTGCTTGAACAATACTGTACAAAAATCTCTTGTCACTCAGGAGGAACCAACTCATGATATTTACCTCTATAAAACTGCAACTCCTGAGAAATGTGTCTGATCTCTTTGAAGAAATTTGTTGTACTTGTAGATGGTGTCGTCTATTGTATCCTCTCGGCAATGGCCTTATCCTACTCTATCTAGTGTCTGAAGGTGTCCCTGTCTAAAATAAGTATGATCATATGTTCCTACAACTATTGTATCTGATGCCTATCTATCCCTCTATCATTCATCAAAATATCAATCTATGCCCGACACTTCCCTAACTCATCTTGAAGGGACCCAATTTGTGCTCGAGCCTATGCTATCTAGCTCTGAAATGACTGAACCTTTTCCTCCAAAGTCGCTATTTGTGACAATTGTTGATGTGAGCATATCCCAATCTAAATCTTGGGAAGCACCCACCTAAGCTACGGTAACGCTCAGGTCCTACGCCTCAGAACTACAAAATCCAATGGATGACTATCATTTGCACCATCATCACTCTCCCCACCACCCACTGCACCACCATCACTCTCCCCACCAACCTCTGCACCACCATCACCTCTAAAACCACCCTCTACACCACTCTCATCACCTTTGCAAGCGCCCCCCCACCATCATCACCACCCTCATCATCTCCTCCCTCTTCATCAACTCGCAGTACTAGCTCCTCTGGATGAGTAAATTTAGGAAAGGGATGCATGTGGAAGAACTCTAAATAATCCTTGGTCATCCCGACATCTGTAATATATGGAACATAATCCCATAAACTTGGGGTCAAGGTATAGTACTCTGTACAAGTTGCCTCATATGATACACAGGGGCCCCACTCTAAAACATCTTGTCATCGCCATGCATAATGGAAAACTCCTAGGGGCATCCCCTAAACCCATCCAAACTGTCAACATACTCATAGATACAAATAGCACTCAAGCACAACATGTGTCTGCCCAATCAGATAGCAGGATAATAACATATATGGCATCTCTAGTTGGTCCTCTGGCCACTGCTCACAATCCAAGTACAGTTGCAATGTGACAATCTCCAAATCATCTAGAACCCACCTCTAATAAACAACATTGCCCAGCTTATGCTAGACATGTGGACCACTATAACTAAAAAACATAAGGTCTCCCTAGTGGTTGATGTCTCTCTCCCATGGGTCGAGTGACGGCTATGTGCTCCCATGCCCAGGATTGCAATAATGTGACCCCACAGGAAAAACTCATCGCCCCATAATAGACAACCTCATGAAAATATTGATATAAGTGGGCTAACATACATGAGCCCCAGGCATACCTCATACCATCAAGTGTCATCCACAATAGCACATGACCCTAACCTGCTGAAAATCCCTTTGACCTATGAGTAGGACAAAGGAATCCACCAGTAAATTTGGAAAGAACACATGGTAAAGGAACATATCTTCTAATCATCTCTATCCAATGGATCCATCATCCCATATCATGATCATCTTGACATAATCTCCACAATGCAGTTGTACCACCCTACTCTATCTTATCATACACTACTATCTCTCCCATCACTGGGATCCGTAAATGAAATGTATTATGATCATTGTGCCATCTCTCTGGCAAAGTTTTCAATAAACCTATGTTGATTCTATATTGTGGTATGTCTAAAAATGAATTCAACCCACAATGGGAGATAATCTCTAAGTTGGCTGACGACAACTGGTGGACCATGTTCTAGGTCTTTGGGAATCACTCTCGAGACTAGAGTATATCTCCATCTCCCTAATCATGAACACAAATCAATTAATCAATGTCCTGTTCAATCAAGATTATCAATCAATCAAGCTAATGTGTAGTCATTCAAATCAAATCAATCAGAACAATCAACATCTCATTCAATCAACCCATCTTTCCCCACCTATCATGAGGATGATCTACTATCAATCAACCCATCATTCCTTGCCTATCATGAGGAAAATTTTATATCAATCAAACTATCATTCATCACCTATCATGAGGATGATCTGCTATCAATCAACCCATCATTCCTCGCCTATCATGAGGATGATTTGCTATCAATCAAACTATCGTTCCTCGCCTATCATGAGGACTATCTACTATCAATCAACCCATTATTCCTCACCTATCATGAGGATGATCTGCTATCAATCAGCCCATCATTCCTCGCCAATCATGAGGACGATCTGCTATCAATCAAGCTATTGTTCCTTTCCTATCATGACGACAATCTGCTATCAATCCTACCATTGTTCCTCACCTATCATGAGGACAATATGATATCAATCCTATTATTGTTCCTCACCTATCATAAGGACAATACAACACTGGTTCTATCATTTGATTCTCACCTACCATGAGATCAAATCATCATGCAAACATCAATCAAACACTACACATACCACAATCTGACTAAAATCAATTTAAAACCTGACAAACCAACAACTCCTAGACTTCAAGGAAATCTTGTAAACATCACCCCGAGGGATTTCTGCAATCACACCCCACAAAATGGGTCAAATGACAAGCTAAACCACCTCAAATCAACAAGGATGAAAACTTTCCAAGGCAACAAGAGGCACCACTTAGGACCGCAAAGGCACCAAAACAAAGTTCAACTTCAAAAACCTCCATTTTCAAGCTTGCAAGAGGTGCCACTTGGGACACCAAAGGCACCAAAATAGTGTTGGAGGCCAAAATCTTGAATTCCAAGCTTGCAAGAGGCACCACTTAGGACCCTAAAGGTGCCAAAACTATAAAACCACCCGAAAACATGCATTTTCACCCTTGCAAGAGGCACCATTTGGGACCCCAAAGGCACCAAAATTCTCAGAAGACTCAAAAACATCAATTTCAAACTTACAAGAGGTGCCATTTGGGACCCCAAAGGTGCCAAAACTCTTAAACATACTCAAAAATGCTCAAAAACAATAAAAACATCACCCAAAAGTACATAAATGACATCCCATAAGCTACAACATCTATCTATGACATTCAAAATGCTTCTAAATAGCAAGAAAATGACTAGCAAAGAGGTTTCTCATAAAGCATATTGTAGGTCCAAAGGCGGCAGGTTGATCAGGTTGGTGAAGACACCTGAAATGATGCTTGTGGTATGGGATCACCATCTTTCTCTAAGCTCTCCAATCTTGAACTTCTCCAAACTCAAAATGTAAAAATGAATCCCATTTTTACCAAAAAGGAGGGGTAATTAATCAACAATATTCAAAGAAAGAGCTTGCAACTCAATTTCAAGACATAAATTGTCTCTAACATCAAACCTTCACCGAATCGACATTGGGTCATCATTGCATTATCACAACACTTACCACATCATTCAACACTTCATTTTCACATCCTTATATTCACTGATTTATCTCTCGAGGGGCATAATATGCATCAATACCTAAAATTCATAGCCTGGGGCATCGAAATCTTGCATCATCTAGGGCATCAAAATATCACATCATCAAAGCATCAACATCAAAATCTTATTTGAAGTAACGTGTAAGCACATCACTTCAAAGAGGGGAAAAATGTATACACCTAAAAACGGTAATCATATTCAATTAATTAAATACAACCTATTTGAGTAATGCTTCAACTACATATAAAAAAGGTCTTACTTTATTTGCATTGTTCACTTTCCTTTTAATTCTTCTAATTCACATTTTTCTAATTAATTAAATAAACAAAATACCCTAAATGTGTTTATTTAATTAACCTTCCTTAATCCTGATTAAGAATTAGAGCACATTTCTACTACTTTTGTTGTGCCACCTCATAAAAGGTCACATTAAATAAACAAGTCTAATTATTAATTAGAATTATCCTCACACACTTCCACCAAGAGAAAGGCACATGGAATTATTCTCCCACACTTCCAATAAATTTGGAGCACATGGGTGTTTGTTTCACACACTTGGAATCCCATACATTTGGCATGTGTCCAATTGGTCAAACGATTCTCTTCACACAAATGGCATGTTGTCCTTGGTCAAAGGGACAACATCTTGATTCCTTTCATCTCCACCGTCTATCTTTTCTCCTTTGAATCTAGACCGTTGATGGGTGCCAAATCACAAAATGTTTGAGAAACCCTATAAATACACCCTCTTGCCTTAGCATTTATCATCCACCTTTTGATTAATGTTATAATGCTATTTTGAGATACAAATTGGAATAGTGTTATAATGCCATTTTTCATCCACACTTTAAGTATTGTTACCATGCAAGCTTTTCATAGGAGCTTGGAGCTTTCATGGAGTCTTATACTTAGTTTTCATATCATGTGTTACTTTGCATTCTTATCTTAGATTAATTAATTGCTTCATAGTTACATTTTATCATCCCCATTGCATCATAGTTACATTTTAGGTTAGTTTTTTTTATGTTTGCATTTGAGCATATGCATAATCATGGATAGTTCACTATAGTTTCATATCATCTCACTCATCTCCACTTTTTCATCTATCATCAACATCATCCTTCATTTATCGTTGCATCCATTATCCTTTCCATAGTTTTGTTTCATTTAGAAGCATACCACTAATCATTCCAACACACATTTGCACATAGAAATCATCTTAGCTTGCATATTAAACATCAAATCTCATTTTCTAGGTAGTCATTTTAACAATTTTTGTGCCCATAGAAATTTGAGAACCAAATGGTTTAATAAATTCCTAGAAATAGAGAACAATGATATGTTTTTGAAAGATTTGATTGTATTACGAATAAAGTAGTTTTACTTGCTTCAAACTTTGAATGTAAACCATCTCATTAAGGTTTGTGTTGACATTAGAATCCACTCTCCACATTCAACACACGCACAATGACAAGTCCGCCAACATTAACTGAGCAAGAACAAAATTGAAAGAAAATATTTTTGGTTGATGCAAGACTGCCAAGAACCAAGGATGCTCCTACATCAAGTGAGAAGGTGAACACCTCGGCCTATGATGTTACCAAGGATAGCTAGGCCATTCTTCAAGGGCCTATGACTTTTGAGAATATGCTCAAGTTCCTGTCTTTGGAGTGGAACGCGATCACTGGTATCAAGTTTTTATGAGACCTATAGGTGTCTGGTGGTTTTGTGTTGTTCCCAGTTTTTTGGTTTCTTTTTGTTGTTTGTTCCTCTTGGTCAAACTGTTTAAGCTTTAGTTTTCGTTTACTTTTTTGGTTTTCTCACTGCTTGTGAGCCCCTGGTTTTCCTCTATGATTGGTTTGTAATGGGTATTGGGCCTTCTAGTTTTAATATAATCAAAACATTCCACAATATAATTTCACACAAATTACATAATAACATAAAAAAAATCTCTTTAATTTATTTTAATATTTTAACTTGAAAAAATCTACTCATTATTTGACAATTAGATTTACATCTAATCGCCTAAAATCGTATATTTGCTTTTACCTTTTAGTTGTCCAATAAAATTCCATTGAAAAGACTTTAGAAAGATAATTGTAAGAATCTAACAATTTTAAGCAAGCCCTTTTCACATAAGAGAAAAAAGAAAGGGAAAAGGAAAAACCTGTTCACATATTTAATCAAATAATACAACATAAGATTCTAACAATTTTAAGTAAGTTCATTTCACGTGAGAGAAAAAAGAAAAAAAAAAGAAAAAACATTTTCACAGATTTAATCAAATAATACAACATAAGATTCTAACAATCTTAAGCAAGTCCATTTCACATAAGAAAAAAAAAGTCTTTTTGAAAAATTAATCAAATAAGACAACATAAGATTCTAACAATTTTGAACAAGCCCATTTCCCATAAGAATAGAAAAAAACCTTTTCATGCATTTAATCAGATACTACAACAAAAGAGCGAACAATTAGCGCGTATATTGACCACTGCTCAATCCTTCCACCCAATTTCTCTACCAAATTTCTTGTGTTCCTCGTGGCAGAATCTACTTTTCACGGACTGATTTTGATCCGTCAGAATAACAAAAGCTCTGGGGGATCTGGCAGAATCTACTTTCCACGGAATAACAAAAGCACTGGGGGCCACCTCACTAATTATTCCTTGTTAGATCCTGACTGCTGGGAACTTTACTGTTAGAGTCAACTTTACTTGATTTCCAAGACATTTCTATGCCCCTTCGTTGAAGCAGCTTTAAATAGATATATTTATAGAATGATCCATAGATATATTTACAGTAAGCGTGGTAAAGAGAAGAGGGTTTGGAGATGAGAAATTTGCCAATATTTCAATTTGCTTGTGTTTTAGTGGCTGCGAGTGTAGATCTTGCAGTTCCCAAAGAGACTGCGAATTTAGGGGTGATAGTAGATTCCACTTCCTGGTCGGGAAAGATAGCAAAGACTGCTATAAAGTTAGCGGTGGATGATGATAACAATGGATCTCAACTATTCAACGGCACTCAATTGTTTCTTCACCTGGTAGAGGCGCAAACACCACTTGAAACCGCTTCCACTGGTATTTTAATTAAATTCTCTTGCCCGGAATTTTTATAATAACAATTTTTCTTCCTATAGAATCTTCATAATTTTTTTCTAATATAATTTTAACCTGGTGTTACCTAATTTGTATGAACCTTTCCACCCATATTTTATCACTATGGATCTGACTGCTTAATATCACAATATTATTATTTAGTTATTTGGTTTTGAAATGGTGTTAATTTATATAGATTTGTTCATTCACGTTTTATAATAAAATGATGTTTAAAAGTGAATGGTTTAAATAGTTTTTTATGCGATCAATCGTTTTAATGGTTTTTAGTTAAATGTTTTCATTAGTTGAATTATCATATATTTAAGTTTACTAATCTTAATAAAGACTGTTCTTGTAGATTATTTATTATAAAGTATCATAGTTTACTTTGTCTTAAATTAATAAGGATTCTTATGAAATATTTATTATAATGTTTTTAATTTATTCCATTTTAAGTTAGTGATGTTATTAATCAGAATTGTTAATTCATATAGATGATTTAAGAATGGTTTAAATATATATATATAAAGTAATAAAATTGTTAATTAAAATTTTAAATTTATAAGATTTGGTTGTATATATTTTAAATCACGTCAATGGGTATTCATAAATATTTATTTATGTTTATTAAAATTTCAAATGTATGTGTGTATAATGGTGAAGTTAGTATCTCTATATCATTTCTTATTTGAGCCTGAAACAAGTCTCACACATTTGTTGTTGAGTTGTTGGAAAACAAGTTTCAATTGGCATTTAATGGTAAATCAACTATTGTTTAATGGTAAAAGCCTCCAAAATTTCACTTATCACATAAAATCCAAAAAAATATTGATTTGACAATTTGATGGGAACATTCTATTTCCATTTGCAATGTTTTTTGTTAATTTGGTGACAATTTCTTTTTTCAATTGCATTGCTTTATGTTTTAAATTTGTATCCAAATATTTTGATAATCAAATAATACTTAATTTCTTCAAGGAAAAAATTTAGATTTGTCTAAGTTTATTTAATTCCATTATTTATCATTTATTATTAATTGTTTAATCTAGTCATGAGTAGCCATAATTTGCATGCACAAAAACATAATCTTTAACATATTAACAAACATATAATTTTCTATCCCTGTAATTCTTAAACCTCCTTTAAATGCAAGTGCTAGTAATATTTAACTTAAAAAAATTTACTGAACAATCAAATTTACATCTAATCATTTAAAATCATATATAAATTTGTACTTTTAATTGTCTAATTAAAAATTGATTAAAAATACTTTAGAAAGATAATACTAAGACTGAAAAATCTGAAGCAAACCCATTTCACACGGAGGACAAAAAGAAGAAAACAACAAAGAAAGAACTTTTTAGGGACTTAATAAAACAATACAACAAAAGAATACTAATTATTGAAAAGACTTAGAAAGATAGTTCTAAAAGCAAGCCCATTTCACATGGGAGAGGGAAAACTTTTGAGAGACTTAATCAAACAATACAACAAAAGAGTACTTAGTTTGTGGGGATATTGACAACTGCCCTATCCTTCCACCCAATTACTTGTACCAAATTTCTTCTGTCCAAATTTGATCTGTCGGAATAATAAAAGCTGTGGGGACCTTCTCATTAATTATTCATTGCTAAATCCTTATCCCTTCGTTGGAGGTGTTGCAAGGCTCAGAAGCAGCTAGAAATGGATATATATTTACTGATATGATTGGCAAGTGTGATCCAGAGGAGAGGGCAAGCAAGGGATTGGAAATGAAAACAGTGCCAATATTTCCAGCTTTCTGCGTTTTAGTGGCTGCGAGTGAACATCTTCCAGTTCCAAAAGAGATGGCGAATTTAGGGGTGACATTAGATTCCACTTCCTGGTCGGGAAAGATAGCAAAGACTGCTATAAAGCTAGCAGTGGATGATGTTAACAATGGATCTCAACTATTCAACGGCACTCAGTTGTTTCTTCACCTGCTAGAGGCGCAAACACCACTTGAATCCGCTTCCGCTGGTATTTTAATTAAATTCTCCTGCCCGGAATTTTTACAATCACATTTTTTCTTCCTCGAATAGCCAATGTTAATCATGAGCCTTGGATATTTGCTGACAAGGTTACCCATGCGAGTACAAACTTTGCCCACATAAGCACCTCTTAATAATAGTAACTTCTTTCCCTTTTTTAAACCATGCAATACGGTAAGGGTGTGGATGTTCTAAAAATGTAAATTTAGTTTATATATCATTTAGTTAGAAACCATGTTTTCACAACTATCACCGTCAATAATAGCTTGACATACCTTTTCTCTTGAAATGTATCTAGTTTGAAAGATATTGGTTCATAGCCACGAATCATCATCAATTTTGGACTACACTTTACTTTTTTTTTGGAATCACCATTGCTTTTCTTATAATGAGATTCTCTCTCACATCTGGTGGAACCTCTTGATCTACTCCTTCATTTTCAGCTTTAACCAAGTTCACTCTAGGTTGTTTCCCTTATCATCATTCTTTCATCTGATAGTTCAGACATTCAAATGCCCTATGACCTTCTTCACCACGTCTATAACAAATGAATGGTTTTTGTGGGTTGTTCTAACCTCTACCACCACCATAACTGTACTCTTCCTCTTTGTTGACCTCGAGAATCTTTCTAGGTATCTTTTGATTTCTTTGCCCTTGGGATGATTCTCCTCGACTACAGTTAGAACCACCTCATCATGGAGGTGATATCCCTCTCCTCGCTCCTCTATTTCTTTGAAAACACTACCTACATTAATTTTCTTCTACATTTAAAGCCAGATATTATGGTTCTTCCATATTGCTAACCCTATGCATGCTTAGTTCATCATGAATAGAATTTTTTAAATCATTTACATACCTTGCAACCATCTATTCATTAGTTTATTGATGCTCCACATGATGGATAAATTTTAAAGTTAATTTGTAGAGTCCTACCTAGTAGACAGATTATGCTTCAAGTTTTGAAATCTATGAAAAATGGCTTTTGTATAGTCCATAGGCAAGAATTTCTCTCTTATCTTCTCCAATTTACTCAATGTTCTAATTTTATTCTTTCTCTTTTTGGCTCTTTCCTTTTGTAGGTGATCCCAATAAATCATGATATGACCCTTTAGCTTGGTCCATTCAAATTTAACCTTCTTTTCCTCTTTCATATTCTTCCATTCAAAGAATGTTCCCATGTCATTCAACCAATCTATTAGCTCCTATGGTTTGATATTTCCTGCATACTCTAAAAATTTGACTTTAATCCCTTTAGTTTACCCTTCAAATGCTTTAAGAATCATTTCTTCAAAATTTAGGTTTTCCAATTGTGTTTCATCTGCACGTTTTGTATGTTGATCTTCATAGATATTTCTTCATCAAAATTTCCTCCCCTTTTTCTTATCCTCTGATCTACTATGACACCTACAAGCTTTGCTATTTTCCTTCATAGATTTTTCATATCTCTATGCATTTGGGAAATACTTCCCCTTCCTCTTCCTCACCCAACCATCTTCCCACTCTTATACTAGATGATGCAACAATATTCACATTATAGATTTCATTAAAGAATGTTACTCAAAAAAATTACAATTACTCAAAGTACTTCAATTGACTCTGTGTCATTTCTTATTCTCTTCTTTCTTCTCTAACTAAAAAAAAATCCTTAACTAGTAAAAATCCCTCCTAAAAATCTATCTATTTTTAGTACTATTGCATGCTTACTCATTTGACTATGAAACTTTCCAATTATTTGAGTTTAACTAAAGTAAGAATAATTGTAAACTAAAAACTTTTAATTACATGAAAAATTTAAAAAAAATAAAACAACAAATATTTAGAAACTATTGGAAAAACATAAAAACATCATTTTGGGGCCTTAAACAATTGAAAATAGCCCCAAAAAAGTGTCGAGATGTGCTCAAGATGTGGCCCAATTGAAAAAGTTTCAATGCATAGTCCAATCAATTGAGGTTGGACTCAACACTTCAAGATGCTCCTCCATAAAAAAATCAGCCCAAACGGACCCCTAAGTCAAAATTTATGGTTTTTGAAAGTCACTACATCAACCTTCTAATTGGGAGTTACAGAGAGTTAAACTCATGACCTTTATACATAATCTCCTTGGTACATACATCCTAAATACCTATAAATTTGTATGTAATCTTTTGTAATCAATGAATATTTTCATATTCAATTTTAGATTATAGTTGATATTTTTATTTTGTATCTAACAAATTTTTTAACTTTATTCACTCTCCTAGATCTAAGCTTGCATTGGATTGTTATTGAATCTTACATGGTATGAAAGTATTGTTGGTGTCTATGGCCATTTCATTTCCTTTAAATAATGGAGGTTTCAAATTGAATATTTAGTGGATAGATCAAATTTTAATGTCTAGGGGATCAAATTAGAACCCACCATTATATCCATAATGGTTGAGAAAATAAGGTTTGAATTTTAATTTGTCTAAATTAGATATCTATAGGTCCTTCCTTTTTATTTTTTGGTTGTATGTACTTTTGGTGTCTTTCATTAACAACATAGTTTTCAATGCACCTTGATGCAAATTAAACCTTGTCATTATGTCTAGAAATTGTCAAAATCTATAAAATGATACAAAAAATTTAAATTTTGAACAAAGTTGTAGGAAAAAATGCATTTTTCTTAGACACAAAAATTGAGACCATTCAACCTAAAATTTTTATAAAATTTAGGTTAAAAAATATTTATATTGTTATTTTTTTATTAAAAATTAAGCACTATTTAAAAAATATTTTAATATTTATGATCGTAGATGTGGGACAATATGTAGTATGATCCATACCTTACCATGAGGAATACTACCTTCCAATAGACAATAACCCCACAAACCCCACCTCATTAAGTGTTTGTTGGGTGCCTTAAGCCTCAACCCACCCTTGAGGACGGGAGGTGCTTATGACCCCACCTTATATGTCCTTTTTAATTTAAAAAGCCATTTTGAAAAAGCTTTTTAATTGAAAAACAACATAAAATTCCTCCAACAACTCCACCCACTTCTACTACTCAAGCATTGCTCCCATAGGTGGCTTAATTGGTCCACTCCCTAGGCACCACCCACCCTCCATCAAACTAGTATGATGCTCCTCATTTAGTTTTTCAATTTTTTAGGCAAACTTTGGGAGGCCATATTTCAGCCATAAGGCAGTATTTTTTGGGTTTTTTTTTTTGAAATAGGTAAAATTTTATGCTCTTTTCATAATGATGTAAATAATTTTTTCTTACAATTTTTAGAGTTTAAAGAAAAACAATTTTTTCATAGAAATTGCTACACGACTTCCATTTTCTAAACTTTTTAACCTCGTAAACATGGACTCATGCGCAACTTCTCCTCCTTTCCTCCCTCTTTCAACTTACCATTTTTTTTTGTGTCTTATAGTTTTTATTATTCTAATGCAAAATCATGAAATGTGATCCAAAAGATTAAAAAATATCACACAAATCTAATCAAGAAATAACAGTGATCAACACTATAGATTATGGAAATCTGATATCATGAAAATATATCTATTTTGTTCTTACATCTAGCTTTTTACTACTAAAGGAAAATATATACCTCTCCTTTTTCAGTTTCATTCAAACATGTTTGGTTCCCTTTGAGATTTAGTTTTATCGCTGAATGCAGTTGTTGATCTTTTGGCCAACGATGTAGTGGCATTGATAGAAGCACAAACATCTGAGGCTGAGCCTTTTGTATCAGATCTTGGAGAGGCAGCCAATGTTCCAGTTCTTTCATTCTCTGTCACAAGTCCAGCGCTCTCCAGTAAGAGATTCCCTTATTTCGTTCGCATGGCACACGGCGATCACATTCAGATGAAAGCTGTCGCAGTCCTGGTTAAGCATTACCGCTGGGGAAGCATTGCATTTCTTCACTCAGATGATGATTTTGGTTGCGGAGCCATGTCCTCGTTGCGTGACGCCCTTCGAGGTCTGAACTCTGAAATTGTATACACATCAATGATTCCTTCAACTGCACAGAAACAAACAATAAGGGAAGAGCTTTCTAAACTGAAGACAATAGGTTCAAGTGTTTTTGTTGTTCACACGCCTTGTGATCTGGGCATGAATCTATTCATGGAGGCACAGGAGATGGGAATGATGGAGGCTGGTTACGTGTGGATCACAACCCAAAAGTTTACCAGTTTTTGGGATTATGTGCTAAATGCTTCTACAGTGTCATCCATGCAAGGCATCCTTGGAATTAAAACACACACCCCAAATTCTAAACAGCTGAACGATTTCACTAAACGGTGGGAACGACAATTTGGACTTGAGAATCCCAACATAAAGAACCCTGAGCTCAATACATATGGTTTGTTGGCCTACGATACTGTTCTCATGATAGCTCAAGCCATTGGAAAGATCGAAGGAAACGCAAGTTTGAGTTTTCTGAAACCCTCAACCAGTCTGGGAGTAATAGCAAATACCGAAATCAAGGCATTCCAGCAAGGTAGGAAGCTTTTGCAGGAGATTTTTTCAACCAATTATACTGGTTTAAGCGGACTTGTTAAGTTCCATGAAGGGGAAATGTACGGTTGTAGTTATGAGATAGTGAATGTGGTGGGAAAAAGCTATCAAGTAGTTGGGTATTGGCCATACAATTCCCCTATGTTGCTCAAAACACTTGCTCCATCTTTTCATAATGAGGGCCTTCGACCCGTGATTTGGCCTGGTAGGTCTGTCACAGTTCCTCGCGGTTGGGTAATACCAACTAGGCTGAAGATCGCAGTTCCTCGAAAAGCTGGTTGGGAGGAATTTGTGTGTGTCTCGTTTGACCCAGAAAGTAATGAGCATACAATCACCGGATTCTCCATTGATGTATTTCGTGCCGTTGTGCGGAGGCTTGACCATGAACTGATGTATGATTTCATTCCTTACCCTGAGCAGAACAATTATTCGGCAAATTATTCTTATGATGAACTCGTCCGCCAAGTGTATCTCAAGGTTTGTGCATTTTTATTTCTATTTTTGTCATTCCGGACGAGCATCAGAGAATTCCCAATTTTAAAAAAATACTTTTGCTTGGGCAGACCTACGACGCAGTTGTGGGCGACGTTACAATTACAGCAAAGCGGAGTGAAATTGTGGATTTCACACAACCATACACGGAAACGGGTTTAGTGATGGTCACTCGCACGGCCATAAAGGAGGAAGCCAACAACGCTTGGACATTCTTACAGCCATTCACTCCAGCACTGTGGGCTACAACGGCGGGATTTGTTTTATATACAGGACTGGTGTTGTGGCTCCTCGAGCATAAAATAAATCCTGCCTTTAGGGGAAGTCCCATTACCCAAGTGGTCACTGTGTTTTGGTATCGAATTTATCCTTGTTTTCTCGCTTGCTTCTTTCATTCTTCCATATATATATGTAATTTGGAATGTAACCTAAATTCCTCTTTATTTAATTCAGGTTTGCGTCTTCTTCGGTGTTTTACGCTCACCGTAAGCATTTCCTTTCTTTTCAGTGCTCACCATGTTTGCCTTGTTCAACATCTTTTTCTGCACCTACTTATATGCCGTTCATATATTTCAGATTTGATTATAGTTGTTGCTATATGTTCTCCATTTTGCAGAAGAGAGAATCCGTAATAGTCTGAGTCGAATAGTTGTTGTAGTCTGGCTGTTTGTAGCGTTCGTTTTAATGTCCAGCTATACAGCTAATCTGGCTTCGAGACTGACTGCCGAGCAAATTACCCCCCTCATAAATGGTTTTGGTGACTATAAAGTGGGTTATCGCAGTACATATGTTGGCAGTTTTCTAACTCACCATACAGGAATAGCTGAAATAAATATGGACCCATTTTCATCCCGAAAGGCGTACGAGGAGGCTCTGTCGAAAGGTGCAAAGAATGGAGGCGTGGATGCCATTTTAGATGAGATTCCATTTGTTCGTGCCTTCCTTTCTGGTCGATGCGGCTATTCAATAGTGGGGAGCACGTATCAAAGTGGGGGCTTTGGTTTTGTAAGTTATCTTTTTAGATATTAATAATTATTGTAATTTCAATTTGGGTCTACAATGCCCATTATTTTGTTTGTGGTGTTTTTGTGCAGGTTTTTCCTAAAGGTTCTCTTCTGGTGGAGGAGTTATCTAAGGGAATTTTACAACTTTCGGAGAGTGATGAGTTACAAAAGATTAAAGTTAAGTATTTCAATGATTCTATTAATACGTGTTCTGATGATACAAGGAGTTTAAAAAAGCTAGATGTGGTAAGTTTTTGGGGGTTGTTTCTTGTTACTGGAACGGTATCATCTTTTACTTTAATTGTATTCTTTTCTCAAATCCTACACAATTTTTCCAAAGATCCCAACTCTTCAAAACAAGAGATTGGTGTGTGGAAATGTATCAAATCTTTTGTAAATTATGTATACCATGGGCAAGTTTCATCCCAACTTGACTCATTAGAAATACATATGGAGAATGACAATCCCTTTAATAAAAAAAAGAGCTCTGATAAACATGATAAATTAGATGTTAATGCCAAGGATGATGGAGATCACAACATGTTGTAGTGATTCAAATATCCTCCTTGAACTATCATCCAACAAAATTTATGGATAAGGGGAATATGATGCAGGCCACTCTTTAGACATACCCCAAATGTATATTGCATTACTATAGCATGATCATATGAAATTGTTTCACTTATCTTTTTATAAATATTATTAAATTTGTTTGAAATTTTTTATCAAATAATACTTTAAGAATTTATTTTTATTTATTTCAAACCCCCATGAAATTATATCTTTATATAATTATTAATTTTTTCAAATAAATTTAAAAATAAAAATAAATAAAATATGTACTATATAATTTTATATATTTTTCACTTGCAATATAACTTTTAAATCTTATTCTAAATTACTATATTATTTTAAAATAAAAGTTTCAAGTTATTTTATCTAAATGTGGTGAATTTAGAATGAAATTCAAAATAATAAATATTAAAATTCATATTCTAAACACATGTAAATCTTAGATGGAGCATTGATTTAGATTTTATCAAACTCCGATAAAGGATTGTGAATGCTCAATTATCATGCAATATTTTGAGTAGCATAATGATGACATTATTAAAATATTTTAAAATAGGTCAAAGATTATTCAAAGAGCTCCCCCAAATTCTAAAAGAAATAGTAGATTTATATATTTTTAGGTGAAAAATGAATTATACAAATTGATTTTATCAATCTTGAGGATTAGAGATTCAATTTAGAGTTAACTAGTTTTATTGATTAGTTAACTCAATTGATTAGTCAACTAAACTTATTGACCAATTAACTAGTCTAATTGATTAGTGAAGTGACTTGACTAGTCAGTGAACAAACTTGACTACCCTTATTCAACTAATTTGATTGTTTAAAAAATTAATTTTATAGAAATTTAACTTGATTGACTAATTAGCCAAGTAATTTGGTTTATGGGTGAAAGTTAGAACTAACTAAATTGGCATGAGTGAAATAAGAGTGAGGATGATTAAGATCATTTATTTATTTTAATTGAGTATATATGCATGGATTAATTAGGAGATAATTTATTAACTAGTAATGATTAATTAATTAATATAATATAATTGATTAATTGACAAAGTGAATTAACATGGTGAAGTTGATAAATCAATAACATGACAAGATGTTAAAGACAATACAATTAGTCAATTAAAAAATAATAATAACATTGATTGGTTGTAATGATAGAATTAGTCAACAAGGATGGTTATGGTTTTAATTAACAAGATCGTGAAATTTAGGTGTCTATATCTAAAAGAAGTAGTGGCTTTTCAATGTCAAAGAATGCCCCAAGTCACATGCTAACTTTAGAGAGATATCCCCTAGTACTTGCAAGGACAAAAGAGATGGAAGAAAACTTGAAATAAAATTAAATACCATGGAACAAAATTGATGGGTTAGAACCAAAGGATGGGATAGAACGAATGTTAGTTATTAATAGTTTATTAAGAATAATGAAGATGAGTGTGGACAATGTGATGATGAAATTTGTGAATCTCAAATTAAATGTCAAGCATTTAGGTAGCTTAATTTATTATATCACATGAAAATATGTGCCATGATATGGAAGAATATGTTAACATAGCTACTATGCATTGTATAAGAAAATTGTCTAAATAGGAAAGTGATAGGATGTAGCGTGATATGGAAGACCATGATAACATAGTTGTCATAAAATTTCCCAATGGAGTGGCATAAAAATACAAGAAAAATATAACCAAAACACAAATAAATTGAAAGAGAAAAAAATCCAAGAGGTGTTGGTACTGATAGTTTTGTTTTTTTTTTCAAGCAACAATGCATTAAGGAGGTTGGATTGGGAATGATATATCCTCATAGAACTACAATGATGTGTTGAAAATATAGGGACTTTAAATAAACCAAGGAATTTGTTTTCTTTTTCAATTTTGTGATTGTGATTGGATTTTACAAAAAAAAAAATGACTTTTTTAGATTTTTTAGTTTTTTAATATTTTTGAATATGTTTTTTTTTTAATTTTAGGGAGAATTTTCTATTTTGACATGGTGATGTTAATTGAAGCGCACTATAAAGTGTATATACCAAGAATTCTCCAAAACATGCCTTAAAATTTTTGTTGTGTCAATCAATATCAAAAGCTAAAAGGAGGAATGGGTGTAGTGGACAAAATAAAGGATGGTTGAGGGTAATGGGATTGGATAGAATGTGGCTTTCCCTATTAGGTTACTTGTAAACAATAGATTATACATTATGTCAAAAATTATTTTTCATCATGATGCTCTCCCAAGGCAACAGAGAAATTGTTCTCATCTATGGTTTTTTTTTCCTCTTTACTTTTTTTAATTATTTATATTTTTACTTTTTATTTTTTTATATAGAAACATCAAACCCATTAGGTACAGAAATTTTTTGAGATGAAATATGTTCATGGGTTCATGAAGCTCCTATTCATCTTTTATGGCCAACTTGTATTATCTTAACCCAAATTTGGTGATGATAATGTATGGACCTAACTAATTAGGCTTAAACTTACCTTTCTTTTTGCAATCCTAATTGGTTTTTTTTATTTTCTTTAAGAACAATGTCACCAATTTCAAGTTCTCTAGAATTGGTATTCTTGTTGTAATTTATTTGTAGCCTATTTTGATATGCCTTCAAATAATAAAATGCATTGAAATATTTTTCATTGTGCAACTCCAATTCATGAAGTTGGACAGTTCTATATTCCTCATAATCAATCAATCCATGCAAGGATATGCTTTAGGGGTAGGTCAATATCAATGGGTGAGATGGATTTAGCCTAAAAAATAAGAGAATAAGGTGGTTGTTATAGGGGTGAAAATACTAGTATACTAAATCCATAAAGTAGGATGGAGTTGAAGATGTCAATCCTGACTAATATTATTAATTTTTTTAATATTTTTAATGAGTTTTATTTGAAGCTTTAGCTTGGCCATTACCTTGAGGATAATAGAGCATGCACCAGTTATGTTTGATATGGAATCGATCACAAAGTGATTTTACTATATTATTCTTGAATGGCTTACCATTGTCAATGAAAATAATAGTAAAAGGTGGAAAATTGTCGCTTTTCTAGGGTTTAGGACCTAGAATGACAATCTTCACTCTCTCTCATTCAAGAAAAAACCCTAGAGATTTCAAAGAAAAGGAGAAAGAGATCTTGCAATAGGGAGAATGTAAAATAATAAGGGTTTCACCACCAAGCTAGTTGGAGAAATTTATGAAATGCAAGATCTAATGATTGAACTCAATGATGCAAGAAACTTCACTAAATGAACTATAAATGCAAATAAATCAAAACAGTAAACTAGAAAAGTATAGAGGAGCACCTGGAAATCTTAGAGAGCTTGAATGGAGGCCTAAGACATTGAATAACTTGAAATTTAGGCCTACAGGGACTCATTCTCCAATCTAGATGAATGAGTCACAAGTTAGGGTTTTTGTACAGGAACATGTTTCTAGAAATTAAGGGTATCTGAAACTCCAAAAATCTCAAAATTGACCTAAACTTGGACTCATTTTCCAATCTGGGTGAATGAGTTCAATTAGGATTAAATATAGAATTTCAAATTCTAAAACTAGTCTTCAATGTCTACTCTTTCTATTCCACTTTGTCTTCGGATCTAAAACTCTGATTTTAGGGTTGTAGGTGACCTTTTAGTGAAGATTACAACCTTGCAAATAATGGGACAACTCCAACAACTTTCTCCAAGCTTGTAACCAAATCTAGTTAATTATCTTTCAAGCTCCAAGACACCTAGATCTGTAATCACACATGTAAAGAGGAGAAAACTTGTTGATTGTTAGTGAATAGGGGTGGGAGGGAGGGGGAGAGGGGGAGAGGGGGAGAGAGAGTTATCTAGTTACCTGGAGAGAGGGAGAGTGGGAGGGAGAGAGAAAGAGAGAGAGAGAGAGACTTGAGAGAGAGGGGGAGTGGGAGGGACCTGAGAGGGAGGGAGAGAGAGTCTTGAGAGGGAGAGGGAGAGAGGGAGGGAGAGAGAAAGAGGGAGTGGGAGAGACCTAAGAGACAAAGATAGAGGGAAGAAGAGACTTGAGAGAGAGAGAGACCTGAGAGAGAGAGAGAGAGAGACCTAAGAGGGATAGAGAGAGAGTGGGAGAGAGAGACTTGAGAGAGAGACCCAAGAGAGAGAGGGTGGGAGGGAGAGAGGGAGGGAGAGAGGGGGAGAGAGATTTATCTAGTTAGGATGGGAGGGAGAGACTTGAGATCTAGAGAGAGACAAGGAGTGGGAGAGACCTAAGAGAGAGAGAGGTAGTGGGATGGACCTGAGAGAAAGAGATTTTTGCACCTGAAGATATCTCATCCATGTTGCTTATTTTAATGTAAGGTGAAGAATGTGATTATTATACAATGCCTACTTATTTTAATGATGCGTAGAAGAGGGCCACAAAGGATGTTAGAAATATTGCGAGCCTCAATTTCATGCAAACAATTATCAAGCCAATGGTCATAGCTATAACTTATGGCTTCCATGATGTATTCATTAGAGAAAGAAGCATTCTCATCTTTGATTTGGGTGGAGGTGTGTTCAATGTGTCGGTTCTTTCTATTTAAAAGGGTAATATTTCCATCAAGGCCATTAGAGGGGATATGTATTTTGGAGGTCAAGATTTTGATAACATAATGCTTAATTACTATGTTCAAAAGTTCACTAGAAAATACAAGTTGGATATCAATAGTAGTGCCAGAGCTAGAGAGGGAGAGAGTATAAGATATATAATATATAATATATTATTTATATACTATATAGTATGAAATATATATTATATAATATAGTATATATAGTATATATTAAATAATACTATATATAATATATTATGATATATTAATATATAATTTTTTATGATATATTAATATATAATGCATTTATTATATATTAGTAATACATAATATTGGTTTTGTGTGTTATTTTGTTTATAAAAATTGAACGATAATGGATGCCCATTTTACAAACAGATATTTGTTATTTACTCTATAGGTTTTGAAGCTTCCCCTATACATTCATATTGTTCGACCGATAAAACTATAAACATAACGAATATCCATTATTTATTGTATAAGTATGCATACATATTAATATATAGTATAAATTATATACTATATAATACATACCTTTATAATAATATTAATTTATATTAATATATTTATGTTAATATATTAATTTATATAAGTTAAAAGGGAGAGAGAGGGAGAGAGAGAGAGAGAGGGACTTGAGAGAGAGAGAGGGAGAGGGAGAGGGAGAGGGAGATAGGGAGGGTGTGTGGGAGAAAGAGAGAGAGAGGGGGATAGAGGGAGAGAGGGAGGGACATAGACATAGAGAGGAAGGGACAGAGGGAGAGACAGAGAGAGAGGGAGATATAGAGAGAGAGAGAGTTGGAGAGAGAGAGGGAGAGAGAGGGAGAGAGAGAGAGAGGGGGGGGGAGAGAGAGGGAGAGAGGGAGAGAGAGGAGAGGAGAGAGAGAGAGAGAGAGAGAGAGATCCGAGAGAGGGAGAGATTTGAGAGAGAGAGAGTGGGAGAGAGAGAGTGAGAGTGGGGGAGAGAGAGAGAGAGAGGGGAGAGAGAGAGTGGAAGAGAGAGAGGGGAGACAAAAAGACCCAACAGGGAGAGAGAGGGAGGGAGAGAGAGAGAGAGTGAGGGAGAGAGGGGAGAGGGAGAGATAGGGAGAGAGGGAGAGAGTCGAGAGAGGGAGGGGGAAGAGAGAGAGTGAGAGTGGGGGAGAGAGAAAGGGAGAGGGAGTGGGAGGGACTTGAGAGTGAGAGGGAGGGAGAGACCTGAGAGAGAGAGAGAGAGATTGGGGCAGAGTGAGAGTGGGAGAGAGAGGGAGGGAGAGAGAAAGACCTGAGAGAGAGAGAGAGAGAGAGAGAGGGGTGGAGAGAGAGAGTGAGAGGGGGGAGGAGAGAGGGAGAGAGAGAGAGAGAGAGAGAGAGAGAGAGAGAGAGATGAGATGGAGTGGGAGGGACTTGAGAGTGAGAGGGGGAGAGAGAGAGAGAGAGGGATAGTGGGAGAGAGAAAGAGGGAGAGTGGGATAGAGAGAGAGAGGGACAGAGAGAGAGAACTAAGAGGGAGAGAGAGGGAGAGACTTGAGAGAGGGGAGAGAGAGTTTAAACTGCTCCAATTCTAGATCAGGGGAAGGCATGGTACTTATTTCTCCATCTAGTAAGCAATTTCCTTATTCTTATAAGTTGGAGTTTGCAAATACAAATAATACTGCAGAATATGAAACTCTTTTGTTAGGGTTAATTGAGGAAAAAGGCATGGGGATAAAAATTCTTAAAGTTTTGGGAGATGTAAAATTAATTGGGGTGATCCCACAATAGTGGTTTACACTTTTTGGGACATCCTGTTTTTTGCTAAAATTGCATATTTTTAGAAAATATAATGATTTAAGCCTTGAAAATTTCCATTTAAAGGTTTCCAATTTAAGAGGGTTTGATCAAACCACCTTAGATCAAACCCCCTTGGATAGAACCCTAATAGTTTTAAATTATACCTATAATTGAGTCTCCTTTACATCTGTCAAAATGCTAATAAAAAACCAAATTTGATTTACCTTTTGGGGGATCAAATGAATTCATTTAAAATTATTTTTTTATAAGTATGTAGTCCTTATTATAAGCTTCCCAAAAAATATAAATTTAAATACATTTAATTTGATTATTATATTTATTTTTTATTTCTTGTGAATGTAGTTTTTTCACCGAAAATCAAGCTATTTGTTCTACACATGTGGAAAAATAGTATACTAGAAAAATAAATTATAAAAAAATATATCTATGCTAGGTATTGATTTCCTTGATCTAGCAAAAAAAAAAAATTGAATTTCGATACATACAAAGAAAGTTATGTTGTATACGGTCTTTCTATGTCTAAATTGTTATTGGTTTGAGTTCAAAACTTAATTAAGAAAAAATATATCCAATAAAACACTATGAAACCAAATGAAAGTGCTAGATATCATAGTTACAAATCTAAATTAAAAAAAAAATAGAATTTTACCCTTCATAGAAAAAATTTATGTTGTATATGGTGAACATCACTCTTTAAAAATGGTGTTTACTATTAAAAAATAGTTTTCGAAGTAGATGGAAAAAGAAATGCAATATGATTCTAAAAAAATTAAAAATTATATATTTAGAATCTATAAACAAAATGTCACAAATCACTAGTTTGCATCATCTTCAAATTCCTCATGGTTTAGCAGCTATAGTTGCTTGAAAGTGAATATTTAGTTAAAAAAATTAGTTCAATGTCTAATTTGGCCAAAAATTGTAAACTAGTATTGTGGGAATCACCCATTGTCAAATAGGCACGAAATATTTTTGCTATGAAGAATGAAAGGTTGACATTATCAGAATTGGGTATGGGCTTCCATCAAATATTTTGATGCTTTTTCAATAGAAGTTATTCCCAGGGAACTTAATTCTAGAGTCAACTCATTAGTAGTCTTTGATTCCCTACTACTCCCACATCCATATTTCAAGGATAAATCATACATGATCGAGTTGATTTATAGACCTGGTGTCCCTGATAATGTTAACCATTGGTAGGTTTTTGAGAATGATGAACAAATTCAGGCCTTCTTAGAAAACACTGAAGCTTTTGCTCAAGCTTTCTTCAAAGGGAGTGGTAATGAATGAAAAGAATTATATCTTGACAATAAAGGTGACCTTAAATATGGAATCATTTAGCTAAAGGGTAACAAGATTCCTAAGGGGTTAGTGTCCTTCGAGTATTTATTTGACCGCCATGATTAGTCATAAAATGAAAGATAAGTGAATCTACTAACCACTCTGGTGAGTTTGAAGCGATTAATATTGGAGATCCTAATTCTCCAAAGATGGTCTATATCAGGAAATGTTGCTCACTAGAAGAAAGAGAAAAGTTGATAACTCCACTCATCAAATATAAGGATGTTTTCGCTTGGTACTACAACGATCTGAAGAATTTCATGAATGGGAAATTCCAACATCATATTCCACTAAAGGAAGGGAAAGCTGCTTTTAGGCAAAAATAGAGGAACTCAAATCCTAAAGTGATGGATGCAATTTTTCAAGGATATTGAAAAGATTTTGAAGGCTCGGATAATATACCCCATACAATATTCTACCTGGATTGCAAACATCATTCCAATTTGCAAGAAAAATGAAGAAATAAGGATTTGTATGGATTTTAAGAATTTGAATCAGGCATCATTGAAAGACAATTATCCACTCCCGAATATGGGCCATATACTACAAACAGTTGTTGGCTTGTAGATGATGTCTATACTAGATGATTTTTCTAGTTATAACCAGATTAGTGTGGCTCAGAAAGATCAACATAAAACAACATTTACCACACCCTCGGGAACATTTTCTTACAATCGGATGCCCTTTGGGATTATAAATGCAAGAGCAACATTTCAACGAGCTATGGAATTATCTTTTGGAGATCTCACAAATAAAATTAAAGTTTTCTATCTCGATGACTTAACAATGTTTTTCAAAAGGAGAGAAGATCATCTGAAAGATTTGGAACAAGTCCTGTAAAGGTGCAAAGAACATGGTATATCTCTTAATCCTGAGAAATTTTTTTTGCTATCGTTGAGGAAATCTTGGGTCATATTGTTTCCAAAGGAGTGAGAATAGATCCAAAAAGGGTCAAAGCTATCCTCCAGTTAAGCCTACCTTCTAGCAGAATCGGTGTAAAGTCTTTTTTTGGCCAAGTCAACTTCCTGAGGAAGTTTGTCCTAGATTTTTTTGAAATCACTAAGTATATCGTGGAAATGATGAAAAAAAAAGTCTTTAGATGGATTGAAGCTAGGAAGAAAGCCTTCAATGACATTAAAGAAGCAATTTCCCAAGATCCTTTTCTAGTTAGTCTCAACTTCAATAAAGATTTCATCATTTATTGTTATGCTTCAAAGCACACTGTGTCTACTATTTTGCTTCAGGAAATGAAAATAATGTGTAAGCGCCTATTTCTTTTATGAGCAAGCCACTAAAAAAGAATGAGCTAAATTATTCTCAAATTGAGAATCATGCATTTAAAGTAGTCAAGGTGGTTAATTAGTTTCACTTCTATATTTTGCATTCACATTCAATTTTGTATGTACCAGATCCCACCGTTAAAAGCATTCTAACTCAATAGGATATTAGCTTTAGTAGAAGGGGTAGCTATATTGCAAAAGTGTAAGAATATGATTTATACCTTAAGCCTACAAAGCTAGTCAGGGGAAGAGGAATCTGCAAATTGATGGTAGAAGATCAGAAAGGATCAGAAGGTGATGAAGATCTACCTTTAGTGCTGACTGTTAGTCTATAAGACGAATGGTTTTCTAACATAGCTTATTTCCTCACCTATGGAGAATTCCCTAAACACCTCTCAAGTAAGTAGAAAATAAATTTAAATTTAAAAGCAGCTAATTATATTATTTGGGATGATACTTTGTATAAGTGTAGCATAGATGGGACATTCTTGAAGTACGTAGACAAAGGGCAACAGGAAATATTACTCACCATCTTTCCCAATGAAGCATGTGGGGGTCATTTCTCCACCACTATGACTACATTCAAAATTTTAAGACATGGCTATTACTAGCCCAGAATGTTCAAAGATTCCTATCATTGGGTGGCCAAATGCGCAAAATGTAGACTATTTGCAAGAAGACCTCAACTAGCAGCTTTACCACTTAGGCCTATCGTAATTGATAGACCATTCTAAAAATGGGGTCTTAATTTCATTAGGCCAATTAGTCCTCAATCTAGTGGTGGTCACACTCACATCCTCATAGCTACATATTACTTTACTAAGTGGGTAGAAGTAGTTCTCGTCAACAGAATCACTTTTGAGGTGGTTTGTGACTTCATCAAAGATAATATTTTGGTCAGATTTGGAGTCCCCTACAAGTTAGTTGTTGATAATGCAATAAGCTTCTCTTCTAGTGAGATATCTCTTTTTTGTTATGACTATGGTATTTCCTTATCCCATTCAGTTGACTATTATTGTCAAGGGAAAGGTCAGGCCAAATCCAACAACAAGAATTTAGTGAATATCATGATGAAGAAGTTGGTAGACGAGAATCAGAAGGATTGGCATAAGAAGTTGTATGAAGCTCTTTGGGCAGAAAAAACAACTCCAAAAAAGGAAATTGGTATGAATCCTTTTGAAATAGTATATGGGTTGGGAAGTGTACTTCCTCTACCACTAGAATTGTCTACATGTAAACTGCAAACCACTATCAAAGATCATGAATTTAGTGATGCCTTAGAGAAGAGAATTTTATATTTGACCAAAATTGAAGAACAATGGGAAGAGATGGTTGATATAATAACCATGCATCAAGCTAAAGTTAAGAATATTCTTGACAAAAGGTCCATACCAAGGAATTTTATGGGGTGTTGCCACAATAGTGGTTTACACTTTCTAGGAGATCTTGATTTTTGTTGAAATCACATATTTTTAGAAAATATAATGATTTAAGCCTTGAAAAGTTTCATTTAAAGTATTTCAATTTAAGATGGTTTGACCAAACCACCATAGACCAAGCCCACTTGAATAGAACCCTGCTAGTTTTAAACCATACCTATAATGGAGTCTCTTTTACACCTATCAAAATGTTGATAAAAAACCACTTTTGATTTACTTTTGGGGCATCAAATGAATTCATTAAAAAAATTATTTTTGTAAGTATGTATTCCTTATTATAAGCTTCCAAAAAGTATAATTTTAATTAAATTTAATTTGATTATTATTATTTTATTTTTTTTCTTGTGAATGTAGGCTTTTTACCGAAAATCAAGCTCTTTGTTCTACACATGTGGAAAAATAGAAGATTATCAAAAAATTTGAAAAATATGAGTGCACCAGATATTGAAGTCCTTGATCCAACAAAAAATGAATTTGATACATACAAAAAAAGTTGTGTTATACAATGCCTATGTCTGAATTGTAATTGGTTTGACTTCGAAACTTGATTAAGGAAAAAATATTCATTAAAACACTATGAAACCAATTGGAAGCACTAGATATCATAGTTACAAATATAAATTTGAAAAAATTAGAACTTTATCCTTCATGGAAAAAAGTTGTGTGTTATACGGTGAGCATCACTCCTTAAAAATGGTGTTTACTGAAAAAAACTAGTTTTTGAAGGAGATGGAAAAAGAAGTGCAATATGATTCCAAAAATTTTGAAAAAAATATATTTAGAATCTACAAAAAAAATGTCACAAATCACTAGCTTGCATCATCTTCAAATTCCTCGTGGTTTAGCCATTATAGGTGTTCGAAAGTGAAGATTTAGTTAGAAAAAATCAGTTCAGTGTCCTGTTTAGCCAAAATTTGTAAACTAGTATTGTGGGATCACCCTATGGTTAGAGATTCAATCTTATTATGGGAAAAATACAAAGAGCCCAAAGGTGCTCATAGGAAATTTGATGCATTCTGGATCGGTCCCTTCAAAATCACTCATGAGTGCAAACCCAACACGTTTTGTCTGGCATACTTTCATGATACTCCCCTACCTATCCCCTAAAATGGGCAAGACCTTAAGCTTTACCAGATTTTATCCCCCCTTTGGGGCCTTCTCTTGTACATAGTTAGTTTAGGTTTATTTTGTTTTGTTTTTAGTTTGTTTCCTTTTATCTAAGGGTGTAGTTCATACATGTCAACTTTGTTTCCCAATGGATAAAGAACTAATCTTGTTATTTTTGTGTCTAGGTTCCTCAGTTCATCCTTGTCAATATTCATCCCCAATCAGAGCCACTATTACCCCAAATTTTTGCTATCTTGCAAGATTTTTTCTACCCTACTCAGAAATCGGCTAATTCCTATGTCGGGCGGTGTTTTACACAACTCTACGAACTAAGGCAGTGTTTTCACTAGTTTGTATAACTTCCCACTTTATTGCCTAGCCTCTGTATTTAATTTTTTGGTCCTCCGCGAACATAAAAGTTAATCCTATGTCGGGTGGTGTTTTACGAAGTTCATCAAACTTCCTATCTCTCCACCTAGAGTGAAGTATCATGTAAATACTCTTCGACTAGGTGGTATGTTGTAATGAAAAGCAAACTTCGGCAAGATTTTCTTAAGTTTGTTGAGTAATCTGCCTCTAGCTGTTCCTTTTCAAATTTTTAAAAAGAGGTTGCAATAAAGTAGTAATGTGAAAACCGACACATGCCCATATAGCAAGGAAGTGATATTAAATGCTCATCTACTCACTCACTTCCCGCGAGGTTTTAAAGAAGGTTTTAGTATTAGACAAAAATTCCTTATTGTGGTGCTAGTTTTTTGAGGAGGAAATGGATGAGACATATTGACATAGATTTTCAGCTACATAATTTTCCATTAGACGTATTTATGATATTCATCCTCTTCAAGGTATGTCTCTTTGGGTTATTTGTCCCTATGTTGGAATTTATTTGAACATATTCTTGTTTGAGCCCTAAAATTACAATCATGGCTAAGCTCAAGTGCATGGGTTATGAATATATATTTGGGCTAACTTGTGAAGGACCTAAGATTGGGGATACCCATTTAGGGCCTATGAATTTAAGTGAATTAAAAGATAAATTTAATAGTCCAAACCCATCGCCCATCACTAAATGGGTAATTAATAGTGGATTAGTTGAAGTTGCTTCCTTCCCTATAATAGTACAATTTCTTAAGCTAATCCTAGAGTGCATCAGACATTATAACTCACAGACACAAGAGGTCAGGACAGAGGACAACCAGTGGGTGGTCAAAATTCAAAAGGCCACCTTTACATCATGTCTAAAGATCCCAAAAAAGGATAATTACTCATCTATGACCATAATGAATTCCCAAATTGAGTTTTCTGCTAAGAAGGGACTATATAGAAATGAAATGATAAAAAATTGGTTGGCGAAACCTAAGAGAGGTAGGTCTTAGTTGCCTCAGAAGCTACACAGAAATCATTTTGTGGAAGAAATAGGTGATAATGTGGTACTGCTACATAGAGTGAGGGGAAATGAGGATGTACAGGGGTTTGAGGAATGGATGTACTTCATCCTAATTATGCTACCAGGATAGCAATTTCTTGATTGGGCAGAAATTATCAGTGACTGTATCCACCATTTGATGACTCTCTTTACTTTTAACAAATTATTTTATGTCATCATACTTAATCTATGCCATTTCCAATATAAGACCCTGGCCTAGATTGAGACCAAGCGACTTGCCTCCTGAAAAGGTTCCTATTTATGACTACCTTGATAAGTTATAACTCCAAAAGACTTTCCTTCATTTTAGAAGGATAATAGATACTTTCACCATGAGGATGGTCAGAGAATTACAATAGCATATTGGAATATAGCTTTCACCTAAAGCTTTACAATTTATGAATTTTTACGGTAGTCACTTCATCCATTTCCAAAGGTTTTCCTACATCAGAATTGGAGGTTTCACCGGTTTTCCCATCAAACTCCCAAGGTACCTTGAGGAAAAATGGGTTATGATTGAGGTGTACAAATAATTAGTAGATGTAAATAGGGTATGTCAAGAAAGGAGAAGGGTGGCCATTTGTTTTCCTGTTGGTTTTGATTCCTTGTGCATGTCAATCTATGTTTGATACTTTGAATATTGAAAGGGAGTTATCCAAATACAATTTGCATTCATTTGATGAAAATTTCCATTTTGATATTAAAGATTATGTCAAAAACAATTTGAAATTAAGTCCTAACTTCTTTCATTAGCCTAGTTTGGAGGACTATTGGGCTTATTATTTTGATGAATATGAGGTCAAGAAAAGAAGTTGGATGAGATTATTTGTAGAAAAAATCATCATTTATGTTTTAAATTGGGATTTGCAAGGCATCATTGAGGATGGGTCTGATATGGTAGACCCAGTTTACACTGAGTTCATAGAGATTCATCCTATTCCCGCCATGGATTGGAGTAACAAAGAAAAGGAAACTGTTGAAGTGAGGACCTCTGATTTTTTAGCCAGGACATAGGAATGGGTGGCCAAGAATAAGAAAGATCATTCTCATCCTCTAACCAGGTCACAAAACACTAAACCTTCCAGGAGCATCACCCAATCTTCCCTAAATGTGAGAACAACCAACATCACTTTATAGTCATTGCCTTCAAGAACTCATGGGAATGGCGATGACAATCTACCTAACAAAAATATGTTTCAACAAACATGTGGAGAAGATATTACTGACCTACCCAATTTAGGAAAGGAAAAAGAGGGTGAAGAATAATAAGGGGATTTAGAAAAAATTGACATTAACTCTTCCCCTTCTCAAGATGAGTCACCTGCTAGGGAGGAAAGTGTGTCACAAAAGTTATGGATTGCTCCACTAACATCAGAAAACACACCACTAAACACTCTGTTGATGGTGTTTTTATGCACTTCACAACACAGGCAGTGCACAGGTGCACTACCTCTCTTGAAAGACAATCTCCCACAATCGAGTTGCAGAACACTATCCCAAGGTCTCTCGGGTTCAAGTCATGACAGTGCTAAGATACCTCAGTAGTTTGATGTGATTTGCTGGAATCACAAGGCGGCCTTACAGAAATACAAAGTGTGAGCACAAAGCATGAAGTTGGATCTTCGAAAAGGAGTTTTTTAGCATGAAAGCAGTTATGCGTTGGCTGTAGGTTCAAACAGTAGTCTCAAACTCCATCTGGTTGTTAGATTTGGCTTTATAAGATGCAATGAACCTTGGTATTGTTCAGTTTCTAAAGAAAGTGAAAAAAGAGCGAAGGGGAAGAAAAGTTCCTAAGCCTAAAGCTTGCTGCGAACAGTGATAATGGAGTTCCTGCAATGGACAATTCCTTCAAAACAATATCCCACTTAACCAAGGATTTCACAGTATCATGGAAATTGTGCTATCTTCTAAGGGCTGCAGATTTTATCCTTCATCCACCACATACATGCATGAACTAAAGATAAGTGTTTGAGGCAGCTTAAATCAAGTCCAGCTAACTTTGCAAAGCTATCTACCTTCAGAAACAGCAAAAAGTATGGACTAAGGGATCATCAACAAAGTAGGAATTTTCATGAACAGCCAACAACATTCCTAAGATTATCCAAATAACATGAACAGCTAACTAAACAGCAAAGAGATCTAAGCTAACATCTAATATTGGAGAAGTGAATCAATTGACATGAGAGAAAACAAGGAAATGCACCAAGTCAATGCTATTTCTCACAAATTTCAGCAGCATGCCTTTACAACAACTCAACTCTCTCTTTGCAAATGAGAGGAGTGCTCTATTTATAGTTTTCAAAAACCAAATGAATGGCCAAGATTCATTTCCATTGCGTGGCCACGATTCATTACAAAATAGGGTTTCACCTACCCCCAATTAGATTTATAATTAAAAAACATCTTTTGTCTTTTCCCTATTTTGTCATCTAGTGGATGACACTATTTGCATTTTCGTCCTGTAGCTAATTGCTGTCTTTTTGGCTGTAGCTACTCTTTTGGGAGGTCCTTCTCCTTGGATGGGCTGTCTGGTTGCTCCTCGGAGGCTATGTGCTCGATATGCTTGAGGATTATGGCCTGGAGCTTGTCTACCTCGAGGATTTCGCATCTCAACGCCTGGTAGCTCCATTCTTTGGCGTTGTCTTCTAGCCACTTCCAGTCCTCATCATACTTTGAGCCCTGATCTCTGAATAGCTCTGATCTATCGAAGGCATGGGCAGCGAAACTCAGGAAGTCCGTTGTGATATCTCCGCCTGTCCCGTCCTTCATCTTTTCCTCAAAGTATGACCTGACCTTTTCTGCATCCAATTGCACCGTGGGAATATCATGGCCCGTTATCAGCTTAAGGTACTCGGCGCATTCAGCTCGGATTTCCTTGATCCATGCAATATCCGGATCCACCCTGCTCTGGATTTGTTCCATCCTCTCCTTCTGGTTGATGAGATCTATGCGCCACACGTCCACCAACCAGTGATCCTCCTTCTTTAGTTCTAGCTTTTCTTCCCACGTGCTTTCTGGCATTTGAAGGATGGCCTCAACCCTTGGGAAGGTGGAGTCGTAGATCGCAGGGAAGCTGGTGCAGAGTTTCTTCGTGCTTTCCAAGGATTGAACCAGGTCCAGGAACTTGTTGGCTATCTGCACAGCCAAGCTGATTCCTACGTTTCTGACGCTCGTAACTCGCTGGAACCAATCCTCCGTGGTCTTCTCCAAGTTTTTCCTCCTCTCCAGCTTACCTATCTGTTCCTTGGAGAGCAGTTGTGGTGCGGCCGTCGAGGTAGTGGGAAGGTCGTCTATTGAAGACCACTGCTGGATGTAGTCGGTTAGGGAAGCAACCTACACCTTTAGCTCGTCTTTGGTGACCTTGTCCTGTTTAATCAGATGCACTACCGTGGCCACGGACTCCTCCAGATGTCCGACCTTCTGCTCCCTAGTTGCTATCCCCAGGTCAACCGTGGAGATATTGTAGCTTGCCCTGGCCTGGCCAACAGTTGGCATTGCTACTTGTGCAGCCCGGGAGCCAGAAGCGTCCATGGTTATCCTGGAACGGACCTTAGGCTTCTTCTCCTTCTTTGTTACGGTCAAGGATCGAGCCAAGATGGCTTCCAATCTCGACCTCGGGTCGCTCAGAATAGGAGTAGTCTTTTTGAGCTGCTTTTCCAGCCAGTCGGGCATGACAGATTTATCTTTGGGTGCCTCATGGCTGCCTTCACCCTTCTCCGTTAACTGTAAGATCTCTGCCTCTTCCTCCTTTTGAAGCTCTTCCTTTTCCTTGGCAGCATCCTCCTCCTCGTCAGAGTCTTGATAGAATACGAGGCGCTTAACGGGTGCCTTGGTGGTCAATATCTGGGTGGGATCTTGTTTTTTTGCTGCCTCCTCTTCTTTCCTCTCCTCAGCAGCCTCGGGTTCGAGGCTCTCCACAACGTGGGTCTCGGCCCCAGGTAGATTCTTTTCAGGCTGCCTCTCTTGTGGCTGTCCTTCTTCATTACGTGGCGACTGTTCTGCCTCTTCCCCAACATCTTTTGGCTGCTGAGCCAACTCTTCTTCCTCATCTTCATCGAAGACCTGAATAATTTCCTTAGCACTCGAGCCATCCTCTCCATCCCCGCCCTTGGAAGAGCTCGTCTCTTCTTCCTCGTAGGCCACCTTGTCGATGGTTCTGTGCATATATTCGAGTTGCTCATAATAATCATCGGCCTCCTCTTCGATAGGCTTCAAAGCCTCTTGTTCCAACTCCTCCAACTCCTTGGAAATTTGCATTGTGGCCTCCATGGCCCGCGGACCTGTTGGCGATTGCGAAGGCTGAGCTGTTGCTATGGCTTGGGCGAGGGCCGCCTGGAGTGCGGGGTCCATTAGGAGTTGCGAGAGCTTGGGGGAAGACTCTGCAGGTGTCGTGTAATAGCCTCGGGCATAGTGGAAAGGGGAACCGGCGATGGTATTGTTGCCAGAGGCAGGGAGGTAATGGGTGACATGGCAGCAGCAGAGGAAGGGGAAGTGGTCATGCTAGAGGAGGAGTCAATATTGACAATTGACCTGGCCAGGGCGAAGGGGCGAGATGGACAGAGATGTCCACTGCTGGCAGAGATGATGCGACCATAGCTTGAGAAGCGGGCAGCGCACCAGTCAGGGGAGGAAGGAGCAAGGGGGGCTGCGCCTCCATTGTGATCACTGTTCTCTTGAGCTTCTTGGGAGATGAGCCTCCCGTGTCCTTTGTTGCTTGCTCTGTGGGGTCCGCAGACTGTGCTATTTCTGCTTCTTTTCTCTTCTGGGACCTGGTGACGGGGGGAGACTTGGAAGTCTCACCAGCTGATGTAGAGGTGGCAATGTCCTCCGTGGCGCCTGGCCCGCTCTTGAGCGCTTCATATGTTAGAGCCACCCCCTATCACTTCAGTCGAGCGACCCGCCCATCAACCCACTCCCTAGTGCGAGCTATGATAGGCTGGGTGATGGTATCCAGGTCCTCGACCTCTTGTTCGTCCCAGTCGATGGAGGGGATTGCCAGGTTGGCAACTATAGAGTACCTCAGGTGCACAAGGGCGGACTCATCCTCTTCAAGTTGGTCTGGTATCGGAAACAGCTATACTCTCCTTAAAAATTGCACTGTCATTCGCATGTAGTGTCTCTGGCGGACCTCCTTATCATCTTTACAATCCGCCCAGAAATCTTCAACATGGTATTGTGGGCGTATGCCGGCCCTAGCGCCTTCCTAACATGGCCATGTGGGTCTATCCGTGGGCGAGCCGTGTACCATTCAAAGTTATATTCTTTGAGTTCCTTTTCTGAGTTGCTAGCGCATTGAGATGTTTGCAGTCGATAGAGGCCCTGGCTGAGGGTCATGGGATAGGGGATCCCTGCTACGTGTTTTTGGTCGAAGACCGTCTAAATATATTGGAGCTGCCGAGAAAGCTCCAGGAGAATGATCCTATCATTCGGGTATCTCGGCAATTTGTTCGACCGTTCCGTGAATCCCTAGGCACGGATGTAAGTGAACTTAGGGAATTGAATGTATAAGAAGGCATACTCCTTCAGGAGTGCCCTGGCGCTGTGGGATACCCTTCTCGAAGTCCCCGGCCACCAATCTGATAATGTGGCCTATGAAGGCATCATTGACCCGGCAGTACTCCTTCTTGAAGTAGTCGTATTGTAGCTGAGGGTACCGGTCAAAAGGCTTGAGCCCTCGTTTGTGATCCCCATCTGGCGCCGTGAAGAGTCCACTATACTGTCTCTGACCTGCCAAGGAGTACACCAGGTATGAGGTCATGTAGAACTTGTTGCTTTTCTTGACATTCATGAACTGCTCGTGGAAGCAGTTGCTGATAATACTCCCCCAGTCGAACGAGCTCTTGGTTTTCACGTCCTCGTTTCCTCATATGATTTGCTCAATATAGTAAGCCATCCACTCCTGGAAGTAGGCGGCCGCTGGGAGGCCCATGACCCTGCTTAGCATGGTTACCAAGTCATGATAGTCTTCTTGAAAATCGCTCTGGAACAGCTCTTGGGGAACCTTTGCAGCGCTGCCCTGTCTCTCCTTTAGCCAGTAAATGTTAATTGACTTCTTGCAGCCCAATGGATTGGCATCCCATGCCGCCTGACACTGCTCCAAAGTGGGGATCTTCATGTGCGGGAAAGTGGGAATGTGGAACGTTTTTGTGATTCCTGCCGGGGACATGTCGGCCAGGATATTCCCCTCCTTGTCCACGATTGTTTTGGTATCTGTTTGGTAGGCTTCTCGGTAAGCCATTACTAGTTCAGGTGCTATCAGAGAGGGAGGGAAGCCGGCAGCTTTAGCAATTCCACTTTGGCGTATCAATCGGGCATTCTTTGTTTTAGGGTCGACCTTGACCCTCTGGGTGAACTCATCTATGTCCACCTGGCCTATATTGGTGTCCGAGATTTCTTTCCAGTCTGTCGAGACCTTTGACTGGAGTGGTTCACCCTAAAATTGGAACTTCATTTGGTCTTTGTCGTCCTTCCCATGAGCGGCCCTCCCAGACTTCTTACCCTTGTCATTTTTGGTAGAGGCCCCTGAAGTTCCTGCGGCCGATTCCATATATCCTGCAAGCAAAGGGCGAAGTCAGCACAACAAAACACCGAAAACGTTAATGTTAGTCTGCATTAAGAGCATATCATCTAAATAACTATTCAAATACATCATAAATTTAATCCTCAGACGATATCAATTTTATTTTAGGGCAATTGAGCAATCCAGGCCCGGAGGGTCGGACTTCCCTGGCAGGAATGCTGTCAGGAAGGGAAAACACGAGCGAAAGCTCCCGGGGACACCCGTTGGCCAAATTTTGATGTTTTAAGGGGTCCATGATGGAGAACGGCATGATTTAGGATGTGGGTCGAAGTTAAATTTTCAATTTGGATTGATTTGGGTGGATTTGAGGAGCTCCGGAGGTTTTAGGCCTGTAGGCAGTCAAGCGAAGGAAGCCGGCGGCGGTGGACATCAGGCGGAATTCCGGCATCAGAACCCAGGAAGCAAAAAGACGGCTGATTCCAGGTTTGGTTTAACAATTTAAGACAAGAAGGCATTTGGAGCACCGGGCCCCGGTGGCCGGGAGGATGCCAGCTGATGGCCGCCGCGTAATCTTTGATCGTTTTGAACGGCGGCGGCGAAGAGAGAACCGGAGCTCGGAGGGCGGGGAGCTGACGGAGGTTCGCCACCAAGGGACTTTATAATGTGGCCCAACGGTGACGGCGAGGGGAGGTTCGGGCTCCGGCCCACGGGAGGACACAAAGGGATGGTCGCCGGGAGGTAATGACAACGCACAGGCGACGGTGGCGAAGGGCGCCTCGGGACCCAGGAGGCGGACCGACGCGAGGTGCAGGCCGCCGCAAATATTTGGCGTTGATACGAACGGTGGCGGCGAAAATACCCCCGGAGCCCGAAGGTCGGGAAGTCGGCCGGGTTCCTCCGTGAGTGACGGCGGAACCGTCACGGAGTTCCGGGGACGGAACTCCGGATGGCCGGGCCCGAAGGTCGTGGGGATGCGAAAGCAGGGGTCCAAAAGAATAAGGCAGTGACGGGGGAGCGCCCGAGGTCCGGAGGCACAGAGGGCGCACCAGAAGACAGGAAATTCCACGAAGGGCAAAAACGGCGAAGGCTGGAGGGGGACCCGGAGGGCGGGGGGCCGACGGAGGTTCGCCGCCGAGGTCAGTTTAGCACGGCAGAGTGCGAGAGGCATTCCGAAGACGGAATCCCGAAGACTCGAGCCCGGCTAGGGAGGCGGCCGCCGTCATGCATTTATACGCGGAATGGAGCGGCGAAGGAGGGGACCGGGCCCGAAGGGGCCAGTCGCCCTGCGTGAAGAACAGCCGCACAACGGGCGAGTTCTGGGTCAAGAGGGGGATCGTTGCGCTGAGTTTGGGTGATTTTGAGGACATGGGTTTCAAGCGCAACGAGGTGTTCTTTAATTTTGTCCAATTTAATTCATTGCTCAATTCAGCAAAATCCACAAAAAAGATCAAAAATAGCGGGATGGCGAACGAGGATGGCCTACCTCGAAGTCGCTAAGTGGGGAGTTGATGGGATTCACCGGCAGGGTTGACGGAGCGACGTTGATGCTGATGATCGCGATGGTGCAGATTGCAGTGGGCTCTAGACACCAGCTCTATCAATTCGCTCAATTTCACAAAGTTAAAATGACATTGGGGACCACGGTTTATATACCCCACCGGTCATTAATGCCCGCATTTAATGCCCCATACGATCGCGCCAAAAGTTGGTCGGTTTCAAATTTGGGTCGGCGGCGGCGACGATGGTTTCGGGATCCGGCAAGCGGGAAGCCGCGAAATGACGGCCGCCGCGAAACTTTGCGAGGACTTCGAACGGCGGCGGCGAAGGGGTGACCGGGGCCCGGAGGGTGGGGCGCCGCAAGGGGCTTGCCGCCGAGAGCTTTTGCTTTGCATTGCGACGGCGGCGGCGAACAAGACCCAGGGGCCCGAAGGGCGAGCGGCCGCCGCAGGGTCGCCGTCGCGGACGGCGATCGATGGACGGAAGTCCGGACGGCTTGAGGGAGGCGAGCGGGGAAATCCGAACCGCAAGCAACAACTAGGCTGAAGACTCGGGAGAAGCAGGCCTTGAAGCGGGGCAGCGGGGTAAAGCGAGGAGACCGATGAGGGAACCGGAGAGCCGGGCGGAGAACCCGGGGAGCCGCCCCAAAGCCCGAAAGGCCCAAGGAACCTATGAGGCCCCGGAGGGCAGCAAAAAACCATAAGGGAAACCACGGTCGATTTTAGGATGAAACTTAAGGGTAATATCGACCATGCAAAATGTCAAAAAAGAGGGGCACGTAAAACGAGGCAGCCCCGACGGACCCGACAAGGTGAAAGAAAAGAGGGTCCCCGTTCCGAATGGGGCATGTGTGTTGAGGGCACAACAAATGGCGACTCTGCTGGAGAACGCTCCAGAGCGTTCTAGGGATAAATATTCATTCATGACCCAGAATCTTTGGTTTCGCAGACCAGAAACGGCTTCCAAGGATGAATTCGGGAGAACAAGATCCTTAATTGGGTCAGCTTACATGACATCTCGAAAGCGTGTGTGAAGTTAGTTCATTCCTTTCCTAGGGATAGTAACCAGGGTTATTTCTTTAACCAAGTGAGCTACGTAAGTTGCCTAACACCAAAAGTAACCTGGACATTGCCCCGCTGCCAGTCAGGCGTCCATAGCCCCGGCGGAGTTGTCACTACAATCTCATGGATATTGCTCTACTGCCGGCCGGGCGTCCATAGCCCCGGTAGAGTTATCCGAACGCCCATACAGTCATTTATTTTCTTTTTTAGAGTTTCTTTTCTCTCTTTTTGCTTTGATATTTTCTTTCTCTTTTACCGTTTAGCTCGACCGGGTAAGCAGTGAAGCCTACAATGGGTTTGAGACTACAGTGGTCACTGGAGTAGACTTAAGATTGTTCACTCACTTGGGTGTCGTGACAACCATAGCACGGTCCTTCAGAATTTATTATTTATGTGATTTGTGCGAGATCCGAGATGTGGATAAGAAGATCCGGCGAAGGGTCAAGTTCTGAGCAGAATTCATACAGGGAAATCATTCGCGGACAGCTCTGCAAAGACCGATAGTCTAGAGTGAATGTTTAGCCACAGAACACAAAGAACGGACAGCAAAGTGAACCGCTTGTTAGGCAAGCACGGCCACCACAAAGGAGCAGGAAACCTCTTTTGAAACAAAACTGCCGGGAGGGAGAAAGCAAAAAAAAGCGACTCGAACAAAATGCAAACAAGCAAGAAAGCAACTACTCTAACCTATGCACAGGTATTTACAGCAAAGAGCTCGAAGGAGCTCAAGCCTGGAAGTAATGCTTCAGGTGCTGCTCGTTGACTGGCAACAGGACATTTTCACCGGTTAAGTTCTTTAAGCGGAAGGCATTATCTCCCAAAATCTTGGCTATTTGAAAGGGGCCAAGCCAGAGCTTGTCGAATTTATTGTGTCCCCCTTTCTTTTCGTGGGCCTTGTCCCAATATAAGACCAAGTCTGCAATCCTAAAGGCCTGATTTTGGCTCGGCGGTCGAACCATCTCTTCACTACGCCCTGATGTTTGGCAAAATTTTCTATTGCGCGGTCTCGAACTTCCTCTAGATGTAAAAGTTCGGCTAAACGAGCCTCCCTACGATCTCCTCCTTCATAAAAGTCGTTGATGAATTGAAGAGTAGCAATTTTTAGGTGGATGGGGAATATTGGCTCAAGACCATAGACAAGGTGGAACGGGGAATCACCAAGGGCAGCCTTATGGCGGGTGCGATCAGCCCAAAGGGCAAAACGGAGCTGGGTATGCCAGTCCTTGGGGTTCCTATCTAACAACTTTTTGATCACGGTAATCAAATTCTTATTTGTGGACTCGGCAAGACCATTGCCCTGAGGGTAATAATTAGATGAGAATTTCAGGGCAATCCCATAGTCAAACGCCCAGCTAGAAAATTTCAATGAGGCGAAGGTAGGTCCATTATCACATACCAAAGCATACGGACAACCAAAGCGATTTAAAATGAAACTTTCTAAGAAATCAGTAACTACTTCAGTTGTACAATGCTTACAAACTATTGCTTCCGTCCATCTAGTACAATAATCAATAGCGGTCAGAATGTACCTGTGTCCCACAGATGATGGAGGACTTACCGGACCGATGAAGTCGAGACCCCATTGTGCAAAAGGCCTTACCTCCAGCACGGGCTGCAGTGGGGCAGTAGCATTCCTCTCCCTGGTGGCAGCGGTCTGGCACGTATGACATGAATGAACATGGCAATGGGCATCTTTGAAGACGATTGGCCAATAGTACCCTGCCCTTAATATCTAATGTGCCGTAGAAGAACCCGAGCGATGGCCCGTACCAAACTTGTTATGAAACTCCCTCAGAACGCATTCTGCTTCGTCCTTGCCGAGGCATCTTAAATAAACTCCCTCATGATTCTTCTTATAAAGAATGGAACCCTGTAACATATAACCATTGCTTTTCAATCTAAGGGCCCTCTTCTGGACTCCTTGCAGATGCGGCGGACACTTATGATTGAGCAGATAATAAACGACGTCTTGGTACCATTCTCCCGGGGAGACGTCTTTAAGCTGATATTGTTGTACCATGAGTTCAGGTCCGGCCTCTGCTGCTGTTTCGGCCATTGTACGAGTGAGTGCCTGCCCCCTTACCAATTTCATTGGTTGGATCTCCATATCATATTCTTGGAGCAGAGTGACCCACTTAGCCCTCCATTCGCCCAACTCGTTTTGCATGAGAAGCGTTTTGACTGCTGGGTCGGGGACGATTGCGAACACCTTGATGCGTAGAATGTATTGTCTAAATTTCTTTACTCCCCTAACGAGAGCGTACGCCTGCTTTTCTATGTTGTGGTAACACAATTTAGCATCTTTGAGGGGTGCACTCATGAAAGTGATCGGATGCTCATTTCCTTCGTCATCCTTTTGGGTCAACATACTAGTACAAGAATGCTCCAAAGCAAATGAGTAGATATAGAACGGCTTCAGATAATCTGGACTGACTAACATAGGTGCCTCAGTAATGGCCCACTTGATTTCCTCAAAGGATTGTTTGGCCTCTAGCATCCATTCAACTTTAGCGTCCTGCTTGAGCATAGCATTGAGAGGTTTGACGATCTCTGCGAAACCCGTGATGAATTTCCAGACAAAGTTGATCTTTCCGAAGAAAGACTTTAATTCCTTCTTGCTGCCCGGGGGCTGAATCTTGAGTAACGACTCAATGCGTTCAGGATCAATGGAAATCCCTTGCTTTGAGATGATGTGCTCGAGTAGTCTACCTTCGGTCACCCCAAAAATGCACTTCTTGGGGTTGAGAGAAACCCCGAATTCCCGGCATCTCTGAAATACTTTGCATAGGTCAGAGACGTGATCACCTCGCTTCTTGGAGAATACGGTCAAATCATCCATATAGATGATTATACATTTGCCAATCAGGTCCTTGAAAGCGATATCCATGGCGCATTGGAAAGTGGCGCCGGCGTTGATGAGCCCGAATGGCATTCTTCTGTATGCAAATGTCCCCCACTTAGTGGTGAACGCAATCTTGTGGCGATCCTCGTATTGTACCATTACTTGATTATACCCGGAGTATCCGTCGAGGAACGACATCATCTAGGAGCCGTTGACGATTTGTAGCACTTCATCCAGTGAAGGCACCAGATAGTTGTCCTTTTCTGAGGCGCGATTGAGATTGTGGAAATCCACGCACAATCTGATCTCTCCATTCTTTTTCCTAACTGGGACCAAATTAGCCACCCACGTAGAGTGTCTAATAGGAAAGATGATTCTTGCTGAAAGTAATTTCTATACCTCCTTGTAAACGACAGGTTCCAACAAGGCATTAATAGGGCGCTGCCGCTGGCGGAACGGTCTTACTTCCGTCTTCAGAGGGATGGTGTGCGTGATAACAGAGGTGTCGTATGTTTTCAAGTCTTCGTAACTCCATGCCACCACGTCTTTCAATGCATCTGTGCTTCCCTTCTTTTCCTCGGGCGTACATACCTTCCCAATAAAAATGTTCTTGGTATCCTTAGCCGTTCCTAGGTTGTGAGCGTTGCACTGGCTGCTTATAGCCTCCTTTTTTGTTTGCCGATCCTGATCCCTAATCTGATCCAGGTCGAATACACGCTCCGGCTAAACCATACCTCTGGGGATCGTGTTGGTTTTCAGATTGATAACCCCCTCTATGTCCAATTCAGCCTCCTGCGGATCAGCTTCATCAATTATTTGGGCAGCGAAGACGTCAGAGCTTGTGATGAACTGGAGGATATGCTTATCATCATTGAAAACCTGTAGGTGGGTAACATTGTCCGGGACCGATGGCGTAGATGTTGTAATCAATGGAAAATCTCAGATTTGTTAAAGGGGTTTGCACAATAACAATAAAATCCATTGAAATAACAAAGTACAAAGGAAATAATATGAAAACAAAAGGAACAATGTTACCCTAGGTCTTCATC